>JAPTHN010000042.1:1612574-2212574 GCA_026936325.1 Platynereis dumerilii | reverse complement strand
GGAGAAGGAGGAGGTGGAGGAGGTGGGGGAGTTGGGGGAGGTGGAGGAGGAGGAGGTGGGGGAGTTGGGGAGGAGGAGGAGGAGGAGGAGCAGGTGGAGCAGGAGGAGGAGGAGCAGGTGGAGGAGGTGGAGGAGGTAGAGGAGAAGGAGAAGGAGGAAGTGGAGGAGGAGGAGAGAGTAAGATAGTGGATAGGAGGAGCAAGTGGAGGAGGAGGAGGTGGGGGAGGTGAGGGAGGTGAGGGAGGTGGAGGTGGAGGAGAGGAGGAGGACGAGGAGGTGGAGAAGGAGGAGGATGTGGAAGAGGAGGAGAGAGCAAGATAGTGGATAGGAGGAGGAACTGGATGAGGAAGAGGAGGAGGAAGAGGAGGAGGAGGAGGAGCAAGTGGAGGAGGAGGAGGAGCAAGTGAAGGAGGAGGAGGAGCAAGTGAAGGAGGAGGAGGAGGAAGTGGAGGAGGAGGACCATAATAATACTTTCTTGCCCAGCACGTGCACGATCACTAATGCATGAAAAGTTTCTTATAGTTATTTGATAACCAATACGATTGTTAGCCTTAAGGAAATCAAAGTTGATAAGAGCATCATTTATTAAAATACTAAAGTAGTGTTTTTAGTTCTTTCTAAAATAACAATTGGATATTTGAGGTGACAGCAATTGATCTAAAAAATATTGGGTAAAAAGATGCCTTCAACCAGGAAATGCATACATCCTTTCTCACACTAATTCATCAATTGCTTCTTTTCTCCCATTTCTAGAAAACTCGGCTCTTGTCCAATTTCATTTTGTCTGTACCAATCAGTGGAAAATTGATGACACTGAAATTACAAAAAGAATTTGGTTAATTAAGTTTAATTCATTGTCCTGGCTGTAGAACCGGAAAATATATGAGCTCCTTGCCTCAATTTTCCCTTGTAAATTGGTTCAATTTAAATAGGAATGGTGTTTGATTGTTCTGGCTGGTGATATAAGCTTAAAAACATATATGTATAATTCTTGTCAAATTGACAAATGGCAAACGAGTTTCTCACATGTCTGCAGTAGCTGTGGAAACACAGTTCTGTGTTTGGCAACCATGCAATTTTATCTCTCAAACAGAGGCAGATGGCCTTTAAATAATGACAATAAAGACAAATGCAAACATAATGAATGAAATAGATGAGGACAGGAGGACACAATGAGTTCACTATGATTATTATATTCTAGTGTATATATATGAAGCTAAATAAACATAGGCCAAAGTGACCCTGCAAAAGCAGGATTTGAACTCTGGGTCTAGCTATTAGAATCCCTGGGCACTACCACTTAGCAATTCCTACTCCCTTCTCTTGCAAGGAAGGAAGGGGGGAAAATAAAGAAGGGCAAGAAAAGGGGGTGAATACTGGAAAGAGAGTAATTACAACAAAGGAAAGAAAGGAGGCTGAAAATAATCTACCTCACAATACTTTGCTCTAGCCTTAGAATATATAGCCTCACTTCTCTTAAAGCAACAATTTACTTATTGCCTCTCCAATTTACATTTTACTGATGTTGAGAGCTGGCAAGGTCAATTTCATTATGTCCTCAAATTATCATTATTTTTCTTTTCCTTGTTTTAGTTTTTTGCTTTCTTGGAGTCTATTATATTTTTCTTGAGAAAATCTCTACATATAGTGCTAAAATATTTAGGACAACTTTTTTTTTTAATACCAAAGGGTTTCTTGCATATAAAATTGATTTTCCCTAAATCAGCAATCATGACGCTGTTACTGCAGATATATCCAAAAACCATTATTGGAAATTTATAGAGGACAGCACCAGAAATCAATCAGGGTTTTGTATGACCTTTATTTATGATTATTTTTTACTTCCGTTATGATAATCATTGTATTTTTTTTAGAAAATTGATTTTTTGTCATTCCACTTTTTGTGTTCTGACACAGTGACAGCCAAATTTGAAGCAATTTCTTTCCTTTGGCTCAGCTCAGTTGACTGCTTACTTCTGGGGCGCTAATTCGATTCTCGCTCCTGACAACCCACACACAACAGTTGTCTCATAAATACTGTGGTTCTTGCATGCCTGTCTCATTAAGTGCATAGATACAGAATATAAAGCCCTACTAACTCACCTCACTGTCTTTAGCACATTTTCATTTTCGTTAATTTTTTACTCATGCGGTACGCACTAATGTTTTAAATTAATCCAAAAGCATTTTTCCTCCACATGTAGTTCTCTTACTTTGACGACTATAATCCTTCCACCAGGAAAGTTCTGCCCAGTCTTTGACACCTTTAACTTAGCCTAAACAGTCGTTAACTCCAAGACTTTGGGGATTCTAAAGGTCTTTTTTGACCTTAATGTGCTACAGCATACTGTGTCCAAGGAAAGCTGAACATGCAGACCCCATGAATAAAATAGGAAATGAGCCTGGAAGGTGCCAATTGTTCCCTTGGTCAATGCAGAAAAGAACAAGAAAGGGCAATTGTATGAAGTACTGTGTGCAATGGAATAGTTCCACACGTTGAAGGATAACTGATGGGCAAATAAGAATTTATTTTCATAAAGTATGTTGTGATACAAAAAAAATTCACATTGCATGGTTGATGGATGGATGGATGATCGGGGCTTTATGTGCTATATTTATGCACATGGTAGACTAATTAGGAAAGTATGAGGACATTGCAATGAGGTGAAGGATGATTGAAACAGCCATCCAACATAGGCCCTGGGGATCATGCTAACGCTGGATTCGAACCTGTGACCCAGCAATTTGCTCATCTCCCTCTACTGTGAATACAGTGGCCTATGCTTCAGTGTATAATGCTCTAGAACACTGGATGTTGCATTAGGAAATTTGAGTTTACCTTAGCTGAGGCAGCTGATCATTCATGAAATCTAATTAGTTTAGTGTGTGACTCAAAACTCCACCGGCTCAATCACTTTATGGCGATTAGTGCCATGGAGTGTGTGTTGGGCTTGGACAATGCCATTACAGCAAAAGGATTAGCAAAAATGTGCAAAATTGTGAGTGAAAATGCCTCAAATTCATTTACTGATCTTTTCCTCTGCCCCAGTACTGCTAATGTGTTAACTCAGGTGACCAGTGTAATAAATGGAGTGTTTTGGTTTTACCAGGGCGTTCTTTGATGCAAATTGGTTGCAAAAAGCCAGGTTCAATTGCTTTTGGACAAACATGACAATATCCTATCAAGTGAAGAGGTTCCAAGGCCACTAGAGAATGAACGAAAGACCGTTCCTTTCATAATTTGCAGTGAAGAATAGAATATTTGCTAGGAAAATAGTTCCGCAATAAGAATTACCACTCCCTTCATAAAATGCAGGTTTATAAAACATTATTGTTACACAGAAGGCCTGAAGTTTGGAAACAGTACATATGTTTTTGAACATAATCGTCTTCAATTGGACAGATTTGGTCAACCGGTCATTGCCAAATTGGTATCACTGGGAGACCAATTTGTTCCAGATACTCGTATTCATTGCAAATTTGGTTGTTTTTGATGTGTGTGAAGCTGAGTCTCAATCTTTCCCCGTCAAAAATGTACTTCACTGTTTTGGTTCTGTCATCTTGCAACTCCCTTTAGCTGAAATTGGCCAAACTTAAAAGAAGCTCAACAACTCAAAGTTCCTGTTTGCATGTATATCACAAACTGTAATCAAAAAAAGATTTTATATCTAATGGATCTTCATCTGATCTCTAGATTTTGCATATCACCGTTTAGTGAGCTAGGGTTAAGGTTGTTCCGTCAGTCTACCTGTCGAAAATCTTTAAAAAATGCTCTGTGTTGTTTGCCATATTTTATGATACAAATAAAGATTGAGGGTGATTAGATTCTTGTTCTGCAATATCAATTACCTTGCCCTTCAAACATGCAGGTTTATTTTCACTGATATCACAAAAGTGTCAATGTTGATAGTTTCGCCCCTTTCCTTGATAGCAAACTATTGCTTTTTCACTCGAGAAACTGTTAGGCCCTCAAATGTTTCAATTCCAACATATGAAGTGTATTTAGTAAGTCAAATCCTACTTAGGGAAACATGCATATATTGTGCTGACTATCTAGATATTTCCAGTACATATCACAATACAGACACAGAATGCATTTTTGCTTCCAAATAGTGAAAATATTATGCTCATATGACATCTTCTTGGTCTGGTACATTGGAGGTGGAGGAGAAGGAGGAGGAGGAAGTGGAAGAGGAGGAGAGAGCAAGATAGTGGATAGGAGGAGGAGGAGGATGAGCCTTGAAGGTACCGATGGTTCCCTTGGTCAGTGCAGAAAAGAACAAGAAAGGGCAATTGTATGAAGTACTGCATGCAATGGAATAGTTCCACACGTTGAAGGATAACTGATGGGCAAATAAGAATTTATTTTCATAAAGTATGTTGTGATACAAAAAAAATTCACATTGCATGGTTGATGGATTTTCATAATTGGCAGTGAAGAATAGAATATTTGCTAGGAAAATAGTTCTGCAATAAGAAAATAGTTCTGCAATAAGAATTACCACTCCCTTCATAAAATGCAGGTTTATAAAACATTATTGTTACACAGAAGGCCTGAAGTTTGGAAACAGTACACATGTTTTTGAACATAATCGTCTTCAATTGGACAGATTTGGTCAACCGGTCATTGCCAAATTGGTATCACTGGGAGACCAATTTGTTCCAGATACTTGCATTCATTGCAAATTTGGTTGTTTTTGATGTGTGTGAAGCTGAGTCTCAATCTTTCCCCGTCAAAAATGTACTTCACTGTTTTGGTTCTGTTTATGTCATCATGCAACTCCCTTTAGCTGAAATTGGCCAAACTTAAAAGAAGCTCAACAACTCAAAGTTCCTGTTTGCATGTATATGGTCCTTAACTGACTCTTAAGGTCTACCTGTCATCCATTTATCCTTTTGACGATGCTGCAACCAATTAATCAACACAATATGTCTCCCCATATCGATTTGCAATGATTAATTCAGTTTACGATAACTCAATATGAGAAAAGAAGGAAGCAAGCTACAAATGACAGAAAAACTAATATTGAATCCTAAAAAATGCCAAGCAATGAGGAAGGGGTGGAAGACATGACACACTTTAAGATGGCTAAACCTCTAAAATTAAATTAAAGTTTATGAAATGTTAGCTTGGATTCTAACGTACCAAGTCTGCAAACTTAATGAATATCATCTATACCATGAACAGCGCCTTATTGTCTTTTGTGACTGGAATCCAATCAATTATTGTGAATGGAATAAAAATAAATCCAATTTTGTCTTTGGTGATGATATGGACTATATTTTTGTTATATTCTGACTTTGATCACTTACATAGAGTGAAACTTTCAATAGTCTAGGAGAGATTCTCAAAAAAGCCTCTGTAAAAAGAGTTTGATAGGCTTTTTTTGTTAAAAGTCGGTAACAAGTGGTTTTAACCTAATTTGAGGGTGTTGATTCTGAATCAGCTTGTTGCTATTTGGAACAAAAAGTTGAATGTGTGTTTCGCATTGTTATATTTCTGACAATTCTTGTCATTTTGGCGGCCACTTTGTTTTGTCATTTTGACCCCTTAAAATTAAAAATCCAGCTCGGTAACAGGCGGATTCAGACTCAGCACCCTCAAATTAGGTTGAAAGCAGTGGTTACACTTGTTAACAAAAAATGCCTATTAAAGTCACAATTTCTGGAATCTCGCCCAGACTACAAAGTTAGAATTCTGTAACTTGAAAGCTTGGTTGTGTCGGTATTGGGAAATCCTTCATGGGCAGTAAACATAGAGAAGCAAAACTGAGCTAATTCCACTTTCAACACCCAGATATCTTTGTTGCCAAGTTCACATTGTCTAGGCTTTATTGTGTTGCAGCTGGCTTGACAATACCATCATGAGTTTGGTGACGTTATTTTCCCCTTGGTTGGAATCAAAGCCTAGGAATTGGAACAGGCCACCAATTATACAAGTGTTGATGCAAAGCACGTTGTTAAGATTTGACAAGTCTGTGTCAGTTTATAGACAGTACAGATATGGAGAATTATATTTATTAATTGATGAGTATTTTCACAATTATTAGCCTAAATATAGTTACTTCTTGTGACATTGGAAAATATGTCATCCAAGCCAGATGAACACAATCGTTGCATACCGTCACGTGCCACGATAGCTCAGTCAGTAGAGTGCTCGCCTCACAAGCGAGGGCGCCGGTTTTGTTCCCCAGGCTGGCCATCATGTCATTCCACGACATCATCGTTCACATCAGACATAAATTGGAGTCGCCGCAGGCCCAACTGTAAACAAGTCACTGACTTAGCTTGGCTACCTACGTTAAATAAAAGAACCTTTACTATGACTGAACACACATTTCTTCATCATATGAGGAATGACTTGGACATGCTAAGCAAACTCTATATGAGCCTGCATCCATTCAGTCTACAATAATGTCCAGTCATCAATTCAGCTTCAAAGCTGGTTGTATTCTGAAGTAAAATGCGAGCATGCTGTAGCTTTTGGAGCATTCACAGCTGATTACCTTCAAACACATTTCCAGGAATTTCATTCAATTTCAAAGCATGCTTGATTGCCCCGACATAGGGGAGAGCGGGGCACAGTGAGACGGCGGGCACAGTGAGACAAAGCCCGTAGCATCTACCTGGTACTGTTTACAGATCAACCCTTTTTTGTATAGTACAAAAATTAAGTATATGAGAGACTGTCCTATATCCTGAATGCTTACGCAGCATATCGAGAGGGGAATTTCAATATTTTTGTTTTTAGCCTGTAAAAGTAAATAATTTTGCTAAATGAGTTTTTGTTATAATTCCCAAGAAAAATGGTATAATGCAAAGCAATCGCCACTTGGATTCAAACCTTGGTTGCTTTTCTTAGTTTAGTGAGATGACGAACGACAATGCAGGCATCTGGTCCGCAGGATTAAAAAAAGTTTTATAAACAGAGCTGCTAGGGGCACAGTGAGACAGTTTGAAGCGGGGCACAGTGAGACGTCACAAAATACACTTGAAACGACATGAATGTAATGTATGGCTCGCAATTCACTATTAAAAAACAAAATACCTGCTATAAACTACTGATTTTATTGAGTAATATCCACAGGGAAGCGTCAAAGAAGGATTTTGATTAGGATGTAATAGGTGCGGCAGGTTAAATAAGTCATGCATGTGTCCCATGCGATGAAGTTTCAAAACATGCTCAAAAAAGGAGCTAAAAAATCACCAAGCCAGCTGCTTTTATTAGAGTACGGTAGTTTCTGATGCAACAATTGATAGAACAATCCTGATGATTGGCAGTTATGACAGCAGATGCCCTGTGTCACTGTGCCCCGCCTGCTGTCTCACTGTGCCCCTCCCACGGGGCACGGTGAGACACTTAACGAGCACGTACATAACTCAAAGTTTCTCAAAACCTATAAAAGGTAGGAACCTGAAACTATGTGACAATATACCCAACTTCATTATCTATAATGTGGACCTGATCTCAATTAACTCGTTCCTGCCAACATTTTGGAAGACTCGAAAATAAAAAAAGTGTCTCACTGTGCCCCGCTCTCCCCTACTTTTCAAGGGGAGCGTCGATAGATCAAAGATCAGGAACTCTGGCAATAAGCCCTGTTGTTTAGAGAACATTAAGCCTCACTTTGAAATCATTGAAGGCTGCTTTTCAGCAAAAATTCTGAATCAAAAGACTGTAAGTCAGCTGCACTGCTGCAGTCATGAATTGTTGCAGTGAACGTCCAATAGGGTTAAATGTTTTCTTCTACAAAGCACGTGACCATGAATTTGTGCAACCCCATTTGCAATTTTGAAACTCATATCAAAAAATGATTTTATTCTTTATTTTTTTGCTGCGGGTCTGGCCATTGCAAAATCTTAAACGCTGATATTTCGCGTCCATATTTTGGCACATTGTAGTCTTCTGTCGAACTTGTACTGCAGTCGAGTTTGAAGAGCAGATGCAAATTTGCAAAAAAGAAAAAAGATCTGTATTTGTTTCTATTCTTTCAGGGTGTGTATCAAAGAAAAGTTATCCAGACTATAATGATCAGTAAACAGATGATATAAAGGGACAATTTTCTGGTTTGGGATTCTATGGAATATGATAGAAAAGATCATAGTATTGAAAGAAAACACAAAGTTGGCTTGATCTGTCTGCATCATCTTGGTCTTGGGACACTACAATTTTTTCTTCAACACAAAACTTCTCCATATTGTCACCCTGCTGGGAACATGAAGCAGAACGGGACAAGGTTCTAACTCATCCACATCTTTGAGAAGAGTGTCTAGTCTATGGCTGTGGCAAACACAACTGGTTTTGATGACACTTAGAGGACAAAATGACGTTATACCGGGACATTACAAAGGCATATGAACCAGACAGAGTGTCAGATGAGTTGCCTTGCGTAAAGTGGCTATTGGTGTATCTACATTGGTGTTTACTTTGTGCCTTGCTCAGCTGCTGAAATACACATGGTGAATATGGGTCTGGTGAATCAGCCAATGGTAGTCAGGGTAAATCCACAACAGGAACAATACGCAGTCCAAGAGGGCTGAATGAATGGTAAAGCCAAGGTTGGAAAGTTCATACGGGGGGCATCTGAGGGGGGGGCACAGGTCTAATATTGCGGGGCATATGCCCCCCGTGCCCCCCGTCCCCCCGTGCACCGTCATGTACATCAAAAGGTATGCTGTGTTAGACACTGCATACTATATTATAGGAACTTGACTGCATATTACTGAGCAATATTCCCTATAGATGCAGCCAAATGCACATAGCACATGAAACAGCGTTAGATAATGAGACCACTCTGATGATGTGAACTCCTTACTTGTGCACAGAATGGATCAGAATAAAATAGTAAGGCAATTAAGTGATATCATATTTGTTGTACAATATTTCTTAATCTGTACACATATTTCAATGCAGCAATGTCACAGGTGAAAAATAATAATGGTTGCGTCTTTGAGAAGTTCAAAATACCTGCTCGAAGTATATGAGATATTCAAAGACATATTTTGCGTAATAACTCTTTTGAAGGCACTGCACAAACACTGGAGCACAGCAAGAGTTGTTTAATACACTCTTTTGATGTCCTGACTCTTATTTTTAAATAATATGCATTTAATTCTATACCTATACAAAATAATTTTAAATAGTTATTTCACAATTGTGATTAGATCTACCGAACTAGAAATTGAGTGTCATATTACTAATGCAACTGTCATACAAACAACTGGTTTTTATACCAATTTTTAGAACTAACAATGCATTTGACAGAAAAATCTAATTTAATTTCTTCCGCCTCAGTGCATACATTTTCCAAATTATATTCATTCTTTGCCAAATAAATATTGCATAGCCATAATGGGATCATGTTATTGAATGACATTGAATACCTTCTTTTACATTATTTCACACAAATAAGAAAATCCTGGAATTTAATTAGTCTGCTTCCATATACTCTCAGCTTCAAGAAATATTATTATTGAATTCTGCATGATTACAATTCCGAAGCCACAAGGAAATCTTGAAACAAATTGAGAAGATTCAAATTCGTCCATATAAATGGCAAATTCCGTTAGCCTTGATGCAACATAATCCTTCTAATTTGAATGGCTCTGGTTTCACATTTCTTGCTCTGCCACTTCTGACTGTCTAAGACAAACGACTCCACATCTTTAAAAAGTGTGTCTGATCAACTTGTATGTCAAACACATCAGTTTTTAAGACACCATAATGTCATCATCCAGCTCCAACTGACATTATGGTATTTCACATGCAAATGCACTAGATAGAGTACGATATGAGTGGTCGTGTATTAAACAACTCTTGCTGTGCTCCAGTGTTTGTGCAGTGCCTTGCAGTGTAACTGCGGGACTACCAACTGCTCTGTTGAAACTTATCGCCAGTCTGGCTACTGTTGGCAAGGATAAAGCCACCAATCGATTCAGATCAAAATGTATCCTTTGATTAAAACATTGCTCTACATTAAAAAAAAGTATGACTCATTGTTGTCACTGGCATTGATTCTATATTTCAAACCATCTTATTTACATTGGTAAAGAAATGCAGGGAAGATACTTAACACTTCATTTCACATGTAATCTCTCAATTCGTACAGCATTATGATGCATGAATGTAGTAACTGTGAATCAGTAACTGTTGTCTTCGTCTCTCTGAACTAAGATGACAAACAATTTGTGTTTATATATTGAAGTGTAAATTAACCATATGAACTTTCACAAAATCTATATACTCTGTTGACAGATATATGTTTCTCTCTTGTTCAGCAAATTAGCAATAACAGACTTCAAATTCAATATCCCATACCAACACCTTGCAGAACAAGACCTTGGGAAGATTAAGAATAAGTATAAGAATAAGAAGTTTTATTGTTCACATCGTAACAAAGTACATTGAAAATTTGGTTGGTTTTGTTAAAATGTGCACTAGTCAAATTACAGTTAGGATGATGTTACAGTTAGGTATATGAACTATAGTTATAATTATATATAATGTATAACTAATTTATGTAATAATATATGATTCTGATTGAGTAAAATAATGCCACTGGGAATTAAATTAATTTTTGAGAAAGGTCCCTTGGACACACTATTAACTACCTATTGTAAGTACTCATCACTCTTTGAGTGTAAGTTGTTTTAATGATGGCATTTCAAATACATATATGACATATTAATTTTGTTTCAAGACAATGTTTTCAAATTGCAAAAATATAAGAGAAATGGAATATAGGTTTAGGCCTGACAGTGAATTGGTCTACATTCGCTGGAAGGAATGCACTTCATGTAAGACGAGAGAACTTGTACCTTACACTTATAGATAGCAAAGGACCGGACAAAGCACAAAGAATAAGTGCTCCCTTTCATAAATATAATATTGGTCAGCTGTGATACATATATTCATGCAACAGCAACGGGAAAAGTTTTTCGGATGTATCCAGCAAAGGAACACATGTTCATTCCCATGAAAATATTAATACCATTGGTCAATAATGCAGACATATGAGACATACCTCTCTACTACCTTTAACCATAAAATATGAAGAACTTCATCTGCATAGAAATTAATGATGTTTAATGCAAAGGTAATGCTGGATAGCAACTTTATGCATTTGATGTAATAAGCAGAAACTAATGGCTAGAGAATTGTACAGTATAGAACTGTAAACCTCAACTTCAATATGAATACATAATTTGGAGATACTGGGGTGCAGCACAAAATATTCAGTGTTACTGTATATTGAAACTTTCAGGAACTTCTGAAATACAAAATTTCCACATCCTCTAATGTGTGTGGCATCACAAGATCAATGCTTGACACAGGGAGATGTAATGAATCTTGTCCATGATATTGAATAATAGATCTGACAGATATATTTTACTGAAACTTGCCACTAATGTGTAGACAAAAAACTCTAAGTAGATAGTTGTCTCTATTTGAAATTACATTCAAAACTTGTATAACAAATATGAAAGTAGGCACAACTGGTATCATAAAAAAGGGAATCTCACAAGAATTCACCAAAGAGCAAATAATTTCCAGGGGCACAAGGGTTTATCATCCATATTAATCATGTGACACAGCTGGTTGGTCATGTGACATTTTTGCACCAGTGCAGATATGAGATTCATTGAGATCAAGGGGTGTAGGGAAATCTGGCAGAAGTATGATCCAAAGATCAAGGTTGTTTTGGGAGCAAGATCGTAACCAAGAAAGATTGCCTATTATCAAGGAAAGATAAAAGTAAGAAAAATTGAGATTTATATCATCACCAGCTGTTGACTATTGCAAGAACAAAGCCTTCTCTGTTGTTGTTTTTCAAACTTTCATAGAATGACATACTTGCATTTCAGTTGAACCATCAGCTATTTCAAATACATCGTAATGCTGGAGAATAGGGATGCAAGCTATGGCACCTGGTTGAAACGTGATATCACAGATCAACAGGATAGAAAAGAAGTTGAGATTCCTCGTAAATATGACAAGGACTGCATGCAAATCAAAATGCAGTTTTAAAATATTAGCCAGGACATATTTGGGTGAATGATTGCGAATCTCATTTGAAGACCACAGAATAAAGATTTTATCACTTTGATGTCTTGAAATAACAATTATGAGATGGAAATTATAGCATTTAGATTAAATCAATTCATCAGAAAGCGTTAAACAAAATCTGGTGTTCTTTTTTCCGTGTGGCAGAAAGTGGCTCTTTGAACAATTTGGTTCGAGCATTTAGATTAAATTTCTCTGCATTGGTTTAGGCTTCATAAAGCTGCGTCACGAGAGTAAAGACAAATCATTACAAGATTTATTTGGGGAACTGTAAAAAAATCCTCACCTGATCAAATGTGATGTCAATTACCGACCGTTCAGAATTTATGACTGGGGGGGTGGGAGTTTTGGTCGAGGAGGTACTAACTTTTCACATGTGTTTCAGGAGGGGGGTATTAATTTTTGACAACACTTCCTAGGGAGGTAAGAAATTCTAAAAAAGAAAAAATTTTAAAAAACCATGCATAAACTCATTTTAATTGGATTTTTTAACGTGCAAAAGTCCGCGAAATGAAGCGAATCTGCACACGTTGCTGTGTATATCAGTATATACCATGTGTATTACTTTGTATGTTGAAAGGGGGGCACTATAAATATACGTGAAACCTAAAAGTGGGGTACTAAAAATCTGCATGAAAATCAAGGGGGGTATCAAATTTTGACGGGAAGTTGCAGCAAAACTCTCAACCCCCCACCAGTCATGAATTCTGAACAGTCCCTTACTGCATCTTGGTGTGTTATCAGCACATGTTTTCAGTTTGGCATGTATTGTCAATTCTTTTCTCAAACCTACTTGCCAGACAATTTCAATGACACTGAAATGTTATAAAACTGACATTGAGAACCTGATGTTTACAGGCTGGCAGCTTTTTTTCCAAGAAAACAGTTAAAAATTGAGTTTCAGATTCATTTGTAGAATATAGTATCAAATTTCAATGGGAGCGGAGTTCACTTACCTGTCAAAGATGTTTATTTGTCAATCATTTGTATCCCTCTTCTGTCAATGCTTCAAATATCCTCCTTTATAACAGTGTGTATTTGTCTCATCGGATGAGTATCCTTGCTTCTACAAGCAGATTGGTGAGGATGTTGAGCATTGCCACAACTGCAATACATCACCTGTTTCATTTACTTGTGAGGTACAGGTGTATCTGTTGTTATAAGTTATGATTTAAATTTATATATTTAAAAAATATCGCCTGACATGGCCAAATATCAAGGACTTCAGTGAATCACAAAGATCTAAACACAGATGAATAAATGTGAATCACATTTGAAAAACATAATCTGGTCCTTCAACAACCGAAACGAGATTTGATCACTTTGACGTCTTGAAACAACAATTAAGAGATGAAAATTGCAGCATTTAAATCAAATCAATCCCTCAGAACGCATTAAACATAATCTTATTTCCTTTCTTTCTCCCCTAAAATCATCAAGTCACATTGGATGTGCTGTCTCTGAACAATTTGATTTCATCATTTAGATTAAATTCCTCATCCATGGTTTAAGCTTTCATCATGAACCTGTTATCAAGCTGCATCATGAGAAAAAAGACAAATTATCCCAAGATTTATGTGAGGAACTGGAGAGACATAAGGTTGTGCAAACACATGATGACATCTCTGGATCAGATCATGTGATGTAAAATATTGCACCATCTTCGCAAACCATCTGTTTTTAATTTGATATGTTTAATCCTCAGATTGATGATGCTGGAATCTTTTAACACTGAGTTTCCAAATCTGATGTTTATGGTCGTCTTCATATATATGTATTGGTAAATGTACAAAGTACAGTTTGCACATGTGGTTTGCGGAACAATGATTGCCTCTTTTCTGAATAAACTTGTCTTATCGATAGATAGATAGATAGATGGATCGATATATAGATAGACAGATGGATAGGTATCCGATGTCTTCGAGGCGATAAGAAAAAAATCATAACCAAGGAGCATCTATATATCCTTTAATGATCTGTTAATGACAAGTGATGGGCACAATAGTAATATCGCTGAAGCACAATGGATTTCAAGAAGTGGAGAAATTTCAAGGATGTTTCCTCAATCAGTCATTACTTTCACAGATGGTGCCATAAAAACTTACAAAAGTCATTTGTTTCAGAGACTTCTGCCAAGGTCTAGCACTTAAAACGCAAGGCCAGTGACGCCTTCAAAAATATGATGACTTTCCAGGCTTTTGAAAGTAAGTAACAAAATGTATTATCGATTTGGCCAAATTTCAGTTTTCTGTTTAGCCACACAATGGATATGATGATGCTGGAACCTTTTAAAACTTAGTTTCCAAATCTGATGGTTAAGGTCCTCTTCATATACATGTTTATTGGTAAATGTATAAAGTACAGTTTGCACATGTGGTGCTCTTGGAACCATGATTGCCCTTTTTTTTCTTAGTCAGAGTGGATAGATAGATAGATAGATAGATAAATCGATAGATAAGTCGATAGATAGATAGATAGATAGATAGATAGATAGATTTATAGATGTATGAATAGACAAATAGATAGATAGATATCCGCTGTCATCCAGACGATGAGAAATAAAAAAATTTCAAAAATCTTTCCTCGATCAGTCATTACTTTCACAGATGGTGCCATTAAAACTAACAAATTTTTGGTTTCAGACACTTTCGCCAAGGTCTAGCACTTAAAATGACAGGCCAGTGAAGCCTTTGAAAAATTGTGACTGTGCATGCATTCGAAAGTATGTAACAAAACGAAGATGTGGACTGGGGGAGGGGGCTACATTTTTTTCTGTTTAACTATATATAGTTCCACATGCTAAGGGATAATTGATTCACAAATACCATATCTCCAAAATCGCTACGAGAACTAGTTTATGCACTTCAAAGAAACAACTTTGATTAAAAGATATTAAGTTCCTGTAATTTGAAATTACCGAATGTTTAGGCTGCATGATTAGGATGATGTTTTAAAATTTTGTAAAGTTAGAGATTCAAATGTTTGAAGTTGATTGCCTTCACAGGAAAAAAAGATAAAATCACATTTTATGTTTGCCCAAACTTTGACTTTGATGTTACCTTTATGTTTTATAACCAGCTTTCTATGTAAACCTATTATTTCTGTGTGCGATCTTGTTGAAATAGAAACTTCAAATCAAAGAGACTGAATCCACCTAGGGTATGGTAAAAAATTGCTCAAGACATAAGTCGGTTAAATGCAGGAGAGAGAATGAGAAAATTGATAGGGGGACCAGGAGGATGAGGAGAGAAGAGGAGAAGGAGAAGGAGGAGGAGGAGGAGGAGAAAGAGGAGGAGGAGGAGGAGGTGGAGGAGAAGGAGGAGGAGGAGGCAGAGGAGGAGAAGGAGGAGGAGGAGGAGGAAGAGGAGGAGGAGGAGGAAGAGGAGGAGGAGGAGGAAGAGGAGGAGGAGGAAGAGGAGGAGGAGGAGGAGGTGGAGGAGGAGGGGGAGGAAGTGGAGAAGGAATTGGAAGAGGAGGAGAGAGCAAGATAGTGGATAGGAGGAGGAAGTGGAGGAGGAGGAGGAGGATGTGGAGGAGTTGGAGGAGGAGCAAGTCGAGTAGGAGGAAGAGGAGGACGAGGAAGTGGAGGAGGAGGAGGAGGAGGAGGAGGAAGAGGAGAAGGAGGAGGAGGAGGAGGAAGAGGAGGAGGAGGAGAAAGAGGAGGAAGTGGAGGAGAAAGTGGAGGAGGAAGTGGAGGTGGAGGAAAGAGAGGAGGACGATAATAATACTTTCTTGACCAGCACGATCAGTAATGCATGAAAAATTTCTTATAGTTAGTTGATAATCAATACGATTGTAAGCCTTAAGGAAATCAAAGTTGATAAGAGCATCATTTATTAAAATACTAAGGTAGTGTTTTTTGTTTTTGTTTTCTTTCTAAAATAATAATTGGATATTTGAGGTGACAGCAATTGATCTAAAAAATACAGGGAAAAAAGGTGCCTTCAACCAGGAAATGCATACATCCTTTTCTCACACTAATTCATCAATTGCTTCTTTTCTCCCATTTCCAGAAAACAGGGTTCTTGTCCAATTTCATTTTGTCTGTACTCATCAGTGGAAAATTGATGACACTGAAATTACAAAAAGAATTCGGTTCATTAAGTTTAATTCATTGTCCTGGCTGTAGAACCGGAAAATATATGAGCTCCTTGCCTCAATTTTCCCTTGTAAATTGGTTCAATTTAAATAGGAATGGTGTTTGATTGTTCTGGCTGGTGATATAAGCTTTGAAAACATATATGTATAATTCTTGTCAAATTGACAAATGGCAAACGAGTTTCTCACATGTCTGCAGTAGCTGTGGAAACACAGTTCTGTGTTTGGCAACCATGCAATTTTATCTTTCAAACAGAGGCAGAGGGACTTTAAATAGTGACAATAAAGACAAATGCAAACATAATGAATGAAATAGATGAGGACAGGAGGAAACAATGAGTTCACTGTGATTATTATATTCTAGTGTATATCAAGATATAAATAAACACAGGGGCCAAAGTGATCCAGCTAAAGCAGGATTTGAACACTGGACTCAGCAATTGGCAGCCCTGCGCACTACCACTTGGCTAACCCTCCCTTCTCTGATAAGGTAAGAAAGGGGGAAATAGAGAAGGGCAACAAAGGGAGGTGAAAGAGAGTAATGAAAAAAAAGGGAAACGAAGGATGTAGAATGTAGTTTTAAATTGGTTGTTCTTCTCTTGCAAGGAAGGAAGGGGGAAATAAAGAAGGGCAACAGAAGGAGGTGAATACTGATAAGAGAATTATGGCAACAAAGAGAAATAATGAAGGTACATAGAAAGTAATCTTACCTCACACTATTTTGCTCTAGTCGTAGAATAGAGCCTTTATTCTCTCAATGCCACAATTTACTTCTCGCCTCTCCAATTTACATTTTATTGATGTTGAAAGCTGGCAAGGTCAATTTCATTATATCATCAAATTATCATTATTTTTCTTTTCCTTGTTTACTTTTTTGCTTTCTTGGAGTCTATTACATTTTTCTTGAGAAAATCTCTACATATCAATCTAAAATATTAAGGAAAAATTTGTTTCTGAGATACCAAAGGGTTTCTTGCATAGAAAATTGATTTTCCCTAAATCAGCAATCATGGCACTGTAACTGCGGATATATCCAAAAACCATAATTCGAATTTTATAGAGGACAACACCAGAAATCAATCAGGGTTTTGTATGACCTTTTTTTATGACTATTTTTTACTTCCGTTATGATAATCATTGTATTTTATTTTTAGAAAATTGATTCCTATTTTTGTGTTCTGACACAGTGACAGCCAATTTTGAAGTAATTTCTTTCCTTTTACTTAGCTCAGTTGTAAAGCACTGGACTGCTTACTTCTGGGTCGCTATTTCGATTCTCGCTCCTGAAAACCCACATACAACAGTTGTCTTTTAAATATGGTGGTTCTTGCATGCCTGTCTCATCAAGTGCATAGATACAGAATATAAAGTATGTAACAAAACGAAGATGTGGACTGGGGGAGGGGGCTACATTTTTTTCTGTTTAACTATATATAGTTCCACATGCTAAGGGATAATTGATTCACAAATACCATATCTCCAAAATCGCTACGAGAACTAGTTTATGCACTTCAAAGAAACAACTTTGATTACAAGATATTAAGTTCCTGTAATTTGAAATTACCGAATGTTTAGGCTGCATGATTAGGGTGATGTTTTAAAATTTTGTAAAATTAGACATTCAAATGTTTGAAGTTGATTGCCTTCACAGGAAAAAAAGATCAAATCACATTTTATGTTTGCCCAAACTTTGACTTTGATGTTACCTTTATGTTTTATAACCAGCTTTCTATGTAAACCTATTATTTCTGTGTGCGATCTTGTTGAAATAGAAACTTCAAATCAAAGAGACTGAATCCACCTAGGGTATGGTAAAAAATTGCTCAAGACATCAGATCGGTTAAATGCAGGAGAGAGAATGAGAAAATGGATAGGGGGAGCAGGAGGATGATGAGAGAAGAGGAGGAGGAGAAAGAGGAGGAGGAGAAAGAGGAGGAGGAGAAAGAGGAGGAGGAGAAAGAGGAGGAGGAGGCAGAGGAGGAGAAGGAGGAGGAGGAGGCGGAGGAGGAAGAGGAGGAGGAGGAGGAAGAGGAGGAGGAGGAGAAGGAGGAGGAGGAGAAGGAGGAGGAGGAGGAGGAGGAGGGGCAAATGGAGGAGTGGGAGGAGGAAGTGGAGGAGGAAGAGGAGGAGGAGGAGAGAGCAAGATAGTGATAGGAGGAGGAAGTGAAGGAGGAGGAGGAGGAGGTGGAGGAGTTGGAGGAGGAGCAAGTCGAGTAGGAGGAAGAGGAGGAGGAATTGAGGAGGAGGAGGAGGAGAGAAGAGGAGAAGGAGGAGGAGAAGAGGAGGAGGAGGAGGAAGAGGAAGTGGAGGAGAAAGTGGAGGAGAAAGTGGAGGTGGAGGAAAGAGAGGAGGACGATAATAATACTTTCTTGACCAGCACGATCACTAATGCATGAAAGGTTTCTTATAGTTAGTTGATAATCAATACAATTGTAAGCCTTAAGGAAATCAAAGTTGATAAGAGTATCATTTATTAAGATACTAAGGTAGTGTTTCTTGTTTTCTTTTTCTTTCTAAAATAATAATTGGATATTTTGAGGTGACAGCAATTGATCTAAAAAATACAGGGAAAAAAGGTGCCTTCAACCAGGAAATGCATACATCCTTTTCTCACACTAATTCATCAATTGCTTCTTTTCTCCCATTTCCAGAAAACAGGGTTCTTGTCCAATTTCATTTTGTCTGTACTCATCAGTGGAAAATTGATGACACTGAAATTACAAAAAGAATTCGGTTCATTAAGTTTAATTCATTGTCCTGGCTGTAGAACCGGAAAATATATGAGCTCCTTGCCTCAATTTTCCCTTGTAAATTGGTTCAATTTAAATAGGAATGGTGTTTGATTGTTCTGGCTGGTGATATAAGCTTAGAAAACATATATGTATAATTCTTGTCAAATTGACAAATGGCAAACGAGTTTCTCACATGTCTGCAGTAGCTGTGGAAACACAGTTCTGTGTTTGGCAACCATGCAATTTTATCTTTCAAACAGAGGCAGAGGGACTTTAAATAGTGACAATAACGACAAATGCAAACATAATGAATGAAATAGATGAGGACAGGAGGAAACAATGAGTTCACTGTGATTATTATATTCTAGTGTATATCAAGATATAAATAAACACAGGGGCCAAAGTGATCCAGCAAAAGCAGGATTTGAACACTGGACTCAGCAATTGGCAGCCCTGTGCACTACCACTTAGCTAACCCTCCCTCTCCCTTCTCTGATAAGGTAGGAAAGGGGGAAATAGAGAAGGGCAACTAGGGAGGTGAAAGAGAGTAATGAAAAAAAAGGGAAACGAAGGATGTAGAATGTAGTTTTAAATTGGTTGTTCTTCTCTTGCAAGGAAGGAAGGGGGAAATAAAGAAGGGCAACAGAAGGAGGTGAATACTGATAAGAGAATTATGGCAACAAAGAGAAATAATGAAGGTACATAGAAAGTAATCTTACCTCACACTATTTTGCTCTAGTCGTAGAATAGAGCCTTTATTCTCTCAATGCCACAATTTACTTCTCGCCTCTCCAATTTACATTTTATTGATGTTGAAAGCTGGCAAGGTCAATTTCATTATATCATCAAAATATCATACTTTTTTTTTTCCTTGTTTAGTTTTTTGCTTTCTTGGAGTCTATTACATTTTTCTTGAGAAAATCTCTACATATCAATCTAAAATATTAAGGAAAAATTTGTTTCTGAGATACCAAAGGGTTTCTTGCATATAAAATTGATTTTCCCTAAATCAGCAATCATGGCGCTGTAACTGCAGATATATCCAAAAACCATAATTGGAATTTTATAGAGGACAACACCAGAAATCAATCAGGGTTTTGTATGACCTTTTTTTATGACTATTTTTTACTTCCGTTATGATAATCATTGTATTTTATTTTTAGAAAATTTATTTTTGTCATTCCTATTTTTGTGTTCTGACACAGTGACAGCCAATTTTGAAGTAATTTCTTTCCTTTGACTTAGCTCAGTTGTAAAGCACTGGACTGCTTACTTCTGGGGCGCTAATTCGATTCTCGCTCCTGAAAACCCACATACAACAGTTGTCTCTTAAATACTGTGGTTCTTGCATGCCTGTCTCATTAAGTGCATAGATACAGAATATAAAGTATGTAACAAAACGAAGATGTGGACTGGGGGAGGGGGCTACATTTTTTTCTGTTTAACTATATATAGTTCCACATGCTAAAGGATAATTGATTCACAAATACCATATCTCCAAAATCGCTACGAGAACTAGTTTATGCACTTCAAAGAAACAACTTTGATTAAAAGATATTAAGTTCCTGTAATTTGAAATTACCGAATGTTTAGGCTGCATGATTAGGATGATGTTTTAAAATTTTGTAAAATTAGACATTCAAATGTTTGAATTGGATTGCCTTCACAGTAAAAAAAAGATAAAATCACATTTTATGTTTGCCCAAACTTTGACTTTGATGTTTCATTAATCTTTTATAACCAGCTTTCTATGAAAACCTATTATTTCTGTGTGGGATCTTGTTGAAATAGAAACTTCAAATCAAAGAGACTGAATCCACCTAGGTATGGTAAAAAATTGCTCAAGACATCAGATCGGTTAAATGCAGGAGAGAGAATGAGAAAATGGATAGGGGGAGCAGGAGGATGATGAGAGAAGAGGAGAAGGAGAAGGAGGAGGAGGAGGAGGAGAAAGAGGAGGAGGAGAAAGAGGAGGAGAAGGAAGAGGAGGAGGCAGAGGAGGAGAAGGAGGAGGAGGAGGCGGAGGAGGAAGAGGAGGAGGAGGAGGAAGAGGAGGAGGAGGAGGAAGAGAGGAGGAGGAAGAGGAGGAGGAGGAGGAGGAGGTGGAGGAGGAGGGGGAGGAAGTGGAGAAGGTATTGGAAGAGGAGGAGAGAGCAAGATAGTGGATAGGAGGAGGAAGTGGAGGAGGAGGAGGAGGAGGTGGAGGAGTTGGAGGAGGAGCAAGTCGAGTAGGAGAAGAGAGGAGGAGGAATTGGAGGAGGAGGAGGAGGAGGAGGAGAGAAGAGGAGAAGGAGGAGGAGGAGGAGGAGGAGGAAGAGGAGGAGGAGGAGAAAGAGGAGGAAGTGGAGGAGAAAGTGGAGGAGGAAGTGGAGGTGGAGGAAAGAGAGGAGGACGATAATAATACTTTCTTGACCAGCACGATCACTAATGCATGAAAGGTTTCTTATAGTTAGTTGATAATCAATATGATTGTAAGCCTTAAGGAAATCAAAGTTGATAAGAGCATCATTTATTAAAATACTAAGGTAGTGTTTTTCGTTTTTTTTTGCTTTCTAAAATAATAATTGGATATTTGAGGTGACAGCAATTGATCTAAAAAATACAGGGAAAAAAGGTGCCTTCAACCAGGAAATGCATACATCCTTTTCTCACACTAATTCATCAATTGCTTCTTTTCTCCCATTTCTAGAAAACAGGGCTCTTGTCCAATTTCATTTTGTCTGTACTCATCAGTGGAAAATTGATGACACTGAAATTACAAAAAGAATTCGGTTCATTAAGTTTAATTCATTGTCCTGGCTGTAGAACCGGAAAATATATGAGCTCCTTGCCTCAATTTTCCCTTGTAAATTGGTTCAATTTAAATAGGAATGGTGTTTGATTGTTCTGGCTGGTGATATAAGCTTTGAAAACATATATGTATAATTCTTGTCAAATTGACAAATGGCAAACGAGTTTCTCACATGTCTGCAGTAGCTGTGGAAACACAGTTCTGTGTTTGGCAACCATGCAATTTTATCTTTCAAACAGAGGCAGAGGGACTTTAAATAGTGACAATGACGACAAATGCAAACATAATGAATGAAATAGATGAGGACAGGAGGAAACAATGAGTTCACTGTGATTATTATATTCTAGTGTATATCAAGATATAAATAAACACAGGGGCCAAAGTGATCCAGCAAAAGCAGGATTTGAACACTGGACTCAGCAATTGGCAGCCCTGTGCACTACCACTTAGCTAACCCTCCCTCTCCCTTCTCTGATAAGGTAGGAAAGGGGGAAATAGAGAAGGGCAACTAGGGAGGTGAAAGAGAGTAATGAAAAAAAAGGGAAACGAAGGATGTAG
Source organism: Platynereis dumerilii (assembly GCA_026936325.1). Lineage (NCBI taxonomy): Eukaryota > Metazoa > Annelida > Polychaeta > Phyllodocida > Nereididae > Platynereis > Platynereis dumerilii. The sequence goes on along the minus strand of JAPTHN010000042.1, from coordinate 2,190,331 downwards.
AATGTAGTTTTAAATTGGTTGTTCTTCTCTTGCAAGGAAGGAAGGGGGAAATAAAGAAGGGCAACAGAAGGAGGTGAATACTGATAAGAGAATTATGGCAACAAAGAGAAATAATGAAGGTACATAGAAAGTAATCTTACCTCACACTATTTTGCTCTAGTCGTAGAATAGAGCCTTTATTCTCTCAATGCCACAATTTACTTCTCGCCTCTCCAATTTACATTTTATTGATGTTGAAAGCTGGCAAGGTCAATTTCATTATATCGTCAAAATAACATACTTTTTCTTTTCCTTGTTTAGTTTTTTGCGTCCTTGGACTCTATTACATTTTTCTTGAGACAATCTCTACATATCAATCTAAAATATTAAGGAAAAATTTGTTTCTGAAATACCAAAGGGTTTCTTGCATATAAAATTGATTTTCCCTAAATCAGCAATCATGGCGCTGTAACTGCAGATATATCCAAAAACCATAATTGGAATTTTATAGAGGACAACACCAGAAATCAATCAGGGTTTTGTATGACCTTTTTTTATGACTATTTTTTACTTCCGTTATGATAATCATTGTATTTTATTTTTAGAAAATTTATTTTTGTCATTCCTATTTTTGTGTTCTGACACAGTGACAGCCAATTTTGAAGTAATTTCTTTCCTTTGACTTAGCTCAGTTGTAAAGCACTGGACTGCTTACTTCTGGGGCGCTAATTCGATTCTCCCTCCTGTAAACCCACATACAACAGTTGTCTCTTAAATACTGTGGTTCTTGCATGCCTGTCTCATTAAGTGCATAGATACAGAATATAAAGTATGTAACAAAACGAAGATGTGGACTGGGGGAGGGGGCTACATTTTTTTCTGTTTAACTATATATAGTTCCACATGCTAAAGGATAATTGATTCACAAATACCATATCTCCAAAATCGCTACGAGAACTAGTTTATGCACTTCAAAGAAACAACTTTGATTAAAAGATATTAAGTTCCTGTAATTTGAAATTACCGAATGTTTAGGCTGCATGATTAGGATGATGTTTTAAAATTTTGTAAAGTTAGAGATTCAAATGTTTGAAGTTGATTGCCTTCACAGGAAAAAAAGATAAAATCACATTTTATGTTTGCCCAAACTTTGACTTTGATGTTACCTTTATGTTTTATAACCAGCTTTCTATGTAAACCTATTATTTCTGTGTGGGATCTTGTTGAAATAGAAACTTCAAATCAAAGAGACTGAATCCACCTAGGGTATGGTAAAAAATTGCTCAAGACATCAGATCGGTTAAATGCAGGAGAGAGAATGAGAAAATTGATAGGGGGACCAGGAGGATGAGGAGAGAAGAGGAGAAGGAGAAGGAGGAGGAGGAGGAGGAGAAAGAGGAGGAGGAGGAGGAGGTGGAGGAGAAGGAGGAGGAGGAGGCAGAGGATGAGAAGGAGAGGAGGAGGCGGAGGAGGAAAGGAGGAGGAGGAGGAGGAGGAGGAGGAGGAGGAAGAGGAGGAGGAAGAGGAGGAAGAGGAGGAGGAGGTGGAGGTGGAGGAGGAGGGGGAGGAAGTGGAGGAGGAAGAGGAGGAGGAGGAGAGAGCAAGATAGTGATAGGAGGAGGAAGTGGAGGAGGAGGAGGAGGAGGAGGAGGTGGAGGAGTTGGAGGAGGAGCAAGTCGAGTAGGAGGAAGAGGAGGAGGAAGTGGAGGAGGAGGAGGAGGAGGAGGGGGAGGAAGAAGAGGAGAAAGAGGAGGAGGAGGAGGAGGAGGAGGAAGAGGAGGAGGAGGAGAAAGAGGAGGAAGTGGAGGAGAAAGTGGAGGAGGAGGAGGAAAGGGAAGAGGACCATAATAATACTTTCTTGCACAGCACGATCACTAATGCATGAAAAGTTTCTTATAGTTAGTTGATAATCAATACGATTGTAAGCCTTAAGGAAATCAAAGTTGATAAGAGTATCATTTATTAAGATACTAAGGTAGTGTTTTTTGGTTTTTTTTCTTTCTAAAATAATAATTGGATATTTTGAGGTGACAGCAATTGATCTAAAAAATACAGGGAAAAAAGGTGCCTTCAACCAGGAAATGCATAAATCCTTTTCTCACACTAATTCATCAATTGCTTCTTTTCTCCAATTTCCAGAAAACAGGGTTTTTGTCCAATTTCATTTTGTCTGTACTCATCAGTGGAAAATTGATGACACTGAAATTACAAAAAGAATTCGGTTCATTAAGTTTAATTCATTGTCCTGGCTGTAGAACCGGAAAATATATGAGCTCCTTGCCTCAATTTTCCCTTGTAAATTGGTTCAATTTAAATAGGAATGGTGTTTGATTGTTCTGGCTGGTGATATAAGCTTTGAAAACATATATGTATAATTCTTGTCAAATTGACAAATGGCGAACGAGTTTCTCACATGTCTGCAGTAGCTGTGGAAACACAGTTCTGTGTTGGCAACCATGCAATTTTATCTTTCAAACAGAGGCAGAGGGACTTTAAGTAGTGACAATAAAGACAAATTCAAACATAATGAATGAAATAGATGAGGACAGGAGGACACAACGAGTTCACTATCATAATGATTATTATATTCTAGTGTTTAACAAGCTAAATAAACACAGGGCCAAAGTGATCCAGCTAAAGCAGGATTTGAACACTGACTCAGCAATTGGCAGCCCTGTGCACTACCACTTAGCTAACCCTCCCTCTCCCTTCTCTGATAAGGTAGGAAAGGGGGAAATAGAGAAGGGCAACTAGGGAGGTGAAAGAGAGTAATGAAAAAAAAGGGAAACGAAGGATGTAGAATGTAGTTTTAAATTGGTTGTTCTTCTCTTGCAAGGAAAGAAGGGGAAATAAAGAAGGGCAACAGAAGGAGGTGAATACTTATAAGAGAATTATGGCAACAAAGAGAAATAATGAAGGTACATAGAAAGTAATCTTACCTCACACTATTTTGCTCTAGTCGTAGAATAGAGCCTTTATTCTCTCAATGCCACAATTTACTTCTCGCCTCTCCAATTTACATTTTATTGATGTTGAAAGCTGGCAAGGTCAATTTCATTATATCGTCAAAATAACATACTTTTTCTTTTCCTTGTTTAGTTTTTTGCGTCCTTGGACTCTATTACATTTTTCTTGAGACAATCTCTACATATCAATCTAAAATATTAAGGAAAAATTTGTTTCTGAGATACCAAAGGGTTTCTTGCATATAAAATTGATTTTCCCTAAATCAGCAATCATGGCGCTGTAACTGCAGATATATCCAAAAACCATAATTCGAATTTTATAGAGGACAACACCAGAAATCAATCAGGGTTTTGCATGACCTTTTTTTATGACTATTTTTTACTTCCGTTATGATAATCATTGTATTTTATTTTTAGAAAATTTATTTTTGTCATTCCTATTTTTGTGTTCTGACACAGTGACAGCCAATTTTGAAGTAATTTCTTTCCTTTGACTTAGCTCAGTTGTAAAGCACTGGACTGCTTACTTCTGGGGCGCTAATTCGATTCTCGCTCCTGAAAACCCACATACAACAGTTGTCTCATAAATACTGTGGTTCTTGCATGCCTGTCTCATTAAGTGCATAGATACAGAATATAAAGCCCTACTAACTCATCTCACTGTCTTTAGCACATTTTCATTTTCGTTAATTTTTTACTCATGCAGTACGCACTAATGTTTTAAATTAATCCAAAAGCATTTTTCCTACACATGTAGTTCTCTTACTTTGACGACTATAATCCTTCCACCAGGAAAGTTCTGCCCAGTCTTTGACGCCTTTAACTTAGCCTAAACAGTTGTTACAGTTAGCTCCAAGACTTTAGGGATTCTAAAGACATTTTTTGACATTAATGAGCTACAGCATACTGTGTCCAGGGAAAGCTGAACATGCAGACCCCATGAATAAAATAGGAAATGAGCCTGGAAGGTGCCAATGGTTCCCTTGGTCAGTGCAGAAAAGAACAAGAAAGGGCAATTGTATGAAGTACTGCATGCAATGGAATAGTTCCACATGTTGAAGGATAACTGATGGACAAATACGATTTTTTTTTAAAGTATGCTGTACAATGTAATATAAAAAAAATCATATTGCATGGTTGATGGATGGATGGATGATTGGGGCTTTATGCACATGGTAGACTAATTAGAAATGTATGAGGACACTGCAATGAGGGGAAGGATGACTGAAACAGCCGTCCAACATAGGCCCTGGGGATCATGCTAATGCTGGATTCGAACCTGTGACCCAGAAATGTGCTAATTTCTCTCTACTGTGAATACAGTTGCCTTTGCTTCAGTGTATAATGCTCTAGAACACTGGAGGTTGCATTAGGAAATTGGAGTTTACTTTAGCCAAGGCTGCTGATCATTCAAGAAATCTAATTAGTTTGGGGTGTGACCCAAAACTCCCCCAGCTCAATCACTTTATGGAGATTAGTGCCACAAAGTTTATGTTTGGCCTGGACAATGCCATTACGACAAAAGGATTAGCTAAAATGCCCGAAATCTTAAGTGAAAATGCCTCAAATTCATTTACTGATCTTTTCCCTTCGTGCCCAGCACCACAAATGTGTTAACTCAGGTGACCGGAGCAATAAGTGGAGTGTTTTGGTTTTAAAAGGGTGTTATTTAATGCAAATTGGTTGCAAAATGCCAGGTTCAATTGTTTTTGGACAGCATGACAAAATCCTAGTGTGTTCTTTTTATAATTAGCGGTAAAGAATATAATATTTGCTCGAAAATTGTTCTGCATGATCAATGACCATTCCATTCATAAATGCATGTTTATTTATACTGATGTCACAAGATTTTGAATGTTGATCCCCTTAGTTTCTCTCCCTTTCCTTTATGTGAAATTATTGCTTTTTTACCCAAAAAGACCATCAAGCCCTCAAATGTCTCAATTCCAACAAATGAAGTGTAATTTAAGGTGGCTCAATACTCGTGAACTTTCCAAGGTAGGATTTCTTAAAAATAGATTAAAATGATCCAAAATCTAGTTTATAGAAAGTATATATACAAACCAAAGTGGTCGCTACCAGCCTTTCTTTCAAAATATTTGAAGTTATATAAAACAAAGTCAGTTCACGCAAACCTGAAAAACTTTTTTTCTTAATTTTTTTACTGTGAAGTTTTCCCTGCCATTCGGTGGCCATTCATCCTATGTTATTAAATGAAGCATGGAATTACGGAGGACAGTTTTATGGAAAAGCTGATTAAAATTCCAGAAAGATATAATTAGTTTAAAGAACTTTTCTGAGGGTTCGGATCAAAAATTATTATTTTGAAAATTTTATTTTTTTTAATGAAACATAGCCCTAAAAAAAATGACTAGATAGGATTTTTTATTTCTTTTTCATTTGCTTCCATATGAAGTAAGGAACAATATAATGATACGGACATACGACCCAACGGGCCTGGAAATTGATATAAAAATTTATTTATGACACAAAGTCATTTTTGAGAAATTCGACATGCTTGCCGAAAATCGCCTGCAGAAATGTTCTACTAGAAGTAGAGAGCTGAAAGTCCGGCTGATTATAGTAGTTTTCATAGCGCATCTAATGCTCCAAACGAGAAGTCTCTAACCCTACTAGAAGTGGCGCAAATGGCAAACCAAGCCGGCGAGGCATGGAATTTTCAAAATTGAAAAAAGATGATGAAGCAGTCTCAGCAGAGCCTGCTGCATTGGTGACGTTACGATAGATAGGGCCTGCATGGCTGCGCGGAAATGTGCGTGCATGACGCAATTACATGAGTAGCGAGCCACCTTAAGTTGAATCCTACATAGACAAACATACTGTATATGGCTGGTTATCTTGATATTTCCATAACATATCACAAAATTCGCAATAGAAATATAGAATGCATGTTTGTTCCCAAATAGCGAAAATATTATGCTTATATGAGATATTATCTTGGTCTGGTAAATTGGAATCCCTTCTAAATAATTTAATAGCTGACTCTGCCTTTTTACGTTTGATATAGTGAGTGGAAATGTCTTTTGTGCATTATATCTGCCCATTCCCTTTCTCTATATGCTACAATGTACAGTATAGTGTATTTTACATAATTCACGTGATGCATATGCCTTTATATTAAAACTGCAGGTTGATAGGTGTGATCACTGTCCATTCAATAGCAATAATCATTATTCTTAGCAATACAGCCAAGAAGCAAAACAATCCTGAATGTGATGTGCTTGTAACAATGTAATTTCCTTCCAAGAAAAGGTACATTCGGAATTTTTGAGAACATTTCAACTGACAAAATTACACTTTGACAAACTTTCGGCAATTATGTATGATTTGTATATTGCTATTTATAATGAGTGACCTCCACACTTCACGACGGCATCCTACAATTTCCATACCAACTTATACGCTACATTACAACATAATGTCCCCGCTACCACTTAATTACACAACAACTTTTCCCAGTGAGGAAAATGGGGGTTGCTCATCACAAGTAAAACAATTATCACAGTGTACATTTTAGTACAACAGTTTTAGTAACACATTTTAAAAAGACTCACAGATTGCCACCTTTTACTGGATTTCCTACACAGTCAACCTCTCGCATCATTTTAACCATTTTGGATCAAATTTAAAATGCGATTGAATGTCCTTGTGTTTGCATTAAGCATAAGATTAGTCTGCCTGAATATTTTGTTTATTTCACACATTCAAGAGAGTAACAAAGATATCTAATGGTTTCTCTACTGCTGTGACACCAAGGCAAGTAAATCCTCAGAAAATTTTTAATTAAGCAGCATTGTATTTGCATTAATATTCCCAGAATATTGAAACACCCTATAATCATTCATTAGGCACTGCTGTATATATCCAGCTGGATTTTGGTCCACAACTATATATATCCGGCTCACATGTCTTTTTAGGACTACATTATAGATGATAAGCAAGTCAGTGACAAATGTTCGGCCCTGTGACAAATACTTATGCGTCTTGTGTTTGTCACCAAAGATTAATTTGTTGCTCCTTCTTTTTGCTGCTTCGCTTTCTTTTTTGGGTCTTTTTATGCGTTTCTCTTCTCTTTTTATGATTCCTTGCCCTCATATTTTGCCTGAGTAATGTACAACAGCAGGTGCTGTCATCTGGTGGCAGCACTCTCCAAACTTATGGGCCTTAACTGACTCTTAAGGTCTCCCTGTCATCCATTTATCCTTTTGACGATGCTGCAACCAATTAATCAACACAATATGTCTCCCCATATCGATCTGCAATGATAAATTCAGCAAATACAATAACTCAATATGAGAAATGAAGTCAGCATGCTGCAAATGACTGTAAAATGAGTATTAATTCCAAAAAGCACCAAGGAATGAGTCAGGGGTGAAAGACATGATCCAATATTGGAGTGCTAAAGTTTTACAATTAAATTAAAATTTATGAAATGTTAGCTTGGATTCTAAAGTACTAAGTCTGCAAACATAATGAATATCAGCTGCACCATGAATAGTGTCTCATTGTCTTTTGCGACTGGAGTCCAATCAAATTGTGAATGGAAAAGAAATTAATCCAATTTGTCTTGGGTGGTGATATGGACTCACGGTCATGGTTTTATTATATTCTGACTATGATCACATACATAGACTTAAACGTATGTCAAAGGGAGATTTTGTAACTTGACAGTTTGGCTGTGTCAGTGTCTGGAAATCCCTCATGAGCAGTAAACAGGCAGTTGTGAAACAGAGCTAATTCCACTTTCAACACCCAGATCTCTTTGAACCCAAGTTGACATTGTCCAGGCTATATTGTGTTGCAGCTGGCTTGACAATGCCATTGTGAGTTCGGTGACACTATTTTCCTTTTGGCTGGAACTACTGGCATGTAATTGGGAACAGGCCATCTGTTATACAAGTGTTGATGCAAAGCATATTGTTCAGTTTTGACGAATCTATGTCAATTTATACGAAGCACAGATACCCATCATTCTTCAGTGTCACATCTAGTAAATGATAAACTCAGCAACATTAAAAACGCACACATATTCAAAGTATCTTAACTTTTGAAGCACTAAATTCATCTTGACGCAACTTAGCAAATTTGCTTGTTAGCTTCTCCATTAAAGATTGTGAACGTTTGAACAGGATCCATGAATATTTTTTTAAGAACCAGACATGCTTTTGTGACATAATGTCAAATTTGGAATTTGAAAAATTGAAAAAGGGGATCGAGGAGTAGAGTACAGATGCTATCATTTTATTATTGGTTTCAAATGGTCAAAACGGAAGTCCAACAAGATTTCAACTCAGTATTTGACCAAAACCAGGATAATGCCGATGCTTATGATGCAAAGTGTTGAAAATGATGTCACAAACAAATGTGAAAAACACCAACTTTACAGAAAATCAACAAAAAACTCGCAAAATATCATGAAAAAGCATGAATGACCATTTTGATTATTTCCCACACTTTAAATATTGAGCTGTGACAGACTTTACAAAAAATTGATTATGGACCAATTTGCATTGGTTGTGATTTTGGTTTTTGGACATGTTGCACTAAAAGTGGGCTAATCCAGCCGGTTCATACTCTTTCTTTATGAAAGTTTCTGGACTTTCACGAGAGATGTCAAATAACATCAGTGTACAGTTTCATGGAAATATCTACATAATATATTAGTTTTTAAGCTGTTCAAAAATGTGTAAGTTTTTAATGTTGCTGAGTTCATATTCATTCCGACTTGAATAGCCTTTTACACTGACAGATGAAAAGTGCTTACAGTCATATTCCTATCCATGTCATGTTTTTCTCTATGACTCATAAGCAATTGGTAAGGTCATATCCTATATTTTCAATGATATTAAAGCAAGTCACCTGCTTAGTTACAGTACTCACCATTGAGGTCACAAATATTTGAATAAAAAACAGCTTCAATTGAAATATTGTCAGTGAGATGATTCACCCGGAGATTAAGTATTTTTATCCAAACAAACCTCAAAGTCACCTCGATCTGTTGGCATCATCTTGGTCCAGCTTAGCTTGGGACAACAAACACTACAACATAATTTTTGACATGCACAACATGTCAAAACTGTTCCATATCTTTACCCTGCTGGGAGCATGAAGCAATAAATGACAAAGAACTGATGCTCATCTTTGTGAAGAGTGTCTAAGCTATGACTGTAGAAAACACAACTGGTTTTGATGACACCATCTGGGACACAATGACGTCATACGGAGATATTACAAAAACATATATGAACCGGACAAAGTTTCAGATGAGTGGCCTTGCGTAAAGCGGCTATTGCTGTATCTACATTGGTGTTTACTCTGTGCCTTGCTCGGCTGAAACACACACAATGAATATGGGTCTGTCCTCTTACTAGTCTTAGTGTGGGCTTGTGGCCAGTCTAGCCACTGGTAGCCAGGATAAAATCACAAGACAATACTCGGTCCAAGAGGGCTAAATGAATGGAACTGCCTGGTGGCAGAAGCAGTTATAGAAAGTTGTACATCATGTAAGTTGTTACAGTAGACGAACATCAAGTGCTTACAGAATTGGACTAAAATGTTCCTTGTGAGGTCACAGCCAGTGATGGAAATGGAAAATTTTCGTCGAGGGAGCTCTCGGCTCGTGCGGCCGGTAGATGGAAAGAATTCTACCACCAGAGCATAATTTTGGCTAAAAATACCATGAGGACTGAAAGAGTAACATGATAATTGTAATTTCACCACTGATCATTGGGGGAGCTGTAGCTGGGTACAGCTCCCCCTGTTTTTTGGTCAAGGGAGCTGAGCTCCCCCGAGCTCCCCCCATTTCCGTCACTGGTCACAGCCCTATCCATGCCACGTTAAACTATATGATGTGTAAGCAGTCAGTGAGATCATAGCCTATACTTGCAATGTTATTGAGGCGAGCAATCTGATGTGTCACTCCACTCTCCAATGAGGTCACAAGTTGTCCAATTACAAATTGACACCTCATTTCAACGTATTTGATAGCACATGTTGTGAAGTCATTGAGGCCCAATTGCAGCAGAATGTAAGTACTCGTCGTTCGTCTACTGTTAGCATGTTAAACCTATTTCTCAAGTAAGGAGTTCACTTGAATCGACAGGCTCTGCATCGAGTAATCAAAGATTTATTTGGCGATATGTAAATGGAATATTGTAGTTAACTCAAATCAACTTTGGGCATTGAGAGTTTCCCTCTCTCTCTGCATTGATCGACTCATTATTGTACCTTTGGTCAAGCCACACTACGTGTACCGATATATCTGTTTGGGCGTTTCTGTGTAAAGCCATATCTATTACAGACTGTCGTTAGACTTGGAAATGAAACATAGATTATCTTAGATTGTTTGTTTGTTTGTTTGTTTGTGTTTTACGCCTCTGCAGCACCTTAGTGGGCTATATCGAGGCAGGCGATCGCCGTATGATGATGAGATGAGAAGACTGTGAGTCTGGCACATACCCTTTTAATTCAGGGATGCCCAGGGTCTTTCAGTTGCCCCAGCATAGAACACTGGATACAACCCGCCTCCATTTAATGTCCCATGGGCTCGGACTAAAGTGAGTTCCCAGGGTGAGATTTGAACCCACGCCCTCAAAGCCAGTTGACAAGCGCACTTACCAATTAGGCCACGGAGGAACTCTAGAGATTATCTTAGATACTTAGCTTAGCATATGGAGGCTTTCAGATCACAGATCTATATCAATGGCAGTTATGGAATTCCATTAATTGAAAGGCATTTTAATTTCTATGCGAACCACCTGCACACCTGCAGTGATTAGGTCCTTGCTATTGCTATAGAGTTAGGAATCATTGAATCAATTCTATTAGAGACAGATCTGATTTGAAATTAAAACACAATCCTTTCTCTAGAATGAAATTTAATCAGCCTGCCATGCAAAGTCAACAAAAAGTGCAGCATTATTGCATGAAATTGCAACATTAGTGTCATCCCATGCACTGAATTGTGCAAGAAAATATTTGTGAACACATCCAATTGCCAGGGTTCTGTTAAAGGTATAACCGGAGCTAACCTTTTCTAGTCAATGTTGATGTATATGCAAGATATGATATGCTGGTGATTGTTTGTCCTACACAGCAATTTATATACTATATATATTTTATACTAGGAGGAGAAAAATGTGAATTTGTGTCATATTTTAGATGCAATTTCTAGTACCCTTATTGCAGCTCATCAAATAGGCTGGTGACTCCATCATTCCAGCTACTTATTTGCCGTAATCATGCAGCATATGGCTGCTGAATTTGAAGCTTCGGGACTCAGGTGAACCAGGGGGGAGGGAGAGTGGGGGGAACAGTTGCAACCCCCCCCCCCCGAAAACCCTAAGATTTAGAGATAAAGGCTGTACAATTTGGGCAGATAGTTTTGAAATAAACAGAATTTAATATCAATAGTTTCCAAGTGATTTCTTTTGAAATAGTACTAAGTCTAGATCTTGAAATTCAGGCAAATGTCCCTCGCCTGCCCAAAATGTTCGCACGCTATCTTGTAACATCATAGAGCCACAGTTTACATTGGACACCAACATGTTCATTTACACAAATAAAACTGTGCCACATCGTCATAGTACATGAGACCTGGCAAGAGCTGGATTTTAATCCTGGACCCAGCGATTGGCGAACAGAAAGATTAGACATTCTCTTTTGTGAGGATGTGCTGTGCACAGTTACGTACATCAAACCATGCATAACACAGATGCTTTGTCAGATATGGCTTACAATATGGGAACTTGACTGCATATTGCTGGGAAATATTCCCTGTGCAGTCAAATGCATATAGCCCTTAGTCCCAGTTTGGTGAAAATGAGAACTGCATGCTGTTGCCATCTGGCACAGAAGTTGATTTTGTATGCTACAGCATTGCTGTCCCAAGAAATAGTTCAAATTTCATTGCACATTCACAAAATTTCTATTCAACATTGATGTACACCAGAGTCAGACTCGGCAATCACATTCTCTAAGGAAGTAGACAAGGCCATCAGCACACTCAGAAACAGCCCTGGTTTCTTCCAGACAAAATTGTGTGAGTTTCTCAGACTGAAATGATGTGGACCGCTCACAGGAGCTCGTGGAATAGCACACTAGTCTTTAGGTGGCACCACATGACAGCATATGTTCTGATCTGCCAAGGCTGGAAAAAGAAGTGGCAAAGTAACAGAAGTCCACTTGTAGACAGCGTTAGTCCTTAGTCCTTACTTGTGCAGAGAATGGAGCAGAAAACAGATATGACTGTTGTGATCATCCTCCCATTGCAGGGTTCATTGTCATTCACCCTGCCAACAAGTGCTACAAAATTCTGAAGTTTTCAAATCCTTTTACAGCTTTTTTCCGGCGTGATTTAAATAATTGTTTATGGTTTTCTACAAAGAAACTCATTCAAACAATTAACAGGCAACAATCACTGTGGCAAAACCAGACGAGGGTAACTGAGTTACCCTCGTCTCTAAATTAGCCTTAAATATTATGTAACATTGAATCTGAGCCTATTACTTCTGTTAGCTGTTGTCCTCATAGTGTATTACATCTGTCATTGATCGAAAATGATATTTCAATAAAGAGCCATGATTAATTCACTCTCTGAAGGTCATAAAATGACTTAAAGTACTACTAAAATGACGAGGGTAACTGCGTCCTAAGACGAGGGTATTTGTGACCATGCCTGTTGACATGACGAGGGTAACTGCCCTTTAATTTTCATCCAAATATACTAGAAATGCATCATTGAGTTGTAAAGTTGGTCAGTACAGCTTACGCTTGTCTGAATATTTTCATAAAGAAAATCATACTATTAATTCCCGGGCCCATCCGTCTCTCCCAGCCAAACTACTCATTGCCAAGTTATGAAAACTTACAAGTGACTTTCTGTAATGCCCCAGAAGGTTTTAGACAGGGTTTTGTGCTCCAAATGTTATTACTTTATGGCTTTTATACATTTTCACAAAGCATCAGCCTATAGCTCAATGTTGTGGTGATTGTGCCTGGAACTTTCAGATAATGTTCTCCCAACATGTTCTCCCTTTTCACGGGCATTATGCTACTATAAGTTCATGGACCCCTTTGCCTATCTACAAAAACTTGCATGGAACCTTTTCTCATCCACATGAAGGACATAAGCCGGGTTTTATCTTGAAAATTACATCTAATGTTTTGCCCCTGTCCTACCAGTTCGCAACCATGGATTATCTAGAGGCTATCAAATGTTGCAATGTTTGGTAGGATTGCCATTCAATACTATTTTTGAGGGTATATAGCTTCATCTGGAATGGGTGCTATACAACTTCGGAAATGCACGCTTCCTACAGCCAGGTCAAAGGCATCTACATACATGTATAATTGTATTATGTATACAATACTATACATGCGTGCTTTGACTTCTGCTGCAAAGTGACAGCACTTTAGAACTACTCATGTCAACTTGATGCAACTTGCAAATTACCCCACCAATGTATCAACTACATAGCTTCAGATTGTAAAGTGTGAAGACAATGTCATGAGGCTGTGGACGGAGTTATGTGTCCCTCTGTCCCTTGGCCATTACACTTTTAAATTCCAAAACCTCCATAGCCCTACCCACAGGCCACAGCCTCTGTCACGGGTTTGTCAGACCATGATAAAAGATGAATTTGTAAAGTTGAATGAGGATCAGGTAAAGAGTGTATATATCATGTATAACCAAAAAGGTCTGACAAGATTTCACCTCCAAATGTTATCTTTTGGATGATTAAAGCTTATGACCCAACTGCGCGGAAGAAGATGTGACAAACAAAAACGGCGACTTGGCCTTACATTAACCAAACTCCAAAATCATTCTTTCCACACATTCAAAGACACAACAACAGTGAGTTGCAAAGCAGTGAAAACATAACAATTAGCTCCATGCAAGCAGCAAACGTTGTTCAACAAATAGCCACTGGGTCAGTCTGATGATAATGTATGATAAAATAGGCAATGGCACAAAATCAATTTTTTATATGTATACTGTGCATTAGACATCCTAACTTGAAAACTCAAAATGTGTTGGTCGCTCTCTGCCTCCTTCCCTTCTCCCTGCAGCAGTTGCTGATCCAGGGCCTATATATATCATTTTCATTGCCTTATATTGCCTTCTCTGTATAATGTTTCTCTTGCCTCTTCCCTCTGTCCTAGCCACTGGTGACCTCTCTCCTCGCCTCCTCTCTGCACATTTGCCTTTTCTGTCTGTTTCCTATAGCCTTTCTTCCTTCCCAGCAGCTATCCATTTTTCCTTCTCGGAATCCTAACTTTTTTATGCTTCCCCTCCATCTCTTAACCATCCCGCTTTCTCCAACTCTGCTTCTTCCTTCCATGCCTTCCCCCTATGTTTCCTTTGCCTCTTCCCTGATGCTTTTTCATTGTCTCTCACATTTCTCCTTAATTTGCCAACTTTTGATTCATCCCGATCCCTGCCTGCTCTATTACCCTTGTTCCTTGCATGGCCACTCCCGTCCCTATTTTCTACTCCTACACTTCTTCATGTCTCCTGTCATGATATCTCCTCCTTCCATGCATTGCTTAATCTCAATTTTTGGAGTAAAGGAAGAGACAACTAAATGCGATTGTGAGGGTGGCAACAGTGCACTACAAGATGTTCCGCATGCTGCATGGGAGGACCTATATGCTTAAATGTATACTATTGTTAGGATGATTTTTTTCTTTGAAATAAGAGTTAATATGATAATGCCACAGCATAGTAGCGGGGCTCTTTCAATAAAGAATGTCCTGGCATAGAAATCACCCCTGGTTGATCATACTTGTTCCAGCCATATAGATGCAAGTTGATATGACATTGTCATTATAGCTTTGAACCATATCTTTATATCAAGCACCATAAAGGATATACAACATTTAAAATGTGAGAGCAGGAAATTAAAAAAATTCAAAATTCATTGAAAAATTGTGGGAGAGTCATGCCAATTTACAATACATAACCTCAAATATACCACTTCAGCTTTGATGAGAGTCACACGCCAGATTTGACTTTTTTTTTTTGAACAAACCCAGCCTTGCACATAATCCAATGTATACCCGAGAAGGAGTACTCAGCAGACACCAGGTCAATTGCCACCAACTTGTTTCTTCAATACATGGCATTGACAAGTGGATAACTTGTGGATCTATCATTGCCCATCAATCCTTGACAAACAACTTCAATATTCAAACCAAAATGAAAGAAAATCAAGAAGTATTTGAATTTGGTATTTTGGTTTTGACAATAATAACCAAAAACAACTTAAGATTAAGGAAAGAAACCAAATTTGAAACTGAATCATCTCTCAGGAGTACCAAAACACCCAGAAACAACTGCAAACCAAGAGAAAATATATTGTAGGACTTCCTCACGTGAGGATCTTTGCCTGTGAAATTTTTGCCATAAGTGCTCAAAACTTCAATCAAGAGATTTAGATGGTACACTATTCTGTGCCAATTCAATGAATTTCACATGCCAAATGTTAGAGGTTGACATTTTCATTTACTTAGGTGGTATAATTATCAACACAATTTGTCAAAAGATGGGACTCGGACCAGAGATGCAAGACACAGGGCTCCAAAGAACGGCCTAATCAAACACAATGAATCAAAATCTCTCAATGAAATTCACAGGACATATTTCAGACCTTTTACAATTTATATAATTGATTTGTATGACCCACTTATTTTGATACACAAGATTGGATGAAATTCACATGCTATTGTTGCTAAACATTTTCATATCATCACAAAAAATAAAACACAGAATTCAATAAATCAGATTCAGTTTAATAGCGAATAATTATAATGGCTTTGCACCAGAGAGCTCATGACTAACTGACTAGTCACTGCTGGTTAGATTTTAGTTAAAAATCAATTCCAGCTTGCAAAAGGAATTAATTTATTATTAGCATATTTATACATGCAAGAATGATTATATTAAATTCCAGGCTGTGAAGAGTGTTCGTTTTGGTTTATAGGATTGGTCAATCACATTGGTTGGATCTGACTGAAACAATTTAGAATTAAGTCCTAATTGCAATTAGCACTTTTAAATGGACATCTAAGTCACAGGTTTTCTTTATAAGAATAAGAATAAGAATAAGAATAAGAAGTTTTATTGGTCACGTAGTAGCGCAGTACATGTGAAATTTTGGCTGGTCATTGAAATGGTACACTCAGTTAATATGACAATGATCGTGATAGCCTATCTACAAACCTACAGTCTATACCGTGACCATCCAGGCGATTTTTTACAAGCCATGCAATAGCCTATTAAAGTAATTTTTCCTGATTACGGGCTCAACCAATACTAGTTGAGTTGTCGCTTGAAATATTTTGCACATATTCTCTAACTTTAAACCAGATCAATAACAAGCAGATGTATGTCTAAATGAAATTGAGATCCTCGTCGTTAGTTCCAGCAAATGGCGGCACAGAGTCTTCTTTTTAGCTCAGGACAATGGCTTGATCTGAGTGATCTCAAGGGCTGGAAAAGAAAACAAAGAAATATTATTTGTTCAACATTTTCAAGAGTTACCAAAATTTAAGTTATATTACAATGTGACTCCGGCCCCAAAAGTCAGATCTTTGGGGCCATTCATTTTTGAAATCCCCCCTCCCCCCTGTAACAGCCTGTAACACAAGTACTTACCCCCCTCCACTGTTACATAACAAGGCCTATACCCCCCTCCTTAAAATCTCGGAAGTCAGGCACACACACTTTAAGTGTTCCGCGAACGGAGGGCTCACAATATGTTTCGAACATTTAATTGTGTTATGTAACAACTAGTCTTACATCCCCCCTCCCCCTGTAACACAGCATAACACTATCTCATACCCCCCCCCCCTCCCTACGGCATTACATACTTTTTGAACAGCACCTTGGTTAAGAGGTCCATTTGTGTAAAATTCAATAAATGTATGTGCCACAGCAGCCCAATGCACAAAGTGGAACGTCCATCTTTCAGAGGTCAATACATGAAAGTAACTAAAACTTCTTGAACAATTTATACAATGCTGAATGTTAAAATCAAGGAATGACTCACAAAAAATGTTGAGCATTAGAAATTAGTGTAATTAGTGCAATAATTAGCATCATAAGTTCTGTATGTACCCATGGATGGATCAATTCAATGCCTTTGAGTGTGATGAAGATTCATAAGAGTTTCAATGACTTCTAACGAGCATGAGTGTTCAACTTCATACTGTAGTCTTCCATTTCAACGTAACTCTATCCCCTGCAAGACAAAAAGAATAAAATAAACAAGCACTCTTAGAGCACAGCACCGGCCATGCTGCACATGCTTTATTAGAGGAATCAATATAGATATATGTATGGTGGCTGAGAAAAATAAAAATGTATTTAATTAATTTTATTTTTATTTTTCGATGACCTGCTGGACGTGAGCGTATCTTCAATTAATATCAGAAATGACTTGCTCAATAAAAACTGTTTCTTTTCCTTTTGCCTCCAATTTCAGTTACAATTTTTTTTAAATAGTCTATGCATAAATATTCACTGTCTAGTTTTTTCGTGAAATGGTGCTTATTTTGTAAGATATTTCAATACTTTAATGTTTCCCAATAATAATATAATTTTATGCATGGTGTTTAAATAGGAATTAAATAAGTATGAAGCCGATTGAAAATATTGGGTAGGAGCACAGGCATTATAATTTCTTACAAAAAGCTCACATTGCTAAACTTATCCTGTATACAATACATACAAGGTTGGCAACTCCCTCAAGATTCCTGGTTTGAGAATCCCTGCTGTAATGCTGTCTCAAGCAAGAGCATGGATTCTCAAACCAGGAGTTGCCAACCTTGTATATAAATTCAATAAGTGCAACTTGACAAGCTTTTTTCTCAAAATGATTGTCATGCCTGTGGGTAGGAGTACAATTAAGCTGACAGATGACAGGGAGGTGTGAAAATGAATTGCACTTTAGGCCTAAATGGTGAAGTCTTGAAGAGCAATTCAGCATTGAACAGCAATTATTGATTGGAAAGGAGCAAATACAATAAAAGATATCAACACCCTGCCAAGTACTGTGACATCTGAAAGACTGCACACAGCAGACAGCCCCAATACACAAGAAAATGGCGGCGCAAAATCAGTCTGACCTAGCCAGCGCTAGTCATTACAGGGGATGTTTATATTTGTAATGTTATTGCATTTAACTAAAAAAAGACACAATTGGCAGAATCTACGATGTTATAACTGAGAATTACATATAAAATAAACCCTTAGAATGGTCTGGTTTGGCCTGGAGCCTCGTGACTCACATCGTTTCAGGACAGAAGCATTACCGTCCTATGCATAGGATGCATGGCCGGTAATTATAACTGTGGCAAAAGTAATCCTCATCCAGTATTATTTTGTATTATTTTCAGTGCTCTGACAGTGCAAAATGTACAGAATGAACCAGTTTCCAATGTCAATATAAGCTCTGGTTGGTTGACACGTATATCATAGGACATCATACTGGTTCATTTTTCAAATAAATTTTCCAAATGAATTGAATTTGGCACAAACAATTTTCTGAAATCCCTGAGAAGATCCATGAACTCCTTTCTCGCCGCAAGTATACTAAGTCCTCTTAAATGCCACCAGCAGATAACATACTGACTCTTTTGTATATTTAGTTAACATACAGACTCTTTTGTATATTTATCTAATATTTATGCATGTACTGATTTATTATACCAGTACATGTATGCCAAAGAATTTCCCAACTGGGACAGTAAAGTTGTATCTGTCTTTTATCCATCAAACTCATGATATTCATTTCTAAATTCTTATCCGTAAAAATTAGTATTAAAGGTCAAACATACTTAATTTTTAGCTTCTTGGATCAACAGACCAAAACGACTTTCTACTCAGGAAAAATGATGCAAAATAACTAGTTTATTTGTTTACAGAATGAAAATTGAGATTTACCACAGATTTTTCTTCTCCAACCAGTGACCTTAAAAAGCTATCGGAAGATCCAAGAAGCTAACAATCAATTGTCAGGCCTCACAAAAGTTTATACCTTATCAGCACTAAAATTAGTTATGGAAAAGCATTGTATAGACCAAAATAACAAGAATATCTGAAAAGACAATGAATTAAGTTTTAACACAAACCTCTCAACCTACCCGGAGAGCTCTGTCAACTCTTTCCATCTCGGGTACCCTAAGAAGTGTCAAACGATCCAAAAAATTCCATCTTGAAACAATTGCTACAGCCGTACATGTGTCTGTGAAAGGCATACATGTACATCTGTGTTTTATAATCCTTTAGCTCCAAACAAATTCTGGTCACTGCAAGAAAAAGAAATGTAGATTAAATCAAATTATCTGAATAAAAAAACCAGTACTGGTCAGCGTTTAATAACTTTAATCTTTAACAATATTTATGATAATATCACAATAAGTCTGTAACAACAATCAAATAAACAGGGTCAAGTATTACAGCTATTCCATTTAAAACTGGTGGGGAGGGAGGGGGGGGTTTTGCAAGACCACACATGCACTAAATGAAAATTTTTTACCCACCCCACATGCTTCAAATAGAAGATGTTATTATTACAATGCTCAAACCTTCATGGAGTCATGGAGTGATGGTGCCCCCTATATACATCTACTGTTGTGGGTACCCCTTCCCCCGTCCATCTAAAGCGACTTATTTTCCATCCCCCTCCCTACATATGAAGGGAATTTTCGTCTTCGTTCCCCCCCCCCCAACATGCAGCTTACAAAAAACAAAAATAAACCCGACCATCCCCCCCAACATATTTTTTAATGGAATAGCCCTTAGACAGGGAACCGGTATATGACCATATATCGCGGATTCGATGAAGCACTGAAAAAAATTTACTGTACAATGTACATCAGGGAATTTTTGTCATATATTGGTATAAAATCAATCCCACATAAGAACTACTAAACAGTGAGTAAACACATGTGGCGTAACTGGCGGGTCTCGAGCGGGGGTCACCTGGGGGGCATGCGATTCTCTGGGGGGGGCACCCTCTATACTAATTGTATATTTTAGCCAGAGTTTGAAAGTTCATATGGGGGACACCTGGGGGGGCACAGGTCCAATATGGGGGGGCCTGTGCCCCCCCGTACTCCCCATAGGGACGCCACTGATAAACACATCAAAATAAAAGAAATATTGGAAAAACTTATACATTCTTTGTACATCTATAGTTAATAATTCTTCAAATTAGGACACAAGGAGGACACAGCAATGACACGGAGGATGATTGAAACTGCCATCCAACATAGGCCCTTGTGACTAGATAAGAGCTGGATTCTAACCCGAGACCCAGCGATTGCCCGACACCCTACTAGTACTAGGCTACCACTGAACTAATCTTCCCCCGGGAAAAGCTTGAACTGTTGATTACATAAGGAAATATAGGGAGCTAGCAAAATAAAAATAAGGGAAATAATAGAAATTTATGGGTCAATTGTAAACATTCAGTGGACTGTCATGCATTGTCACGATATCTTTTGTCTGTAATTTAATTGAGTTTGCTTGCCGCATTTCCGCGTGAATTAACTGAGTACTCCCACCACTATGAATATAAGGACGATAATAAGGTGCCGACGAATGTCACGTTTTTGACAAATACCTAAATTTTTCTAATTTTTTTTTGCAATTTTTTGGTATAAGTTAAAATCGTGACAGTCGTCGCCAACACAGTGAAACGGCCCACTTCCGGTAATCTGACCAATCAGAGAGCCGTATTCTTGACACATTAAACAGCTTCAAGAGTTGCAACGACACAAACGGAACCCACTGATATTCATTGCGCCCACCAGTGATATCCAACTCCACTAACCAGATTATGTTATAAATGCGATGTGATTGCCCAAAATTTGCCAAAAACAAAGTCGCAAAAATTGGTGATTTCTCAATAAATGCCGGTAAACCTACATCACTACAATATTGATTATGGTAAATTATGTATCACGACATGTAGGGGAGAATCCCCTGGATCAGACCAGAGCCTCGATCGGAACGTTTTGATTGTTATCCATGAAAACAAATAATTACGTCCAAGGGAAAAGTAAAATTCATTATAAAAATTGAACTCCCACACCAAGATGCCCTCTATTGGTGTTTTCTTGAATTACATTGCAAAGTAAAAAAAAGCCAAAAATTAACTTCAATTTTTAATATCAAATCAAAATTTGCCAAGAATAAATAGGGACAGTTATGTCTGGAATGTTAAATGACGCAAACAGCTTGGATTACTTGAAACTAGGTTTTTTGTTGTTGTCCAATCGAGGCAAGTTGGTGGTCCAATCGAGGATGCTAAGTCAGTGACATTTTTTGACAGTGGTGTAGCATTCACAATTACATGTATCAAACTTTGCCCACAGCATTTCAGCACAATATGCAGTCTTGGTCCTTCTGACAGGTTTTTAACATCATACCATTAATTTACTTTCCACACTGACCCACTGAAGATAGGTGGTCCAATCTATGGGCTCTCCCCTATTACATCGATATTAAGCTCAGATGCTCAGCACTAATTTTTACCTTGTATCGGTCTTCAAGATGCACAGGGGAATGGATGCTTGAAGGCAGCATATCCAATGATCCATTAATATTATTTATACCGTCCACCTGAAACAGTGATAGATGAATGATTGTTAATTATGATCTGGTACATATAAAAACTTGCCTTCAACCGATTTTTATGAACTATATTATACGGTAGCACAATTACAATTGATAAAAGAATATAGTTTATTAAGATATCAAGTAATCAGTGATAGAAATCTACTTCAATGGCTCTGGAGTCACAAGTGAAGACTCAGGAGCCATTTATTGTGTTCCTGGAGCCATAATTTTTCACATTTGCAAAATAGCTAAGTTATACAAATTACTTGTATCCATATATCTTCAAACTAAAGTACACAGTTGCAAATTGCCATTTAAGATTACATCTTTGGTAACTGATCACTTTCTGGTAGACGTGTGAAGTGAAATTGCAATTAACTGAAGCACGGCACTTCTAGAGTCATTGCAAGCAAGGCCATCAACCTCTTGGCTTCAATTGGATTTAGGGCTGCATGATAATAGGCTGAGGTGTGATATGCAATAACTATGTTTCATATCGTGATGACGATAGATTATGCGATAAATTCACAAGCAAGAGATTTACCTTAACACTCCAAAATTTTAGCAAAACTTTCGAATTTCATGAAAAGAAATTCCAATTTTTGGGCAAGAATACAGACATTTTTAATAATTCATTTATCACCCTTTGTGCGATAACACTATCGCCCCACTTGATATCGCGATAACGATAAATTAGTGATTAATCGTGCAGCCCTAATTGGATTGAAATCACCTGATAGCTGTCAAAGCTCCAGGAGTCATGGGTGGCTCCAGAGAGGCACAGGCTCTGGAGCTATTTAGCATTTCATGGAGTGCCGGGAAATTTCTACCACTGCAAGTAATGCCATAAAATTATCACAGAAAGTGCAATAATTATTTGAGATAATTTTCACCAGTTTTGACAAAAAGTTTGGTCATCCTGACTACCTGAAAAAAGCTTCGGACTAGTGAAATTTGACTGAAAAATATATAATAAACATGTTAATTTGTGTGTCATCAGAGTTCGGACAAGGGCGTGCTGAAAGACATTCCTCACACTGCATGTGCTGCTTGTGCTGCTTTCAATCACTTGGGCTGCTGGACATCACTTTGGGCCAACGGGCCATTCAAACAGCATAGCACCCTCAGAAGTAGTGTTACTGTTAAATCAACCAATTATCATGCAGTACAACCTGATTATATTGTGTACACAAATAATTTTCATTTGCCTGTAACTGGTCAGTACAGTGCTTTAAAAATAAGTTATTATATGTTACTTAAAAGATTAAAACCTTCAAATAATTTTGTTTTCACATACCATGAAAATGTCATGTGCAATATCTAGATATCTTGTAGTTAGCGGTATGCATCAGTTTCTTAAACTGCTTGATGCTCTCACGCATGTCATCCAGCTTTACCATTGAGTTCTGCTGCTGTCCTGCTGAAAAGAAAGTAAAAACGATTGGCAGATTTATATCAAGGATATTTTTAAAAAATCAGTTTAAATGATCATTTTAAGCAGGGCCCCAGATTCATTGTCAGATTTTTGACGACCAGGAATCAAGGACCCTAATTTTAAGGCACTGAAATCATGATGCATTTGATTTAAAGAGATTTATTTGATTTAAAGAGATTTATTTGAAGAAAATACTTGACTTGAAAAAAATTACCAACCTTGAAAAAACCAAAAGCAAAATGATATCGCCTATCGTCATCTGTTGATAACGTTGATAGCATCATTTAAGCATTTTGTCTGGCTGTCATAATGATATTTTATCACTAAAATGATATGGTCGTGAATGCAGATTCAGTATAGCATGCTGCCAAATTTGGCAAGTGTAAATAATTGTTATTCCATAGTTAATTTTGGGGGCTGCCGCCCCCGATCCCCCGCCAAATTACATTTTAAAAAGATTTAATGAAAACGTCACTATAACTTACTCGTTTTTCATGACTTTGAGTTTTAAAGGCTGCGCTATACTAAATTTGACCCCATTTGTCAAACAGCTTTATTTAGCGAAAATTACCTACATTTTGTCTCAGCTCGAGGTAACCTGGCGAGTTGGGGGACTGGTGGGAAGTGGGTCTATTCCACTGGCAAGTAGTCCACCGGCAAGCAGCCCCTGGCGAGTAGTCCACACTCCACAGGCCTAAAGGAAAACAAATAATAAGTGTGACAGTCCTAACACAATATCATGAATATAAAAAATTGTTATGAAATGTTGTGCCCAGCCCCCAAAACAACACATTTTGACAAATTTTAATTTTGACCGAAGATATTCGCAACCCCCGGAGGTGGGAATAGGCGACGGAGTTTATTCGCACAGCCACACCACTATGAATAAAGGACGATAATAGGGCCGCGACGAATGTCACAATTATGACTGGAACCTACATTTGTAATTTTGTTCGTGCAAAATTTTTAGTATTTATTACTTAAAATTGTAACAGTCGTCGCCAACACAATGTAACGGCTAACTTCCATTGATTTGACCAATCAGAGAGCCGTATTTTTTACACAAAACTAGATAAACAATATTTTTCCCGGGTATGATTCACTTTGGCGGGATGTGAAATTGACCATATTTGGAGAACAATAGATTCGTGACGTCATGTCATTGTAAAGCCCCTTTCACACATTCCCGGTTTTGCCGTGACAGCACTGCCGGTTGCGAGAAATCCAGGATCCGCCGCTGTCTGCCGATAATCCGCCACTGGCCGCCGACCACTCCTCTGCGTTTTACGGCTTACCGTCAACTTTGGGGAATGAGAGCGATGTCCGGGGCCAAATCCAACTTGTTTGATATCTCCCCAGGCAGCCACGGCAAAGAATCAGCCGCAGATATACGGACGTATTTACGCCGTATTGTCCTGACTGAACGTCTAACCGTAAGTGCAGTCCTTAATATCGTCAGATTTCCTTTATTTCCAAGGCTGAAACTGTCAAGCCGCCGACATTACGACGTGTCTCCGTTCACTACTGCGACATTACTGCTTGTCTCCGTCCATGAAACTTTGTGATTAGCCAGATTCCTATTCATGAAAAAACGTGGGATTTCCGCCGTTTTTCCGTGGGATAAACCTTGAAATACTCAAGGAAAACCGCTGTAATAAACTGTCAGGCAATCCACG
The DNA here is from genome assembly GCA_026936325.1 of Platynereis dumerilii. Lineage (NCBI taxonomy): Eukaryota > Metazoa > Annelida > Polychaeta > Phyllodocida > Nereididae > Platynereis > Platynereis dumerilii. The sequence continues at coordinate 2,165,626 of JAPTHN010000042.1, read as the reverse complement.
GCAACACTTTCGGCTAAACCGGGAATGTGTGAAAGGGGTTAAACCATGCAAGAAATGTTGACATGACGTGATCAACACATGACGACGCTCTTGTTTTTGTGACTCAAAAAGTCAGAAAACTATCAAAAAAAGAGTAAGTTTCAGTTACGTTTTGTCTGCTTTGACTAAATTGTTTAGAAAACGTAATTTGGCGGGGGTTTGGGGCGGCAGCCCCCGAAATAACCATGGGAACATGATTATTAGCACTTGCCAAATATGGTAATTTTCACGGCCCGCTATAGTGAATTTTTTCCTTTTTCCCTGCTTCCAAAGTCTGAAATTGTGTTTTAACACAGAAAAAAAGTGATTTCACGTTGGTTTCACTGGATTTCATAATCTACAGGTTTTAAGCTTCAAAATGCTTTTTATTTGAAGCTTCTAGGACCATTATTAGCGCCGCCATTCATGTTTATTAAAAGACAGGAATGTTTTCTTGACAGAGGTCGCGCACTTATCCAGGCTGTTTTTCCGCGGCCTGCAAGTCTGTTTTCATCGCGACGTAATAGCTCAGCTGTTGACTCTACGCCCTGTTACTGGCCACAATAACAGTCGGGGTTGCAGGTGATTTAATGTGCTAACAACAGTTGATTTAGAGTAAATACATCCAGAGATATCGTCGTTTAAAGTGCGTCAATCAGATGTCGGAAATCAAGCTGTCAGAACCCGCAAGTGACGTGACGTGATCAGAGAGATCGACATTTTTCATCCAGTTTGATGTCAGATATCAAAGCAAATACTACTTGCCACAGTCTGCAAAGTTTCACGTGGTAATCCATGATGTAAATGTGAAATCCCAGTGAAATATGATGTTTTTGCGCCTTTTTAAACCGCCATAATCAAGCATTGACGATCAATCCACACAGCATGTTCATGCGTCGCCATGTTTTCTCTGACATGATGATGTCGCCATGCCAGCACAGCAACGAAAATTAATGAAATAAACTTTTCAAACCTCCGAAAAAAAAAGTTTGGGCATAAATTATGTTTTGATGAAGTTTTACCAGTATTCTGCTATTACTAACAAGCGATTTAGTGAATAAAACAATTTTCTGGTGGTGTCTCGTGGTGTCTCGCTCGTTCGTGACGCGAAAAAAGTGTAAGGATGTTGAATCAAAAAAAAATTTCTGATCATCTGGCAGATCTGATCACGTGATGACGTAAGGGCGTCTCTCAGACGCCAGGCTTCGCCTGGCGTCCGCCTACGGCGGAGAGCCCCGCTATTAATGTTATTTGTTAGTATGGTATAAAGAGGCAGGAAGTGGAGGCATGTGCATTAGGCCTGATTTATTTATGACCAAACGTGTACCATTTAGGCCAACATATGGTTTGAATAGCATTGGTATTTTGGGCACTTATCATCTGATATGTGATTATTCTCCATTTTTTACAATCATTCTTGGTCAGTCTGTATTGCCATCCTGCACTCTTTTAAATGCAAATACCCTCGTCATCATATACAGTTACCTTCGTCCTTCAATTATTGGAAAAGCAGTTACCTTCGTCCTCTTTTAACATGGGATCCAATGGGATGACCTAGTTTTTTCATATAATTTTACAAAAACGAGACGAGGGTAACTCAGTTACCCTCGTCCTTTTTTGCCACAGTGACAATGCAACACTCAACCATCCATTCAATTACTTTTAGACATCTCAAACTGTTAATTATGTCTTGCACACCGGAAGATAGTTAATCTTTAAGTTACAACTTCACAAAACAGCATATCATGTGGTCAGGGTAGGTTCACTAGCCTTCACTGAGAGGTGAGGATGGTTATGATATTCATAACTATGATATTCATAACTATGATAGATTGTTGAAACAGCCATCCACCATAGTACACAATATTTCTTTTAAAAACTATACACATATTTCAATAAAGCAAAATCACAGGCAAAACAAGATAATTGTGGCGTCTTTATAATGGGAAACTTGTACCAAACTTTAGTTCAAAATACCAGCTCAAACTCAAAGGTATATGCAGTACTCAAAGAAATATTTGGGAAGATACTAGATCTAGCTGACATGCTAACTCCTATATTTACAATTATATATAGTAGGCTATGCAATTTTAAACTTATATTTATAAATGATTAAAATTGTAATTTCACAAATGTGATTAAATCTGCAGAACAAGAAAATGAGAGTCAAATGACTAACGCACCAATCATAGAAACAACTGGTTTTATATTACTGAATTCAGATTTTTAAGCTAATAATGCATCCAATGACAATATGTAATTTAATTTCTTTCGTATCTGTAAGTAAATATTCCAAATTATATTCGTTCTTAGCCAAATGAATATTGCATAGCCATGATGAGATCAAGTTACTGTGAGACATTTAATACTTTCCTTTACTTTTCTTACACACAGGAGAAAATGTTGAAAATTAATTAGATTAGTCTGCTGCCATATATGCTCTCAACTTCAGGAAATATGATTACATGGAGCATGTTTATAATTTCATAACTGTAAGGAAATGATGAAACAAATTGAGAAGATTCTAGTCCTGATACATATATCCCATGTATTATTTACAGCTGCTCTTACCCCAAGAATTTCATGCAATCTCGCTAGCACTCTGGAGGTCACTCTCTTTCACTAATCTCATTCAATTTTACTCTACATTCTCTGTAACCACTGCCCTTCTGTGATGGAAAAAATTATAAGTAAATTAAAATGGAATGGCTTCCATGGGTCAAAGGTTAACCATGCCTTTTCTTGTTCTCCTTAGTGTATCCGTGACCGGTATGCCTGTGTTGGAGCCATGCACTGTCTGTGCTGCTTAAAGTGCTTGCACATTATTTTTCATCTTACATTAAACATTTCTAAGTAAACTTCCTTATCTTTGTGTCCTTGCATCAGTGTGTTTACTTGGCAATATGATTCAAATCCCATTGCAACTGCACACTGTCTGTCACAGAGCTGTTCTATAGGGCCCAGGTCCCAGTTTTGGTCCACAAAACACTGTTTAACGACTGCCGTTTCAAATTCAAGTGCAAGACCACGGTCCAACTCTTTTGATTCAAGTGATTTGTATAAGATTTTATACTGCCGTAAATCTGTTTATTGCAAATGGCAAAAAATCATATCACCAGGTTTCATTTGACACAAGGTTGCACAATTGAAAGCTAATTGCAGTCAAGAGTAATAGCATTGGTAATAATATTTTGACCTTTCAAAAGTAGTGACATCAGTCAGTAATGATGAGAAGGGAAGTATTACAACAGAATAGCATTTTCTTAAGACTTCCATACTATGAAGGTGCTGAATAATTCATCAGGCATGTTTAATTAGAGTGTCCATTCAGTGCCTCTCCCATAGAAAATCCTATTCATACACATTCAATACATGGATGAATCGGATGATGTACCTTGTTTCGTAAAGGAAGTAAACAAAGAAATAGCCATCCTGCTGGGACCTACTTAGGAACTCTTTTATTTCATGTAATTAAGATGAGAAAGGCTCATGATTGAACAGAGGCATGAATAATACATGTGTGTAGCATGTGGTTAATTGTGAGCAGTCTCTCCGGTGAGCAAGGCAATATAAAAAGATATACTTCATATGAAAAACCAACTTTGCATGCATGATGATGCATCGCTGTAAGGTTGTGTAACCAGAAACGATAGATAAATCATTGTTTAACCCATTTTTTAGTCACACGAGGGTGTCACCATTCACTGGCATTCAGCAAACACTTTCTTGGTCTAAGAACAAAAAAATTAATGTGGGAAAGATGTGTGATACTTTGTTACCTATCCTATCCTATCATATCCTGTCCTATATCCTATCCTATTCTATTCTATCATATCCTATCCTATCCTGTCCTATATTTCTCTTCTTGATCAATTTTTGCCAAAATTATTGACATCCGGCTAAGAAAATCTGAGATTATAACATCATTTTATTGCACTTGTGTGACAACTGAAGTTGAGGAACAGACCATACAAAGCTGGAAACAGATGGTCTTTCAGGAAGTAAGGGTCACATGATCTGGTCATGTGATAACATCATGTGACATCATCATGTAATCTTGCTTCCGCTCCACTCATAAATCTTTGCATTCATTTTGTCATTATTTTTGTTTCATAATGAAGCTTTAAGAACATGTTGAGGCTCAAAGCTTTAATTCAAACAGGCAAAATTTAATCTAAATGATGGAATCAAATTGTTCAAAGACAGCACCCTCGATGCTTTTACTGAAGAAAGAAAGAAAATCAGATTCCATTTGATGCACGCTGATGTTTTGATTTGATTTAAATGCTGCAGTTTTCATTCCTAAATGGTTATTTCAAGACGTCAAAGTTATCAAATTGTGTCTCTTTGGATAAAGGTCCATATCATAGCACCCTGCGCAATGTTTATTGGTAACAGGATGGTGGCATCTTTTTTATTGATAGACAATTTTTCATATTTTTTGTACATGTTTGAGACTTGAGTGCTGCATTTGGAGAATTTGCCAGGCTGTCTATAGGGACGGCACTGTGCATGAGATGCATAGAGATGGCTAAGAACACATAGCATAGAATGGTGCTTCTTTAAACACCTGCATCTCTCAGGTTTATGGCCCACACAATCGTTCCTCTCCATTACAAATGACAATAAACAAGCTTTCAGGAAATGTTTTCTCTTGGCTTACAGGCGATTTCATTACCATGAGATTCTTGTCATTCACACTTGGCAGTGAGAAATCAATGCTAAATCAGCACTTACTACGTTTGATAAATCAAATGTGTGACGTTCTGTTGTTTCTAAACCAATCAGATTAACTAAAAATGTCATGTATTTGGTAGGTCTAGAACCTAAGAATCGCGTACTAATGAAATCACCTGTAACACAAGCAGTGACGCAGATGTATTTGCGAACACACAGACAGCAGTGGTTCAATTTGAAGTGTCTTTCCTTGACAATAATTTTCATTTCTGGATATCTGATGCACTTTTAAAAAACACATGCAGTGAGGCAGATATATTTGAGAACACACAGATGCCTGTGGTTCAATTTGAAGCGTTTCCTTGACAATAATTTTCATTTCTAGATATCTGATGCACTTTTAAAAATCTTTATCTATGAGCAGACCAAGTTGATGTCAATACATATGAGGAGTCCGAAAATACACTGTACGCAATTAACAAGCATTCATGTCCCTTTTGTATGGTTTAATCCCTCAGCATGAATTTCCTTTGGATTACGCGACAGAGATTCTGATGAGTTACATTATACTTCGGATGATTCCTTAAGCCACAGGTTGTTTAATAGATATGCCTCAGAACCGGGGGATTGATTAAAAGATGATTTTGATATCCCTCAACATCAATTTCCCAACGTAGATACTAAATAAAAAAATTGATGTCAAATTCAACAGTCCTCTTAATTACAAAAATAGGGGAACGGGGACAAGTTGAATCGCTTGCCACAGTGATTTTACATGATGCTGATAAGCAGTATTTCAGAAATGTCAGATTTGTAGTATTACTTTGAGGGAGACCTAAATGAATCCGTAAAGAAATTTGATGAGGCAGGAATTGTTTTGTCATAATGAGGTAAAGTCGATTTTGAGTCATCATTTACGCACCAGCGACTACAAATGTCTTGAGTGCTGAACTTCTTAAAATTTATTTATTTTTTGTTCTACAAGGCAGTACTTCAAAGGGAACATGCTTAGGTATGTCGTGTCATCATACTGTCACTGTAAATATATATTAAGTATTTAATTTTTAAAAACAAAATAGCACCGATTCACTGTGCCCCTAAATTTAATGGCGGGGCACAGTGAATCACTTGACCTTTTTCTCCCAATATCTTGAAGATCTAAAGCAGCGTTTTTGTTTTAACAGTGTGCATGTGTAGTGGAGATCTGTACCTTTCATTGACGCCATTCATTTTGGGACTGAAATTGTAACTCATTGAGATATGGTAAAACTAAACTTTGCTGATTCACTGTGTCCCCGTCCCCCCTACACCTTAGCCTATCGGAAAAAGCAAACATTTATGTAATATTATGTTTATGTATATAATTAATCAAGTCAATATGGCTCAATTATTCATTCCTCTTGACCTGCAAAATAATAAATTATTGTTCTTTTATTGCCTTCATCCTGGCTATAACCAGTGCCAGGCTGGCCATAAGCATCAGATCATGGTGTGTGTGTCAGCAGCTGAGAAAGGCGTGATGTAAACAGTGGGACAGCACAGCAATAACCACTTTGCACAAGGCCTCTCATCTGACACTCTGTCTGATGCACGTATCCTTATGATGCCAACCTTTAAAAGATGTGTGTTTGCTAGAGCAACATAACCGACACTTATCAGAAAGATGTGTAAAGTTCATTTCTTGGAAATATGAAGACGTAGCAGTGGTCAGCTGGAGCCGGATTTTATAATCCTTATACAGTGTCATTGCATTACATGTAGAGATTTTGCAGGTCTCCTCTCTTTAATGTATTTATTCATTTGAATGCTGGACCTTTCACTCATTATAACAGCAGGCAAGATCCATAACATATAGTTTAAATTTCATGTGATATAATTTCAGAGGGTCAATGCATACATGTACGTATGTCAATTGTCTTAGAATATGTTATATGTGATCATAGCATAAAAAGTTTCGCATTCTAAATCACTCACATCATGCACAATTTGCCTCTGATTCTTAATTATTCAAGCCCGATGTGGTCTTACATCATCAGTGACATGTGGAACCTTGTGTAATTTGAATAATTAAGAATATATATGAAAAAGATAAAATGATTAAACTGGAACTGTCATGTTATACATTTTCTGGCCACTGACAATTTCATGAGTAATATGATTGAGGGAGGAATATAGGCCTGATCCAAAGGTCCAGTCAACCAGGCATGTCATTGTTTGTAGCTTGGATGGAGAATTGACTATTATATTCTTATGAACCATAACATTATCATGCACAATTGCCAAACAGAATGTAAATTTACTTTGAAATTTACACTTGGAGTTATATGTTAGACACTGATAAAAAGTGTCACAATGTTATTCATGAATACTACACATATGTGATGAGTGAAACACCGACAATTATTTTTCTCTCATTTCATGTGATTTCCTTTTTTCAAGTAACTATTTTTTCTCCACAGATGGATAATAGATTTTCTTTATCATTATCTTCTGCTTTATTCTCTGTTCCATTCAGCAGCCACAGGCAGCCCCCTTAATTCAGTGGCAACGAGGGCAGTGCACTTATAACCCCAAAATGGGGTTCACCATTGATCAGGGTGGAATTTCAGGGCTTGATTACCTCTGCTCACCTTCTTTTTCGATTGTTATTGCTACTGAAAGGAGACCCACCAGTCGCAAAAAAGACCTTTGCATATGAAATGGAGAAAACGAATCAATGGAAAAAAAGGGCCCTCTCATGTTACCAATGGGACAGATATTGATCATTTTAGCAGGCATTATTAAGTCTATGGTGTGAAGAGTACAGTGACATTTTTATAGCCAACAAATGTGTCCTATGCTACTTTACACTGATTGGGCTGAACATGACAGTCAAGGATACTGGAAATCGGGCTTAGTGTGTCATCAAAAATACAAAACCTCTGTCTTCGAAGTTGAGAAGCTGTGAGAAGTACACAGTGTCACTGAATTGCTTTGGTTCCTATGTATAAGTCCACCCTATATGCGGTCATGAAGTGGTGTCTCATGGAATGCGGTCTCTTTGTTGGGGTGAAAAATGTACTAAAAATGCCAAACATCATAAGTTGGGCTAGTCGGTCTTACAACCGGGTGTCTTATAACATAGTTACCATTGTAATAAAAGGTGCACTTTAGTCAGTGATGAAGGTAAGAGCACCAGAAAAAACAGAATAACATCTTCTCAAGACGTCCACTCAGTCTTCAGACATCCACACTATAACTGCCAAATAATTCATCAGGCATGTTCAATTTGATGGTCCATTCATTGCTTCTCCCATAGAAAGTCTTGTTCATATAAATTCAATGCATGGATAAATCAGATGATGTACCTCATTTTGCAGAGGAATTAAACAAATAAATAACCATCCTGCATGGACCTATTTAGGAACCCTTTTACTTCATGTAATTAATATGAGAAATATTCATGATTGAATAGAAGCATGAACAATACATGTGTCTAGCATGTGGTCAAGATTTTGTCAATATGGCTTAATTTTTCAGCCCCATTGGCCTGCGTATTGTTCTTTTATCGGCTTCATCCTGGCTATAACCATTGCAAGGCTGGCCATAAGCCCACTCTAAGCACCAGATCATGGTGTGTGTGTCTGCAGCTGAACAAGGTATGCTGTAAACACTGAGACAGCTCAGCAATAACCACTTTGCACAAGGCCCCTCATCTGACACTCTGTCTGCTGCACGTATCCTTGGAATGCCATCTTGTGATGTCATCAAAACAAGTGTATTCACTAGGGCAACATAACAGACACTTGTAAGAAAGATGCGAAAGATCATTTCTCGGAAATGAGAAGATGTGGTGCTTTACGTGGCAGTAGTCAGCTGGAGCCAGATGTTATTAGACAAATTTAGTCATATTTCATTACACATCTTGCTTTTTTAAAGTCTAGTCAATCATAAATGCCAATTTTATAAAACTTAGCTAGTCGAAAGAGTTAACTGTTCACAAATGTTATTAACCAAACTGTTCACGATTTCCAAATAACATGCAGTAACAATATTGTTTTGTAACAGTCGATGTATGTAATGTCTGTTGATGGAAAATAAGTGGAACAAATTTGGCGTATGATTGTGCAATCATTTGAAAGATGAACAATAATTGAGTATTTATCCAACTTCATATAATGTTGCATGAATTACTTTCACATCATAAATCGCAAGTGCTATGGAATTACAATATGTGCTCTTGCTTAGACGAGACTCTTTCACTGTACTTCATAGTAAGTTATATGGCTGCCATCATATTCTATGCTGGAATTAAATGCACTCAAAATGTTAATTCTTTTATGTACATTGTTTGTTTGTTTGTTTGTGTTTTAAGCCTCTGCAGCACCTTATTGGTTATATCGAGGCAGGCGATCGCCGTATGATGATGAGATGAGAAGACTGTGAGTCTGGCACATACTCTATTAATTCAGGGATGCCCAGGGTCTTTCAGTTGCCCCAGCATAGAATACTGGATACAACCCACCTCCATTTAATGTCCCATGGGCTCGGACTAAAGTGAGTTCCCGGGTGAGAGTTGAACCCGCGCCCTCAAAACCAATTGACAAGCGCACTTACCAATTAGGCCACGGGGGAACTATCTTTTATGTACATCAATTTCGAGTTATTTCCACAATTCATTCAATGGCATCTCAGCGATGTGATACATGTAGTTAAGTTCTGATTGCAATGTCATGCAATGGTGCTATGCTTTTCAACAGGCTGATTAAATTTCATTCCAGGGAGAGGATTTTGTTTTAATTTCAAATTAAATCTGTCTAATATAATAGAACTCAAATGATTTTTTCCCTCGCATTAGTAGGGACCTTATCACTGCATGGATCTGTTTCCATAGAAATCAAGTCCTCTTTCTATATGAATTGAAGGTCCATAAATGCATTGATGGACTTTCAATAGATATTAATGCATTAGGGGAGAGCGGGGCACAGTGAGACGGTGGGCACAGTGAGACAAAGCCCGTAGCATCTACCTGGTACTGTTTACAGATCAACCCTTTTTTGTGTAGTACAAAAATTAAGTAAGTGAGAGACTGTCCTATATCTTGAATGCTTACGCAGCATATCGAGAGTGGAATTTCAATATTTTTGTTTTTAGCCAGTAAAAGTAAATAATTTTGCTAAACGACTTTTTGTTATAATTCCGAAGAAAAATGGTATAATGTAAAAGCAATTGCCAGGGATTCAAACCTTGGTTGCTTGTCTTAGTTTAGTGAGATGATGAACCACAATGCAGGCATCCGGTCCGCAGGATTCAAAAGTTTTATAAACAGAGCTGCGTGGGGCACAGTGAGACAGTTTGAAGCGGGGCACAGTGAGACATCACAAAATACACTCAAAAGGACATGAATGTAATGCATGGCTCACAATTCACTATTAAAAACAAAATACCTGCTATAAACTACTGTTTTTAGTGAGTAATATCCACAGGGAAGCGTCAAAGAAGGATTTTGATTAGGATGTAACAGGTGCGGCAGGTTAAATAAGTCGTGCATGTGTCCAATGCGATGAAGTTTCAAAACATGCTCAAAAAAGGACCTAAAAAATCACCTAGCCAGCTGCTTTTATCAGAATACAGTAGTTTCTGATGCAACAATTGATAGAACAATTCTGCAGGTCCTGATGATTAGCGGTTATGACAGCAGATGCCCTGTCTCACTGTGCCCCGCCTGCTGTCTCACTGTGCCCCGCCCACGGGGCACAGTGAGACACTTAACGAGCACGTACATAACTCAAAGTTTCTCCAAACCTGTAAAAGGTAGGAACCTGAAACTATGTGACAATATACCCAACGTCATTATCTATAATGTGGACCTGATCTCTTTTAACTCGTTCCTGCCAACATTTTGGAGGACTTGAAAATAAAAAAAGTGTCTCACTGTGCCCCGCTCTCCCCTACTGTTATTCGTATTCATTCTTCTTTATTTGCTAATGATGAAAGAGAGTTATATTGTTTTTTCCTTAATGTTTATTTTACATTTGAATTATGTAGCACGTTTTGCTTGGACGGTGTCTTATAATAGTACTATATTTGAATGCCTGTGAGGCTTAAAGCTTATCTACACATTCTGCCATGATCCATGAAAATCCAGCTAATTTACATCTATTTCACTGCAACATATCTTTGTTATTTGACACTATTGCCTAGATTTTTTAGTTGTGCAAAGATGAAATCTGGACATTTCCCATTCTATTCTATCATGTGGCCTGCGTGACACCAGCATTGCCTTAATGCAGGTCTCCGTGGACAATATTGTGATGTATATTTTTGCAAATTCTTATTTTGTCAAAACCTCTGGTCCAAATAAAGCAATTCTGTCCGCTGGTTTGTCTATTCTATTCTTATATTTTCCATTCTATTCTACTCTATTCAGCGGCCACAGACTGCCAGTGCCTTAATTCAGGAGCAACAAGGCAGGCCACTTACGAACCCGAAATGGGGTTGACCATTGATCAGGGTGGAATTTCAGGGCTTGATTACACCTGGAGTCTTTCTGAACACTTTTCTTGCTTGCTACTGCAAAAGAAAGACGACTATTCAGTGTTCAGTGTTCAGCCAAAATGGAGAAAGTGGATCAATGAAGAAAAAAGAAGAAGTGAAAAACCTGAAGAATCAGAAAAGAGAGTAATGAAAACCAATATTGTCAGTTTCACACTGTAATTGTGTAAGACTAGTAATAAGTTGTTATACTGGTGATACCCAGCCATTTTGTAGCAGTTATTTTTGCCACAAAATAGATAATTATAACAACCACGGGGCCTCTCATGTTGCCAATTGGATAGATATTGATCATTTTGGAGGGCATAATTAAGCCTATGGGGTGAGGAATACAATTAAATTTTTATAGCCAACAAAACCTACTGTGTCTGATGGTGATTGCTGGTTCTATATAATATGCATCCTGTATTTTCTCACTGATAACAGTGATTAGGCTGAACAACACAGACAAGGATCATGGAAATTAGGCATAGTATATCTTCGACATTACAAAACATCTGTCTGTAAGGATTGGAAGCTGAAAGAACTACACAGTGTCTCTACATTGCTGTGGTCCCTCAGTACAAGACAGCCCCTAGCTTTTGCGGTCATGAAGTGGTCTCTCGAGGAGTGTAGTCTCTTTATTTGGGTACAAAATGAACTAAAAACACTACTTTTTTCAGGAAGAATGCAGTCATACAGTGTAAGTCGGTCTTACAACCGGGTGTCTTATAACACAGATGCAATTTTAGAATAAAAAAGTGTTGACATTAGTCAGTGATGGTAAGAGCACCACAACATTTTCTTAAGATTTCCACTCTATTAAGACTTCCACACTATAGAACTGCCAAATAATTCATCAGCCATTTTTAATTAGAGTGTCCATTCATTGCCTCCCCCATGGAAAATCCTATTCATACAAATTCAATACATGGATGAATCGGATGATGTACATCATTTCGCAGAGGAACTAAACAAATAAATAGCCATCTTGCAGGAACCTACTTAGGAACCCTTTTATAATATGTAATTAAGAAGAGAAATACTCATGATGAACAGAGACATGAATAATACATGCTTGTAGCATGTGGTTAATTGTGACTTTCTTTTCCATGATCAGTAAAAACGTATGGCAGAATATCACACATTTTTTCTAAAACGCTGTAAACAAACAACTTCATGATATCTGAGGGTAGTGTGTTACTCTTCCTGACCAATTTTTGAAGCAATTATGGACATCCGGACTGATCGACAAAATCTAAGATTATGGCATCCTCAAATTCTGCACTGGCGTGACAACTAGAGTTGAGGAACAGATCATACGAAGCTGGAAACAGATGGTCTTCCAGGAGGTACCCGTCACATGATCTGATCATGTGAAACATCATGTGACATCATCATGTCATCTTGCTTCACCTCCACTCATAAATCTTTGCATTAATATTTGCTTTTTTGTTGTTTCATGATGAAGCTTTTAGAACATGTTGACGATCAAAGCTTTAATTCAAACAGGCAAAATTTAATCAAAATGATTGAACCAAAGACAGGACCCTCAATGACTTCATAAAAGAAAAAGAGGTAACCAGATTCCCTTTAATGCTTTCTGAGGTTTTGATTTGATTTAAATGCAGCAATTTTCATCTCTTAATGGATATTTCAAACCGTCAAAGTGACCGAATCTTGTTTCTTCAAATTAAGGATCATTCTGCATGTAGTTTTCTGATCACTGGAATGTTTTGTCCCATGGGGCTGAAAGATAACAAATATTTCCAGCATCTTGAGACTTAACTGTGGCAGGTGACAGAAGACCTTGTCAGAAAATGAACAACTGCATGATTGATAAATTTTACTTTATATTCTGTATCTTACTTGGCACATTGCCTGGCTGACTGGGATAAGAAGGAGACACAGAACTGTGGTGAAGGATGGTTGAAACCTCCAGCGAGCTTCATTGCAGTATGTCCACACTGCCTCAAATGCAGACCCACACATAAACCGAGACTGAAGCCTCAATTTTTAATTTCTGTGTGAGAGAAGCTTTAATTTTTAATCAGTATTAAATGGTAATTGCTTGAATCATGAATGTAAAGGACGCTGTACCTAACTTCCAAGAAACAGCATGTTCGATTTACCATTTTAGATACTGGGTTAAAGCACAGTAAAGGCCTCAATAGCGTTTTGATCAGATAAAAGTAAATTTAGGGTGCAGTATTCAAGCTTGATGAACAAATAAATCTGAGAAATTTAGGCATTTTTCATGAGCATACAATTAAAACAATGCTCTCGGCAGACCTTTAAAGTGGGTATAATTTGTCAATTTTAGCATGTAACCAGTGGCCCTTTTTCTGAAGCACCATCCATTGCAGCAATGCAGTAGCCTAATATTTAGTTCACATTCTGCCGGTGACATTTCCTGTTTACTGTACCTCCCTGGCCTTCTGTAGGGACCATTGGCTGACTTTTCAATATGATGATTATGGCATCCATGACGTCCAAAGGAAAAATCTGCTTGTAACCATATTTTTTCAAATTTACAGTCAGGGGTTCGAAAGGATGGCTGGAGGGTATTTTTATGCGATAATTAGCTGAATTTGCTGCTTATGCCTAGCTATGATATTGGTTTAATGAATTTCAGTAAATAAATTCCAATGGTCACTGATGATTGTAAGATACAAGAAGCCTTAATGTCTAAAATCGATGTCCGTCCATTACGTCCACAACTGATTTTTTGCTAATTTAAATGAATTATATACCAGCTACCACATCAACTGAGATTGAAATGCATGTCTATCTCTCTCTACCTATGTATGCAACTGAAAAACTGAAAAACACAGAGAATTTAACTTATACACTGGACACAGGTTAAAATGTGTAAATGTCCGTCCATTACGTCCACAAAAATGTTCAAATTAGTCTGGGGACTGATGTTTGGAGGTCTGGTGTGTCACGAATAAAGTAGGGATAACATGTTTAGTGACAAATTTAGATTATTTTAGTGAATGTTGACAAGGCTCAAAAGTTGAATTTGTCACAGTTCATGCAAACTGTCCATATCACATCAGAGAAAACTGTCCAAAAGCCAACGATCTATTTCAGCAGAAAAACCAAGAATTTCATGGAACTTTCATAATGTAGTTCATAGCAGCACAGCAAATACCTGTCTTGATTTATTAGACAAACATAATTTTGTGTTATACACATTCTTAGGTAAAAATGATGTACTACATTTGCACTTCTGATGAAATTAATTTTCTGGTCATGGGGGCCAAATATTGAGGCGCTTACTGTGCTTTCACCCTACTGCCTTTCAAACGTACAACAGTTTTGGGCATCAGGATCAATTACAGATGCAATGTAAAGAAAATTTTAATTTAAAAGAACAACAGAATATCCCATAAACACTACAGGATATCTTCAAAAACTTATGGATCCAATATTGCTTTTGTCCCCCAGTTTATTTTAGCTGCATTATGTTCGCTGCTGTGTGTGACCATTTGCTGCTCTAGTGGGCCTTCAGCAGCACTGACCCATAGGCGTACCGGAGGGTGGGGGGCAAAGCGGGCGATTGCCCGCCTCCAAAAGTTTGGGAAACAGTGAGATGCGGGCAAAATGGCTAAAAAAATTCAGGCGGATGATTAAATAAAACCTATTTAAAACTAATGATTCCCAGGCAATTTCATTTGAAATGGTGCAAAATTTAAATCTTTAAATTCGGACAAATGTCGCTCCCCCCCCCCCAAAATAACAGCGCACCCGGTACGCCTATGCACTGACCCATCCTGAGACAAGCTTTATAAGACATATAGACGTGGCTAAGAACGCCAGCAAAGAATGGCGCTTCTTTAAACAGCTGCACTTCTCAGGTTTATGGTCCACAAAACTGTTTCTCTCCATCATGCTCCAGAATATATCCTCAAAGAGACAATATACACTCCTGCTCATAAATATGGAATACTTTTTTGGAAAAAAAGTGTCAAATAAATGTAAATTTCAGAGTGTGAATGTAAGCAAGGTCCATTCTAAAGGTCAAGATATCTTCTCTAATCACTCTTTGAAAGCCTTAACTAAATTTTTGCAAGAATTTTAAATTATTGGGTTTTAAAATGCACCTCACCCTAAAAAAAAACCTTGAATTTCCATATTTTGTGCTGCTATAACTTTTCCTGGGGTTAACACTGCAGCATGCATTTTAAACTACAGCATACTCTTCCCTTTAGTGGTCATTGGAAGTAGTTACAATTGAATCAGACCAACATGTTCTCCTACAGAAGTTGCTAAAGTTGTCAATTTCAATGGAGAATCTTGAAGTATTCCATATTTATGAGCAACGGTGTATAAGCTTTGAGGAAATGCTTCCCTTGGCTTAGATACACACCAGCTATATTCTTCAGCACACAGACTCAGTGTAGTTCAATTTGAAATGTTGTCCCTTGACAATTTGTGTCTCCAGAATGATATATCTGGACTACTTTTAAATGAATAAAAGTTCTCTATATTGACCAAGGTGATGAGTTTGATGAGCAAATGGACATATGTGATTAAAGAGCTACATGTCGCATGCCCTTTTTATTCAGCTAATCCTTAGGATGAACTGACTTTGGATTTCACAACAGTGATACTAACGATTTATATTATACTTTAGAGTTTAGATGACTCCGTAAGTTAAGCCTGAGGTTGTTGCATCTCAATTGATATACTTCAGTACTGGAGGATTGATTAAAAGGCAATTTTGATATCCCTCGCAATCAGTTTGGAAAACTTTCCCTACATAAATATTAAAAGAAGTTTTATGTCACATTCAACAGTGAATGTCCACCTCTTAAATATGAAGATACAACTCAGCCTTTGGAAAAAGTGAATATGAAAACATTCAAATGCGTATTATTAATCATAAGACTGATCTTCTCAATATAGGTTAATTATTCAGTACCCTTGGCCTACATATTGTTCTTTAATTTGCTTCATCCAGGCTATAACCATTTCCAGGCTGGCCATAATCTTGCTCTGAGCACCAGATCATGGTGTGTGTTTATGCACCGCATGATGTAAACACTGAGACAGCTCAGCAGAACCACTTTACACAAGGCCCCTCATCTGACACTCTGTCTGGTGTATGTGTCCTTGTCATGCCAACTTGTGATGTCATCAAAACCTGTGTGTTTGCCAAAGTGACAAAACAGACATTTGCAAGAAAGATATGAAACAGCTTTTCTTGGAAATGGGAAGATCTGGTGCCCATAACAGTGGTCAGATTGCCCCAGATATTATGTTGATTTAGTAATTGTATTACTCTTTTTTTTTTAAATTATTTTCTGTATAAATATATAGCCATGCATGTAAATTCAAGACCATTCGGAATCATAATTAATGATAATGATGTTAAGTTATTAACCCAATAACACAAGTTTCAAACATTTGATATTTCATGTGATACAAGTCTAGAAAGTCAATTGATTCATTTATTTGTCTTTGAACAAAATATATGCCCAGAAAAAAGTTCCATATAAATTTCAAATAACTCACACTGCGTAAAAATTGCCTGTGCCTTCTAGTTATTCCAGTCAGATGGAATCTTACATCATCAGTTACATATGAAGCCTTGTGTAATTTGGATAATTAAGATTATGAAATATATAGAATCATTGACAATGCTCAACATTCACTTTGATTATTTTATGCTGAAAGAGTCATAATATAAATTTTCTGGTTACTGACAATTTCCTACATATTCACAAATTGTATGCACAATTTCCAAAGAGCATGCAGTAAAAATATTGTTATATAACAATTGATGCATTATATGCCTGTTTGTGGAAAATAATTGGGCAATCGTTTGGAAGATGAACAATGATTGAGTATTTATTCAATTGATCTACCATGAAAGCAATTACTGGTAAATTACTTTCACATTATAAATCATAAATGCCCAATGAAATGCCATGAAATTACAATATGTAGACATGTTCAGATAAGGCCATTTATTTGGGGCAGATTTCATATTAAATTGCAAAATCACTAACCATAAATATGATCCATTTGATGTAAAATACTATTTAATTTGATAAACTAGGATTTTCAGGTAAATATATAGAAATTTTATTCAATTTTCCTGTATTTTCTGTGGCAAGTCCACAGTGCTAATGTAACACACTTTGAATCAAATTCCACCTGCAGTTACCAAAATATGTATGCTATTTTAATTTTTTCCTCGCGAATTCCAAGAAAATATATGACAAAATGCAGTACATGCATTGAAAGTCCATCGGGCTAATACATATTGATAAAAATCCCCTATTTTCTCGTCCATCTTAGAAGGTTGGATTAGAGCTTTCAGAAAAATTGTTTTAAATCAAATTCAGCAATAGACCTGGTCATGCTTTCATTTGATATTGAAAAATTATAATTATCCAGTATTTTAGAACTTTTGCATGAGGTGCAACTTTTTGAAATCAATAAAACAAAGGAAATTGTATGGTGGTTGTGTAACATTTGGACATAAGTTACATTAGCATACACTCTGAAAAATGTCAGGACAAAATCGGTTTTTTAGATTCAAAATGGTTTTATGAAAAACCAAATTTCAATGCAAAACCAACATGGGTTTAAAAAAAAAATCCATGTTGGTTTTTTGCATTGAAATTTGGTTTTTCAAAAAACCATTTTGAATCTAAAAAAACAATTTTGTCTGAATTGTTTTTAGAGTGTAATGCTGATCTTCCAACACCAGGCCAGGCATACTTGATTTTCAGCTTCCCAGATCTTCTCAAGGTACTTTCTCTAAGGACGACTCTGGACAAAAAAGCTGTATTCTCAATTATTATTGTGTCAATCTACAAAATGACTTTATTGGTAATGCATTTTTTTCTGTTGCATTGGTAGATCAGAGCGCCTAAAAATCAGTTGTGTCCGGCCTGGTGCTTATGTAAGAACATTTAATGATCAAGGACGCCTTAGGACCGAATTTTTATGCTTATCCTAATCGCAATACATGCAAATGAAAATTCCGCCAAAGGTACCACATAGCCTGTTCCTGGGAGACCTGGCTTTCAGTACAGAAAAAAAAAATCAGAGGAAAAGAAATTGAGAATTATTTTATTGATATTATTCTTTAGCTTACAGATTTACTTGGTAATACATGTAGGTTAACTTGCTTCAGAAGCAACAGAGTGGGAAAGTTACTCTCTGAGAGCACTTTTGGCGAAATCTGTCTTCGTACTTAGTAAGTTGCATTGATACCATCTGATTCAGTGCTGAAATCAGAAAAATGCTTGCAGTACCTGCATATGATTTTATTGCTGTTTTGAGTTCATTTCATTTCACATTTCATCAATTTCAAAATCATTCCTTAGCTCCAGATCTTTTACAGTGTCCTAATTACAATAAAAATAATTTTTGATTCTAAATAGAAACAGTAATGGAGCTGGGAGACCTCTCGAAGGTCCAATGAAATACCGCTATTGAGAGAACACTATCCAATGGCATCCGACTGCAGTAACTGTTATAGTTCAATTTTGATTGCATTGTCATGCAATGATGCAATGTTTTTTGTCAACCTAGCATGACAAGCAGATTAAATTTCAATCCATGGAATGATGGAAAGGATTGTGTTTTAATTTCAAATTAAATCAGTCTCTAATCGAACTCAAATGATTTTTTACTCTCCCACGCATTGCTGGGGAACCTATCACTGCGGGAATCTGTTGCCCTAGAAATCAGATAGAGAAATCAAGTCCTCTTTCAATGAATTGAAATTCCATAAACGCACTACCATTATTCTGATTTAATTTTCCTTAAATACTGTGCAATGATTTGTCAATATACAGAAAAGTACACCTTAACCTTTATTTGACTTCTCATATTGTTTGATGTAGGGGGAACCGGGGCACATTGGGACCCGGAGCACTGTGGGACAGTCGGTGGGGTTTTACTGGTTCCTGGCAAGGTATATTATATGGTGGTGCCATCATACCTTGTAATTTCACATCCTGATGTTTCTACAGTTTTATGACAAATCACAGCTGCATGCAGAAATATGGCATGGAAAAGTTTGTTTTCCTACTACCAAAGTAAATTCGGAAGGGCTCAAATCAAACCATTCTGTGGACAAACCATGAACACTGAGGCTTTCTCAATGCTTGTATGAATTTGATACATCGTAACGAACAGTTATGAATTGCTATCCTGATAAACACACTCACTGTTGCCTGAGAAATTATCATTTTGGCATAAAAGTCATATCTGGGCTCATTGGGACAGTGAATTTGGGGCACATTGGGACACACTTAATATGGCAAAATGTAGCCATGTGTCCAAGTCAACTGAAAGACCAGGGACAGCACACAATAGGTATTCAGGCCACAGTGAATAGAGGCATAGTGGATTACCATGCTCTGTGAACAAATTTATCGCAAAGCACTGTGTGTTACTAACATAGATGTCCACACCCAGGACTGTTTATGTTGAATGTTTAAAACTGTTTAAAGTTATTAACTATTGGTACTACAAGGTGTTTCTGCCCTGTATAGTCTTACACACTACTTATATATCTATTGCACATGGAGTGTTAAAATGATTTTTTAACTGGTGTCCCAATGTGCCCAGTCGGGGCTTTCTTCTATTCTATTCTACTCAGCAGCTCAGCGGCTGCAGACTGCTACTACCTTAATTCACAGGACGGCTCACTTACGAGCCCAAAATGGGGTTCACCATTGATCAATGATCTGGGTGGAATTTCAGGGCTTGATTACATTAGGACACCTTTTTTTCACTTGCTACTTCTAGAGAAAGGAAAGGCGACTCTAGCAATAAAAGGCTGTATTGTAAGGAACAGAGAAAGGGGATCAATGGCAAAGAAACCGAAAACGAAAATTTGAGAAATGGTGAAAAATTAGAAAAGACTGAAGGCAAGCATTGTTATCAGTTTCACATTAAGATTATCTAATTGCAAAGACTAATTAGAAGTTACATTGGTGATACCCTGCCACTGTCACCAGCAATATATCCCCGGTATAACTACATTGTATCACCAAGGGCAAACTCACGTTACTTTGCTACAAATATTGTTCATTTAACTGTAAATCCTTTCTGGTAAAAAATACGATGACGTCATCATGGCAACCAAATTTATCAGGTTTTTTTTACTCACACCACGAAAAAAAACTAATAGTCAGCAGTAAATTTTAAATATGGCCTAAACTTTGTTTACAGGGTCAACATTAACATTCCAATAACTGATTAAACCAAGAGTGAAGATACTGGTAAGGGAGGGCAAGAATTTTACTATCATTGTTAAGGTGGCTCGCTACTCGTGGCCAAGCAATGGCGACGTCACCATAGCAACAGCAGCCTGCTGAGCTCTGTGGGTAGCATTTTTGTCTTTTTATAATTCCGTGCGACGGCCACTTCATTTGCCATTTGCGCCACTTCTATTAGGGTTAGAGACTTCTGGTTTAAAGCATTAGATGCGCTGTGAACAGGACTGCAATCCTACAGAGTTTCAGCTTTATAGTCCCAATAGAATATTTTTACAGGCAATATTCGGCAAGCAGGTCTAATTTCTCAAAAATGACTTTGAAATACAAATAAATTTTTATATCAAAATCCATCGCGGTAGCAAACCTTCTCTTATGCATTTTATTGTTCCTCACAATATTTGGAAATAAATGACAAAGAAATGAGAAATCCTATCTAGCCAATTTTTTTTAGCGCCATGATTTATGAAAAAAGTTAAAATTGTCAAAATCAATATTTTTATTCCGAACCCCTTGGAGCGCCCTTTAAACTAAATATATCTCTTTGAAATTGTCATCAGCTTTTCCTGAAAGTGTCTTTGTTAATTTCATGGTTCATTGCATAATATGAGATGCATGACCACTGAATGGCAGGGCAAACTTCACAGTAAAAAAGTTAAGAAAAAAATTGGGTTTTTCAGGATTGCGTGGACTGACTTTCTTGTACATAACCTCAAATATTTTGAAAAAAAGGCTGGTTGCGACCACTTTTTTTTACATATCCTTACTATAAACTATATTTTGGATCATTCTAAACTATTTTTAAGAAATCCTATCTTGGAAAGTTCACGAGTATCGAGCCACCTTAAGTAAATTGACATCACAAAATGAAAAATTAGGTCACAAAAGAGTGACAGCAAATTGTCTGCAATATTGTATAAAAATACATATAAAACTAAAGGCATCTATTCATCAAATTCCATCCATCTACCAAGTGTTTCAATATCTGAGATAATCAATGCATCACATTGGTATCTGATTGGAGTAGCTGGCGAAGCATGAAGTTCTGCTTATATTGGATTTCTTCCTTTGATGTACTTTTCTAGACCACTTAACCAGACACAATGAATTTCTCGATCTTCCACCAGAAATTGGACAGTCCCTGCCTCCTCTGATATAGCTCTCCAAGAAGTGTGTCATTATACAGAATGAGGCCAATAGACTAGAGCCACTTTATCTGAATTCTAGAGCTAACAGATCGTCAATGACCCAGTCTTGCCCAGGGTGAGAACACAATAATTATTAGTGTTTAAGTGGTTGTTACAGTCCTTGTCATACTTACGTGGAATCTCAAGTTCTTTTCTATGCTGTTGAACTGTGATGTCAGAGATGACTCTATTCTAGCATTGCAATTTATGTAAATTAACTACAAGCTGTGATGTCATATTTTAACTGGGTAATATTTCCCAGCGTTTAACCAATGTGAGTCCACCAAACTGAGCATCACAGTTTCAATTCAGTGTCAGAGTGAAAACCCATGCAAGTTTGACATCACAGCCTCTCAGCCAATGGGCTGCCAGAACAAATATACATAACATAAGCCATGTGTTTACAAACAAATTGTCAAAGCCTTCTGTTTATACCAACTTCCATCAAAGTTTAAAGTTGTAAGTTAGCAAGTTTGTAGATTAATCAAACAACTCTGTGGGGATTATAAAAGTTGTCTACTGTGAATGCTCACAAAGCAGCCATTTGGTAGGATTAGACAGGCGATTGCTGTGATAAATCATTGGGATCACAACTGTAATGCTTCCTTCAATATTTCAATGTTTGAACTGTGATGCGTAGTTTAGCCCATTGGCTATCAAGCTGTGATGACATATTTGTAGGGGCTATCCCTGATAAAACTCTTACTCTGACACTGTGTTGAAACTGTGACGCTCAGTTCAGGAGGATCAACATTGGCTAGAAGCTGGGGAATCTGACCCAGTTTGAAATGACATCACGGCTTGTAGTTAATTTACATAATATTGCAATGCTAGAATAGAGCCATCTCTGACATCACAGTTCAACAGCATAGAAAAAAAACTTGAGATTCCACAGAATTTAAGTACGACAAGGACTGTAGAGTTAGGAGGCGAGTAAGAATGGAGATGTATAACACCAGTTATATCTCAAATATATATATGTGTTTTAAGTGCTTTTAAACCTCCAAGAGAATATCTTTTATTTAGCCCTCAATATCAAGTATGGAATGTAAACATCAGTTGCTACTAAAATGTTCCTCCGAAAATCATCTCTTAAAAAAAATTTGTGCTTTTAAAAAAAAATGCCTACAGATAATTATTTCTTTTACTTTGAGATGTCCATATTTTAGTTCTTCGTTTGCTTCAATTTGCAATGGCATCAACTATACCAACAAAAATGCAATTTCGTGCTAATGCATCTCCAATTTTTCGATACATCTTGCAAAGATGATTGCTCTAAATAGCGGACAATTACAGACAACTGCTTGGCGATATTATATGGGCCATATCCCACTTAATGAGCACTTATGGATGTAGTCTGCTTTAAGAGTCCCATTTCTGGAGCACTCTAACTCATTACTTGAGATGGCAGAGGTACTGCATAAGAGTCTGCAGATGAAGCATATATAGCAGGTGCCAGCACAGAGATTTCATGCAGTTTTAAATGCAGACATACATGTACAGGGGTTTTTCTACAAGTCCCTTACTATTTTGTAGAGTAGGAAACTTGAAATGGTAGGGAACTTCAAAAGATAGAAACCTGCTTATTTGGGGGAGTTTGAAATATTGATTTGTCAGTTGTACATAAGTGGACAGCTGAAAACCTCCTTCCTTTCTCATGCTCAAACATGAAGGTAAGTGCTGCCTGACTCAAATCTCAACCCGGGAACTCACTTTAGTCCTAGCCCATGGACGGGTTGGGTTGTATCCAGTATTCTATGCTGGGGCAACTGACAGACCCTGGGCATCCCTGAATTAATAGGGTATGTGCGAGACTCACAGTCTTCTCATCTCATCATCATACGGCGATCGCCTGCCTCAATATAGCCCACTAAGGTGCTGCAGAGGCGTAAAACACAAACAAACAAACAAACATTCAAAGTGCTGCCTGACAGAGAGTGACTGGACAATAAGTTACAATAATTATTAGTGTAAAAAACACAGATGTATTCCATGCAAACAATTCAAGAACTAAGCAAATGATTCAATGATCATGGCATCAATAGACTAATAATCATTTTAAAACTCAGAATTAGAAGTGGTGAATATATTTCTCGTTAGGAGAGCCTCAGCACGTTCAAGAGTGGCATTTTTATAATTTTTTGTTGTACTTCCAATTCTATTTCTCATCTTATCTCATCTCTTCTGCTCTCCTCCTGACAAACAATCTCGCATCAACGAATGAATGACAGCATGAAGTCAATAACGTTTGTTTTGTTGCTCCGTTTTTACTTGTTTATAATTTATAAGGGTTGGGATATAGGATATGCTCCAAAAGGTTTGGCTTCACCTCGTATTTCTCACTTTTACGCTCATACACTTTTAGCAGTTAATGGCATGTCTGAACTGTTCTCTATGGTTGTGAGCTGATAAAGCATTTATCAGAAAGAACTCTCTTATTTCACACTGAAGTTTCCATCACACCAAATGATACGGGAATGAGTAATGTGCAAAGTAAATTATCTGATATTTGTTGCTCTAGGCTGCTCTACCATGACAGGCTGCACAGATAGTGACAAGGCTATATGTGTTTCTGATACCAAAAGGAAACATGTAATAATAAAACATTTTAATGATGCTTCAGGTCAAAGGAAAATAATTAAGTACCAAGCTCAAGGATGATCTTTGTGATGTCATAAAATTAGATAATGGATGACACATTGACTGAATCAGAAATGACTGTAATACTTTTTTTATTACCTAAACAGCTGAATACTACATTGTATGTCGGCCCATTATCATTTATCAGGTTAACTCAATTTGGTCATTGTGAGAATCCTGCTTTAAAGGCAGCCCTGGGTTCTAACAGTCCAGGACATTTTGGAGCAACTAGGTTGATGAGACAGGACAAATATTTAGCCAAGTAAAAATATTGTTCTCTGTATCAAGAATCTGTATGCATGGTGACATTCAAGTGTGGTGGTTTTACATGGGAAAAAAGTGATTTTCGGGCCACGTTTGACTGGATATTGCCTTTTTTAAAATGATAGATGGTTGACGGTAAAGTTGGCCAGCCACTGGCGATGGGCTACAAGTGTAACATCATAAACATAATAAATTAGGTCATGTGTTTTAAATCATCTCAGCTTGTCATTGCAGACTTGAATCTCCATCTGCAGTCTTCTTCTTTGAGAGTCAACTGGCTGGCTAAAGATAAATTTATTGCAGGTCTGTCTAATGTTGATTGTTTACAGGAGGAAGCAATTCATTTACTGACAAGGGCTGATGCTTGACACTATTTGCTCCTGTTAAGAGCAATTGATAACATCGACGTGAAGCAACTATTGGAACACTACATGAAGACAGAAAGACATAAAGAAAAAATAGATAAACAAAGAAACAGAAGATAGATATAAAGAGAGACAGAGGGACAGAAAAACAGACAAATAGATAATATTTTATATCGATGCAGATAAATTAATTGATAAAGTGATAGACACAATTACAAACATCATATCATAGTTATGACATCATGATATAAATTAAGTTCCTGCATAATTGATCTATCATTAATATTGCATGGCATTAACATGTAAATCAATCAAAACCAACATGTGTATATAGATTGATAGATAATTCAAAATAGTTTCGTCAAATTCTAGCAATATAGCCAACTGTTTCTATATCTTGGATGATAAATGCATTGCATTGGTATTTTGATAAGAGTAGCCAACAAAGCATGTGCAGTCATATTTAATTTAGATTTCTTCCATTAAATGAGTTTTTCTAGACCACTTGACCAGACACAATGAATGTCTGGATCTGCCACCAGAAATTGGACCATCACTGTCTCCTCTGAGACAGCTCCACAAGGAGGGTGTCATTACACGAAACCGATCCTACTGCAGCAAACCAACTTGGGACCATTTGATGTTGGATTCTAGTGCTAACCTACCATCAATGACCAAGACATTTGACCAAGCCTCACCCAGGGCGAGAACACAATGAGTGTTAAAGTGGCTGTCTAAGTGAGCAGGGGACTGAGAAAGGAGTTTAAACATTTGTCACATATATATATATATGTGTTTCAACCACTTTCAAACTAAGAGAGTGTTTTTTATTTAGCCCACAATATCAAATATTGAATGCAAAAATAAGTTGCTAAAGAATTGTTTGTGTCACAACCATCCCTTTAAAAATGTAGCGCCCGATTCAAATAGCAATAAATTATAGAGAGATCTTTACTGTGAGATATTCACATCTTGGTTCTTGCTTCAATTTGCAATGCCATCAACTCTACCAACAGATCTGCAATTTGGTGCTAATGCATCACTCAAATTTTGACATGTCCTGCAATGATGATTGCTCTCAATAGCAGACAATTACAGAAGACTGCTCAGGCTGTATTATATGCACCATATCCCACTTAATGAGCACTTAGGGATGTGGTCTGCCTTAAGAGCCCCTTTTTACAGAGCACTCTGCTCATTATGTGGACTTGACGCCGCAGAGCTACAAACAGTAATATCTCTGGATGAAGTGTTAGTGTTGGCTATAAGAGATGAAAGATTGTCAGAGGCTTCATACAGCTTTAGATGTGGTCACAGGATAGAAGTGTTTTCAACACTCAATGATCAATGCTCTACTGCCATGGAATGACACTGTATGTTCCAGTAAGGCATAGTTTAAAAACAATAATATAAATCTAAAAACACGAAAGAATCTTCCTTTGCGCTGCCTTCAGTTTCCTTTTTGGTGCAATTTTGAAGTGATGAAAGAATGAAACATATTTTACATATGTAGAAGGAGTTCTTCCAATCTATTTGCATAGTCTGGGAGTGGCTCAAAGTGATATGGCTGCAAGGCTAGATTTTTTCAAGAAGTCAAACACTCTTGAGACTTTGAGATGGTTCAATACTACTCTTCAACTAAGTCTTATTTCTCAGTGAAGCTTGTGTCCTTCAAGATCAGTGCTTCTTTAGGTATAGGGTTGGAAACCTGAAATGGCAGGAAACTCAGAAAAGGTAGAAACCTGCTTATTTGTGAGAGTCTGAAATATTGACTTGGCCAGTTTACGAAAGTAGAAAGCTGAAAACCTCATCCGCTTCTCATGCTCAAACTGGAATGTTAATGGATTATAGAGCCAGACAGTAAGTTAAGGACAATGATATGTCCAGAGCACAGACCTGTGAATTTTTGCTATTATATGTTTAGAAATGTTTGATTCTCAAGTGTCAGGCACAAGAGCACTGAGAACAAAACATATGGTTACATTAATTTGTCATTAGCATGCATCACTAAATTTAGTCTTATTCTGAAAAGTAAAATTTTCAGTTATGGGTGCATTTTGGCGATTTTGTGAGAAGGGAATGTACTTGGAAAGTATTTTCATTCTTCTTCTTTTCTGCTCTGCTCTACTATCGTTTGCTCTCTTGTACTCTTTTTTGCTCTTCTCCCCTGTCATTTATAGTATCTGACAAATGATGTCCTATGACATATACAGTAAAGTAATAAATCAATTTTGTTTTGAGGATCAATCTTTGAATTTGCTTTTTATCTTTTATCCGGGCTGGAATATATCATATGCTCCAAGAGTTTTAGTTGTACTCATTTTTGTTGTATCTGCTATCCCCATAAACTTTGTAGCAACTCATGAAAAATCTAAACAGGTCTCTGTGGTGGTGAGCTGATAAAGTATATCACAAACAGCGGTCTTCAGCACACAACATGATATGGGAGTGAGTTATGTGCAAAGTAATTAGCTGATTTTGTGTTTCCCTGCTCTGCCGTAATTTGCCGAAAGACTCTGACAAGGCTATGTAGGGTTTTCTGTGATCCAAAATAACATGTCTTGGCTAAACAAATTCATTTCGAACTCTGTACTGACGACTTCTAATGCAATTTGATGAGAAACCAGTAATCTACCAAATACCAAAATCATGGAGATTCCAGCTAATTTTCAGGTCTCACATGCCTTGTTTGCACTGTAGTTGTCAAGTGTCTCATAAATTTTAGCTAGTCAGATTAGTCAACAAACACAGCCAGCCCATTGATTGCCCTGTGACATTATAATACTCCGGATGTCATATTGGTAACCAATGTCATAAACAAACGTTATAAACATGTCAAACCAAGCCTCTGTAAGCAATGGTAAGCCATGATAATTTATAGCAGAATAATCAGTATGGCATGTTTATGGCATTGCTGTAAAACAAAGAACTATATTTGGCATAACTATTGCCACGCAATTGATGTTGTCTTTATTGTTGGATTTGGATTAATGCTATGGATTTGAAAAAAATTATCAAATAGCATTCTGGAACAGCATATAATACCAACATGAAGTCAGTCATTCTCCCGTGAAGCTATAGCCTTGGTAAAATGGACTAAATTCACCAAGCTAGTAACTTACAGCAGTTTGTTAGATATCTGAATGGACATCATTTTCAAACCTGTTCCTCCTCCTCCTCCTCCTCCTCCTCCTCCTCCTCCCCCTCCTCCCCTCCTCCTCCTCCTCCTCTTTCCCCCTCCTCATCTTTCCTCTTCCTCCTCTTTCCCCCTCCTCTGTCCCCTCCTCCCCTCCTAACCCAAGCTTCTCCTGTAAACTCCTCCAATCTCCCCTTCTAAGCTACTTCCAGGCTCCTTCCAGTTTGCTCCTAGTCCCACCACGTGATACTCCTCCTCCTCTTTCCCCCTCCCCTCCTCATCCAAGCTCCTCCTGTAAACTCCTCCAATATCCCCTTCTAGGCTACTTCTAGGCTCCTTCTAGTATGCTCCTAGTCCCTACACGTCCTCCTCCTCCTCCTTCTCCTCCCCCTCCTCCCCCTCCTCCTCCTCCTCCTCCTCCTTTTCCTATTTTATTACATGGCATTCCCCGAATATAATTTATTTTCGCACATTCAACCCAAGAGATAAAATCTAATACTTGTCATGATAAAAGCATGTTAATAGGTAGCATACTATCACACTTCATACTGCAATATTATGCCCATGAGGCTCAAAACACACGCTTCATTGCAGAAGATGGCAATTAACATTCCTTATTAGACATAAGAGGACAGACAGCCATACATAATGCAGAAAAATGAGATAATGTAAAATTACAAATAAGTAAGATAGAAAAGTAAATATGTAACAACATTAAAAAGCACTGGCAGAAAAAGCATCAGGCCATGATAATTGAAACATGATACAGACAGGCCATTGTTGCCCAGGAGCAAAGGTTATTTTTTGTGCATCCTCTTTTTTTTTGTAACCTTACCTCCCTAACAAACGTCCTGGGGACGCACCTAGCCTCAGGTCAAATTTTGTAGCAAATGGGGAAAATCTGTCTTTCTGCAGTTGCTAACGAAGCTTATTTTGTTGCTAATGGCAACAGGGAAGCCTGAAAAGTACCAGCATGAGGATGGAGATAAAGATGTGACTTTAAAGTGCACTATGAGATATTATACAGTGTATAACTATCTAAAAGATATGCCTCCTAATCTGTTTCTGTTATGCATGTATGCTGGTAAAATGTCCCATTTGATATAAATGGAAATGTTTAACCTGATTATCCATTATTCAGTAGAATCACCTGAAAATATGAGTGAAATTTATTTTTATCTACTTATTATGAATTCTCCCTTCAACAAACTTCTAACATCAGGATTATGGATTCTTTATAGCTACATTGTAAATTTCTTAAGTCTGAAATATTTCTACCCTTAAAAAGTGTACTATAATTGTTGCTTTCAAGCATGACAACATGAATGCATGTTATGCAAATGGATGAACCGCATTTACCATGTGATACCATGTTTCCTCCGAATGTCATTGTTTCCTTTTTATGGCGGATCAAAAAAAGGCAGAAAAAAAAATACAAGTTTTATGGTGTTAGACAATTGAATCAACCTCCTCAAGTAGAACTATCAAACAAATGGATAAAAGAACTCATATCATTCACTTTTAAAAGTCACTGCTTCTATGCATCAGGAAATATTGTGGTAGAGGGGAGATAAGGTCCAGACAAACAAGACATGTGCAGTCCCTATAGGTATCATAAGCAAAAAGGCACAGTCAGCTACTAAATTATTCAGACTGGATTCCAATTTAGCAGATATATATCTCAGAGGGGCATATAATTTTCACAGTTGTTGAGAGACCATCAACAATGGTTCTTTATATACGTTAAAATGTGTGAGATGTAAAATGCACTGTAGAGTATAGATACTCAATTGAAATTCCAGTGTAAGTATCAGTGTTATTGTTCCAGGCAAAGCAATTCTATGGGTTAATATAGAAGATTACAATTGAATGAATGCAAGTGACAATCTTGTTTGTAAAGAGATTGATTTCTTGCAAATCAAATAATAAACAAATGATGAAATTGCATAGTGAAGAGAGAACACAGAGAAAAAGTCAATCTTAGAACTTAATATACCGAAAAGTTCTCTATTTTAGGGTCTATATTTCAAACATAAATTTAAAATGTGTCTGAAGAATTATATAGCTGTTTGTCTACATGCATGTCCCACACATTAAGACATGCCTTTGCTCTTTGTCTTTGTTCACTTAATCCATTCATTCCTTTTGACTTTGAGGTTGGGATTTCAAGGATGAAGCTGCCTCTTTGATTTTAGCTTGCTTTGTAGGTTTGTTTGGAGTTCTTGAGGCAAATGTAATGGCTTTTAGTCTTTTAGAGCATTGCAGTAAGAATTCAAATGGTCCTCTTTGTACAATCCAGAATACAGATTAAAGGATAAAAGCACATGCATGTAACATTCCAACAGTTAGAATAGAGAAATGGCTAATTTCATTTGATTGATTTATTCATTTGCTCAGTGTACAAAAGTATAACAGAGACATAAATGTATATATGGGTCATTCCATGTCAACTCAGGCAGTGGTCCTGCTCGACCATCTCAGATGCTCTTGAAACTCCAGTCAATTATTGACCTGATATCCAATTGAGGATTTCCAAAATAATAGCTTCCGTAGACTCATAGTTGTGGATATACGAGCCGTTTTAAAAGCAGAGGAGGTTGTCAGCAAGCTTTGAAGAAAATCATTCTAGACCATTTTTGGAGCTTCACTGTGGTAAGAGATTTAAAGTTGCACTCAACATTGCTTCAGCGCCTCTTTTGCTATTCCTAGTGATTAGGGAAAACATAGTTTCATTAGCCTACATTGTTGCTTGAAGTCATGGGATGCCCCCAAACAAGGGCATTTGTGCTGCAGTGACTCAAATTGAATATGTCATAATAACCAAATACATGACCTTATGTATATTCTGTGTCTGTCCATCAATCATTAATTTGCTTATAAACTAGTAAATACATGTTGGTTTTTTGCATCAAAATTTGGTTTTTAAAAAAACCATTTTGAATCTAAAAAACTAATTTTGAAATTTGTTAGAGTGTGACGAATAATCCCTTCATTATCTGAGTGATGAATCTGCACGTTCACAATGAAGTTTTTGTTTCAAATATAGTTTGTGTTTCAAGCATATTTTGGTTTCTCCATAAAAAAGTTGTGATGCTAAACCATAAATGAACAGACAGTTGCCTTCAAAAGATATGAAGATGCATTTTTAGATAGACAGATAAATGGATATATTGGAAGATTGACAGTAGTAGATGCCAACAGTCTAAATTTTTGTTGGTTGGATTTATTACCAATCGAAGGACAGTGTAGTCATGGCAGAGGATTAATTTTTGCCAATAATAATTTGTGTGAGCACAAGAGACTTCTTCAAGATACCAATTTGCTGGAAGTAAACTGTCTATCAACTACAGAAAAGAAAAAAAAGGGTACTGACCTTCATGAAAAGACTTTGATAGGCAATCAGATTATCTTTTAGAAGGAATGTCTTCGAAAATATTCTATTTACTATATTTTCCTACAAGAATTGAGCGGATGGATGAGCCATGCAAGAGAAGGTCAGAAAGAAGGACAATTTAGGACTCAATACAGCTCATTTATGAACGGTAAAAATGTGTGAAATTGTATAATATAGCAATATTCATATGGCTATAAGTTTCCTGACTGCAGGTTATGAATGATGTTCTAAAAATAAGGCTGTTAAGAAAATTACCAGCATGAAGCTACTTTGCTTAATAGCTACTTCATGCCTTTGTTATGGATGGCAGTAATTACACTTAGCGCCTGAGAGACATTTTGAAAATCTACAGCAATATATGCTCCAAAACAACAGGAATATAATATGTTATCCTTTCAGTTAGGTTTCCAGGAGTGATATCCACACTTAAATCAAAATCCTTTATTCCATTTAGATCACATGGAGAACATAATAAAATGTCTTGGAAAATGGTCAGAAGGTTATTGTATCAATTCAAGTAGCTGTCTTCATGAGTGCACAAAGAATATTAATGCAGAAATAAATAAAGGCACAATGAGCCAACATAGTAGCAATAAAAACCAAAGTAGCAAAACAAGGAAAGTTATATAGAGCATAATATAATGAAATTGACCTTGCTGGCTTTCAGCATCAATAAAATGTAAATTGGAGAGGCGAGAAGGAAACTGTGGCCTTGCATGAAATTAAGCTCTGTTTCAAGAACTGAAACTTAGAGCAAATTATATACAAAAATTATAAGGTACATTTCTCGTCCTTCTCATTCTATTCATTTCTTCCTTTATTTTTCTTTTTTTCCTTCTTTTCCTTTTTTTGGCACCTCCTTCCTTTCTTCTCGTTTCACCTTCTTCAACTTTCCGTATCACTTTCATCATAAGCCTCATACCTCTCTTCTCCAGGCTACCTTACCATTGCAAGAATCACACTCAGAGGGTTACACTTGTCTTATAGTGTAAGCAACCAGGTATGCACTCTCTACTGGCTTGCAAAGAAGATTTATTCCATTAAACCCATGCAGTGCTCCCATCCACATCATTTCAATTCATATTTTTCTCAACATGAATTTGTGAAATAAAACATCTCATGGTCACCAGACACAGAACTATGTTTCCACAGTTACCACAGGCATGCAAGAACCTCGTTTGCCATTTGTCAATTTGACAAGAATTAGACATATGTGTTTTTGAGAACACATTATCAGGCAGAACAATCAAATGGCATTTCTGTTTAAATTGGACCAATTTACAAGGGAAAATTGAGGCTAGGAGCTCATATGTTTTCTTGTTTTACAGCAAGGGCAATGAATTAAACTTAATGAAAGGAATTCTTTTTGGGCTTGCAGTGTGATCAATTTTCTGTTGACGAGAACAGACAGAATGAAATTGAGCAGCAGTGGAATTGGAGGAAAATGTAGAAAGAAATTGATGAATTGGTGTGAAATATTTCAGGAAGGTATGTGTTTCCCAAATAATAAAGGATTTCATACAATACACCAAAAATCATTCAATAAAAACTTATTATGATTCACACTCTCCATCTCGTTCCAAACAACTCTAGCGTCCAAAGGGAAAATCTAGTAAGTCACATTTAGGACATTCTGAGAAAATTGACTTTTAAATTCCTGTCCTTGCAGTAAGAGATGGACTTACTGGGATTTGCCAGTGTCATTCTGGGGTAATGGGCCACTTCTTGAAAACTTAATAAATATATTGAAAAATGTCTCAGAAGTCGTTTTTTGACCTTAACTCAATTTGGCCCAAAATGTGACTTACTGCATGGGTTTTCCCTTTTGATATTAGAATTACTCATCCCCTGTATCTCCTCGCCTCCATTTAATCTCACTCTGGACATCTACTCTCTCTCAGTCTCCTGCCTTCCAACACTCTCCATCCATTTTCTTCTCTTCATTTCCTTCCCTTCATCTTGTTGACCCTACATTGCATTAGCTTTCCATCACTTCCCCAACCATCTCCTCACTGCATCATCTAATCATGCCGATTGACAAATCTTTTGCGTTGGCTGATCCGAAAAGTTAAAAAGACAAATACGTCGTCTGTTTTTATTATTGTGCTATATATCTCTAACCTTAGGACACACATCTCAATATTTTGTCATCTCTGTGATTACAGAAATCAATAATTTTAGTTCTTTATGAGGAAATAAATTGCAATTTAAAGGTTAATTGCATATTATTAATCATAACTTTGAATAGAGAATTTGAGATATTATAATTAAAAATGGACTAGCAATCGACCACTTTCCAAATGGCTTCACCGTTTGTCATTACAAGTACCTGGCCTTGACGGAAGTGTCTAAAACAATTGACATTTTCTTTTTTCAAGTTTTTAAAGCGCTGTCTGTCAAAGTAATGACCGATTGTAGAAATATCCTTGAAATGTCTTCACTTATTGTGAGTACAATTGTGCTTTTGTGATGTTTTCTTGGAGCACAGATCGACAAATAGGGCTTCATGACCTGTCTTTATACACATGGTAGGCTTTAAGAGACGGAGAAGACACAGCAAAGAGTTGGTAGAATATCAAAAAAGCCATTGTAAGTATAAATCATGGTCTGAGCTGGACTCATTCCAGTGGATTCCCAGTCAATAGCTCTTACTGTTCAGCCATGGTAACTTGAAGATGATATGAAAAAACGCAGTGTTTTGAACTCATATTCTGCTTATTGTCATAATATAACATCGTATTGCGCAATACTCATGACACATGTTTTGAGAAATTTCTCCACAAGTTGGTTTGTTTACTTGGATTTGTGATTCCAATTGTCATTTGTGTGATGTATAACTGTGTGTGAACAATCAAGGACCATGCAGGAAACTATTTAGAGCACAAAGGCACCACAGCGAGTGAATCTGATGGATTTAAGTCACAGCAAAGACATGGGGCTGAGTGATAATGGGGGCACCATGGGCCCCATCAACAACATGCCTGATGGAGATGGCACACTTCTGAAAACCACTGCTACACCCCAGGAACCGGCAGGTACTGGCCCTGAGATCATTATCAATGATCTACTATGTTTTATCTTTAACAAAAGAGACTGTATGCCTACAGAGGGACTTATTCAGCTGTGTGAAAACCACTATGATATTACCTCAATTGAAGTTGCCAAGAGAAAGCTATATGATGTCTTACCCAGTGACAGTGTATCCAGGTATATTAATCGTCAGGGAAATAACAAGCAGCGGAAACACATTGAAGACATTGTAAAAATTATGAATGATACGGATCCCAGAGTTCTTGAAATGCTCTGTTTTGTGTCCAAGACCCTGGACTTCCCTCCAATTTCCTTTGACTGTTTGGATGTTACCGTATTGCTACACAAAATCGAAAAACTCAGTACTGAAGTCCAGCTGCTGAAGGCTGGTGTTGAGGTGCAAACTACGACTGGTGATGATCTACATGCCAGTGTTTCTAACCTTACTGCTTCTATGTGTAACATGGAAAAACGGGTGACTTCCATGGAGGAGAAACAGAGTGCTCTAAACACAACATGGCCAAAGGCAGGATACAGTGGTGCTGTGTCAAAATCGAGTGCGACAAAGGATGCTGACAAGAAGAGTGAATCTCCAACATCAGTGAGCGCTCAGCGAGGGCTACCTGCAACTTCGCGTTCGCACGAAGGGCACCCCATGACATTGAGCATGAACTTGATGAATGGAGGGCCACCCCAGAAGAAAAAGCTGGCCCCAAGGGTGGGAAGTGCCACCAACACAACCATCCGAGCTGTCAAGAGGAGGAAAAGAATTGCAAATGTTTTTGCCACGAGGTTTGACCCTACTTTCAGTCCGCATGATCTTCAGACTTACCTGTTTGAAAAGCTAAAGATTACCACTGTATGTACGAAACTGAAGTCAAAACGCCCCGATATATACAGTTCGTTCTATGTGAGAGCAGAATGTGACAACCCTGAGATCTTTATGCTAAGCGACACATGGCCTGAAGATATCTACTACAGGTGGTATAAACCAGATAAGCTCACAATGGACGGTGCCCGGCGAGAGGCAAAACCACAGGATGATGCTTCAGCTACCCCTGCAAGCCAGTCCTCAACTAACAATGATGAACAAGAGTCAGCTACGAAGGATCCAGATGATAGGGACGACTCCAATGTCGGGATTGCGGTATAATGGAGACCAATCATCATCATCGCTTGAAATGTGCAAGTTACAACTGCCGTGGAATGAAATTGAATGATCAAGTTGAAATAAGCAGACTTCTACTAGACCATGATATCGTGTGTTTCCAGGAGACATGGATGTCAAAATCAGAAAGTTATGGTATCAACTGTCTTATACCAGAGTACCGAGGTGTTGCAAATTCACCAAATGATGACACTGCTGGGGTGTTAATTGGTAGACAGAATAAACGGGAAGGTGTAGCCATCCTGTGGAGTGAAGCCATGGACAAGTTTGTTACTCCATTGAGATATGATGATGATGATTGGATTGTTGGTGTGAAAATCATTATTGAGCAGAGAGTTTTCTGCATCTTGAATGTCTATCTACCATATGACTGCGTTGACAATGATGAATTATACAGTGAAAGACTAAGTAAGTTAAATGTACTGATCGAAGAATTAGACTGCTCCTGTGTAAATGTAGTTGGTGATTTCAACAGCGATATACTAAACAAAGTATCAAACAATGCCAGGAAACTTGAGGATTTCTGCATTATGTATAATTACTTATGGTCAAGCAGGATTAAATTACCGGAGGACACTTTTTCTTATGTCAGTGATGCTTGGGGAACTCAATCTTGGCCGGACCATTGTATATATCATCTGAAGATGGTTACGCAATTATCAGTGACATTTATGTGTTACAGGATTTTATCTTGTCTGACCACCATCCCCTTGTGTGTGAATTAGTGGTTGAGAAAGTCCCTGCCCTTTCAAATGATCTTTTTTCGGATGTTACTGTACCAAGGATATCGTGGTCAAACACAACAGCAGCTATGAAACAACAGTATTATTTACAAACCGAGGATCTACTGAAGCAAGTTCGCCATCCACATGTAGCTTTAGCTTGCATGGACACTAATTGCTCAGATACTAGGCATCGAGATGATCTTAATAACTACTATGACAAAATTGTGTCAGCCTTGAGATGCTCTGCAGAAGCAATCACTGCTAACAGGAGGAATAATGCTCGTAACTTCAATCGCCCTGGATGGTCCGACTACTGTGCTGAAATGTATGACACTGCAAGGCGAACATACAAACAATGGTTAATTCATGGAAAACCTCGCCAAGGTCCTCTGTTTGAACTTAAGAACAAGACCAGAGCTCAATTTAAAAGGGCGATGCGATTCATTAAAACAAATGAGGACAGGCTGCGAAGTGATTCTATTGCAAATAAACTGTCTCAACACCAGTATACAGACTTTTGGAAAGAAATCAAAAAGATTAATTACAGTAACCTGAAGCTGCCAAATAACATCGACGATGCAACTGGTAGCAAAGAAATTGTCTCATTGTGGTACAATCACTACAAAGAACTTTTCAATTGTGTTCCAAACAGCAGGTGCACCATGTCCTCTTTGGACAATATTCCTATGAACACTGTGAAGTCAGTGTCACCGGATGAACTGAGCAAGTATATAAAGAAACTTGCACTTGGTAAAAGTTGTGGTATGGATCATATCCAAGCGGAACATTTGAAATATGCTCATGAAAGATTGCATTATATGTTGTCATTGTGTTTTTCTGCGTTTATGGTGCATGGGTTTTTACCTCATTCATTAATGTCTGTCATTCTTGTCCATGTTGTTAAGAATAAGAGTGCCAGTATCTGCACGAAATCAAACTACCGTCCTATTGCCTTAGCTAGTGTGGTATCCAAAGTGCTGGAATATATCTTATATGATAGACTGGACTGTTACTTAGAAACTACTGATAATCAATTTGGCTTCAAGCAAAAACATGGAACTGACATGGCTATTTATTGTCTTAAAGAAGCTGTATCTATGTATCGCAGTTTAAATAGCAGTATTTATTGCTGTTTCCTTGATGCCTCAAAGGCATTCGATCGTATAAACCACAATGTTCTATTTAAGAAGTTGTATTGCAGAGGTGTTCCCCACTACCTGATACGTTTGTTGATTTTTTGGAACACTGAACAAATTATGTATGTGAAATGGAGAAATGAATGGTCAGACGGTTTTATGGTTAGTAATGGTGTTCGCCAAGGAGGTGTACTTTCTCCTTATCTATTTTGTTTATACATGGATGACCTGAGCAAAGATCTGAGCTACATTAAGGTTGGATGTTTTGTCGGTGAATATAAACTGAATCACTTATTATATGCTGATGATCTGGTATTGATTTCTCCTACTGCCACTGGTCTAAATTCCCTCTTGAGGATATGTGAAAACTATGGCGAATCTCACTCTGTACTATTCAATTGTAGCAAAAGTAACATACTTGTTGTTAAAAGTAAAATGTTTAATAATGATATTCCTGAATTTGATTTCACTATGAACAATGTAAAAATATCACTGTGTGCCAAATATACATATCTTGGCCATATTATTGATGATGACCTGAAAGATGATAATGATATTGCCAGACAGCGACTGAAACTATATGCTCAGGGAAATGCGATAATCCGCAAATTTAGTCACTGCTCTGAGAATATTAAACAAATGTTATTTAGAGCTTATGTTACACCAATGTACTCTGCTCATTTATGGTTTAAACACACCAAAGGTGCTATCAACAAATTGTATGTTGCTTATAATAATGTTGCTAGAATTTTATTCTTTGAGTCAAAATGTTGTAGTGCTAGTCACATGTTTATATCCAGAAACTTGCCAACCAGTCCTATGTTGATCAGGAATCTTGTATACAAATTTATGTTGAGATTACGTAGTTCTCAGAATAGTATTATTATTAGTATCATAAGTTCTGACAGACCGTATTTATCCAGTGTCTGGAAGTATTGGCGTAGACTATTATATGTATACGTTACCTAGAATATCTATGTCACTTGAATGGACTTGTTATATTTTTTATTTGCATGTACTTGTTCATCACCCAAAGGTGCTATTTAGTTCATCCAGTTTATTCTTACTAAGTTTGTATATGGAAAACCTGTTTTTTTCCGCTTTAAAGGAATAAAAAAATAAAAAAATAAAAGATAAATAAATATATCTATCTCTCTATCAATATAATATATCAATATATTTGCTAAATATCCACAACTTATCAATATTCACTATGCAAATGTATGCCTCCAACACATATGACAGTAACTCAATGTTCTACTATTCTAAGTTTGCATAACCTTTTTTCTTATGAAGTAATAAATGCCTGGAGAACTAAAAAATAAAATCATTTTACCATAAGGCTTACTCCAGAAGTAATATTGAACCAAGTGTTTGTCTTCTTGAAGCAGTCTAGTCTAGCAGTCGTATCACTTTGAAACATCCCCAGACAATGTCAACAGACTGAAAGAACTCTCACTGAAGTACTTTCATACATTCATTATGTCCAAATTACCTTGAAAAGAGACAGAAAATAACGGAGAGGCAATATTTCAAGCATTTGTCTGTCCAATGAGATTGCACTTCTTTTTAACTTTGTTTTCTCACAGAAAATAGCCATACTTGTAAAAAAGAAACAAAAAAACAAATTTGTGGAATCCATGTCAAGACAAGTGAAAACTGAGGTCAATGCTATGTTTTTCAATTGTCGGAGAACTTTTCATAAACAAATATTTTCCAAATGAATAGTTCCTTCTTGGACCATATTTTTCTATCATTAACCTTGTTATTGAAGGTGGAATGCAGTAGGGACAAATAAAATGGCTGACAAATATGCCATTGTTTTGACATATAGAATTACATTAAGCTGACTCGTCCCTCTCTGGTATTCTTTTACTGGCAAATGCAGGTAGCAAAACAAATTCATCTTCACCCTTGAAACAGAGACCTGAGGTTTACGATGCTCACCCACGCCTCCCATGAAACTCAGCATAACAATGAAAGTACTCTGCAGCATTCCCATAACACAATAGTTCAATTTCCATTTAATGATAAAGGTCTTTCTTTGTCAAAGAACCTGTGGTGTAGAAGGACACATGAGTTTACTGTTTCTTCGCATGCAATAGCAGGTCATAAAATGTTTGATTGAGATTTTCAAGTTCATTTTATGTCAGTTCATGGCAAGAAATGCATGGCTGCAAACTGTTAGTGTGTCGATGATATTGCTTGAAGTGAAATAGATGTTACATTTTTATTCCACGGAGTACTTCTTTGATGCACTCATTCATGAGTATCATATACAGAAACTGTACATGTCCGCTATGTCGTACCTGTTTGCAGACTTTAGTAATTATGCTTCACAACTGGCTGAAATGAAATGCCCATGCAGTTCTACCTGATGGGTAGGGTATATTCACTCGAATTGCAAAATGTTTAACCGAGATGAAGACATATGAAAAGGTTTTTTTTCTGCATTGCTAAACTACAAAACCACCAAAGGCTGTGATTTTAAGGAGTTACTTCTTGAGGTTCGGGAAAACACCATTGGGCCTATTTCATGAATTCAATGAATCAGATGAAAAATCAATTCGATGTGACATGATTCATTTGCCTTCTTCCAGTCATGCTGCAACACTAGTGTTGGCAAAATAGGGATTTGCTTTTAAGGGATTACAATAGTCCCTGCATTATAAGACAGCCCCTTCTCCGGTCATGAAGCGGTCTCTCTTGCGGTGCAGTCTCCCTCCGGGGTGCGAAATGCACTTAAATACTACTTAGTGCAACAGGAAGGTGGTCACACAGGGCAAGTCTGTCTTACAATAGGGGGTCATACAATGCAAGGTACCACTGTATAGGAATATTTCTAAAGCCAGTGGAGCTGCAAAGACAGACAGACAAGACAGACAATGACATTTTATTAACATAAATGATACATAATATATATTTATACAGAGGTTACATAACTATTCTTTTTCTGACAAAGTATATATATATATCATTCATGGGGAGACCCCTCTAAGGCCTAATGGCCGCTATCAAGGGGCCACCCAGAAAATATGATACCCAATGCTCTGGAACCTCCTGAGAAAAAAATAACTAACCCATAGTATATGCGTAAAAACACTAGCATATTGTCTTAAAAATGTTCACATGAAGCCTAAAAAAAAAAAATTATAATAATTTTCGGATAATTGACAACAATGACACCACGTAGTGTTAATTAAGGTATCTAACCACGTTAAAACAAGAATATCCCCAGATGTATACAAAATGATTAATCATAAAACTGCTTTTAACTGTATAGCAAAGAAAAAATAAATTCAAGAAAGAGGCGGCGACTTAATCAAATGGATTTCAATTTAGTCTCAAAATCAAATAGCACATGTTATTCTTCAATATCATGACTTTGAGGCCAACCAGTTATTTCATTACAAACGATAGCCTTTGAAATTCCCTTTGATGAAAGTGAAAAATATGGAGAGAAATTTGTGAGAACAACATTGAAGGTGACAAAAAACATTGCTGTAAAATATTTCTCATCCTTTTTTTATTGTAGAAAACTTCAACAAGATTCACAAGACAACAAAACTGAGAAGTTTGGCAACTCACCCTGGATTTTAAAACCTGTGGTAATTAGAGCAAGAGCATTATCCATTGATAATTATATAAAACTCATGTTTATCTCATAAGCAATATGTTAAGAAGAATCTTTGTTAAAGTGATTTTCATCTGGGGTCTTTGAATAAGAGAGGATGTCAGTCAAAAAATTGTGAATGGGCCTATTGCAGAAAAAAGGAGACAAAGCTTTTACAAATATTAAACACAGATAAATGAGTTGACAAATATTATTAAAAAGCACTGACAGAAAAAGCATCAGGCCATGTTAAATGAAACATGACAAAGACAGACCATTGTTGCCTAAGGAACAAAGGCAATTTTTCGTACACCCTTTTTTGGTTTGTAACGTTACCTCCCTACCAAATGGCCTGGGGATGCACCTAGCCTCAGGTCAAATTTTGTAGCAAATCGGGAATATCTGTCTTTCTGCAGTTGCTAACGAAGCTTATTTTTCTGCTAGTGGCAACAGGGAAGCCAGTAATGTACCAACACGGGGAAGAAGATAAACATCTATAAATAAACTATTATTATTATTATATTAT
The DNA here is from genome assembly GCA_026936325.1 of Platynereis dumerilii. Taxonomy (NCBI): domain Eukaryota; kingdom Metazoa; phylum Annelida; class Polychaeta; order Phyllodocida; family Nereididae; genus Platynereis; species Platynereis dumerilii. The sequence continues at coordinate 2,123,983 of JAPTHN010000042.1, read as the reverse complement.
TATTATATATATAACATCTGACTGTCAAGAGCACTTTTGGGTTATTACAATCTAGTAGATATACCTAAAATGTACATATCTGTTTATGTTATAATATGATTTAATAGATTCGCCAGAAAATTTCACTTCAGTAACAGTTTCCTGGGTGGAAAATTTGGGCCTGCAAATGTTAAGTTATCCTGATAAAGGAAACACATTAAGTCTTGGGCAAATCTCTAACATCAGGATTATGGTTTTGTAGGTTGAAATTGTACATTTCTTTGGTCTGAAATATTACAACATCATTTGCCACAATTATATAGAGAAAATGCAAAATAGGTAAACAGAAGACGGTTGACAGAAAATGTTCTTACTTTATTTTGGTTTGTACTGTAGATAGAGGGGAGATAAGGTTATGACAAAACAGATATGTCCAGTCCCTATATCATAAGGAAAATGCCACTGTCAGCTATTAAATTATTCAGACAGGATTCCAATTTAGCAGACATATATATCTCTGAGGGGCACATCGCTTTTACTGTCATTGAGAGAGCATTAAGACTATAGTTCTATCTACAAGTTAAGGTATCAGATTGAAAATGTACTAGATAATAAATCAAAATTCTTTTGTCAACATATTAATATTCAGAGCAAGCAATTTGATAGGATAACAATGAAGACAAAAACTGAATGAATACAAGTGACAATGTTGTTGTTTGCGAATAGTTTGGTTTCTGGTCAATCAAATAATAAGCAAACGGTGAAATTGCATAAAAAGGGAGAAAACAGAGAAAAATTCAAATCTATGACTTAATATGTTTATATGTCCGTCCATTTGAACACAAAAGCTCTTTCTTTTAGAGTCTGGATTCAAACAAGAATGTAAAATTTGTCAGAAGAATTATATAGCTGTTTGTCTACATGCATGTCCCTCACATTAAAACATGCCTTTGCTCTTTGTCTTTATTCACTTTATCCATTCATTCATTTTGACTTTGAGGTTGGGATTTCAAGGATGAATCTGCTCTTTGATTTTGGCTTGCTTTGTAGGTTTGTTTGGAGTGCTTGAGGCAAATGTAATGGCTTTTAGAGCATTGCAGTAAGAATTCAAATGGTCCTCTTTGTACAATCCAGAATACAGATTAAAGGATAAAAGCAAATGTAACATTCCAACAGTTAGAATATACAGAAAAGACTGCTGCAATGACATTGCATTTAAGTGGTAGCTATGCTGTTGCACTCAACTTTGGGACTGAAGGTCGTATTATTACCATTACAGTCAAGACTCTCAACAATAAATCACATCTAGAATGGAATGATATTGAAGAGACCAACATTTAAAAATTAATTTTCAAAATAAAATGATAGTCTGTATAATCAAAAATTGATTTTGTGCTGGATTATAGTGTTTGGACAAAAAAAGGACCATTTAGGACTCAATACAGCTCGTTTATGAATCGTTTAGGTTCTCAGAATGAAATCATCCAACACTTGTGTGAAATTGTATAATATAGCAATGTTCACATGGCTGTAAGTTGCCTGACTAATGGTAATGAATGATGTTCTAGCAATAGGGCTGTTAAGAATATTTTACAAGCACTTAGCTACCTTGCTTAATAGCTACTCCATGCCTTTGTTATGGAAGGCAGTGATTACACTAAGCGCCTGTGAGACATTTTGAAAATCGATAGCAATATATTCTCCAAAAGAACAAGAATATAATATGTTATCATTTCAGTTAGTAACTTATTATTATTCCTTTATTTAGCCAATCTTCACACTTTCTGTATAGTGTCTGTAAATTTAACCTTGGTACCTGTACTAAATAGTGCTTGCAATTCTTCTGTCTGCATAGGACTATTTCGTTGTGAGTAACCCCTTCTTTCTATTTTCTGTTCTGGCCTAGTGCTAATGGGGTGTAAAACACAAACTCACTCACTCACTCTGTTCTGGCCCAGGGAGCCATTGACACCTCGCAGGCTCATTTCCTTTATTATTCACGGGGACTGATGCTGGACTGTCTCATGGCACAGTATGCTGTATCACGTTTTATGTCAAAAGAGAAATTAGGAATCCCATTAGACTCCCAGCTATCCTGATTACTGTTTCAGCTGAATTAGCTAAAAATTATTGACCATTCTCCTATCGTACACATGGCAACACAAATATAAGGAGACTTTCGATATTGGGTCCAGATTGTACAGGTATTTGACTCTGAAAAACTTCATGTCACATCTCATTTATTGCATAGCTTTCCAGAAGTTAGATCCAAACTTAAAACAAAATCCCTTGTTCCATTTAGATCATCTGGAGGACACATAGTCTTGGAAAATTTTATAAAGACAGAAGTAGCACAACAAGGAATGCTATATAGACCATAAAATTAAATTCGTCCTGCAAGCTTTCGACATCGATAAAATGTAAATTGGGAAGGTGGAAACAAAACTGTGGCCTCGCATATCCAATAAAACCCAAAATAAATAAAAACTATCACACTAGTATCCCAGCATGCAGCTTTTTTTTCTTTTTTTCCCTTCTCTTTCCTCCATTTGTCCGTCCTTCCTTCCATCTTATCCTACCTGCTGCAACATTCTTTCATCATAAGTCTCACATGGTCAGACTGCCTCAACAATGAAAGAACTTCACTCAGAGGGCTACACATAAACAAGAGACAATGAGCCAACACAGTCACGATGAAGATCAAAGTAGCAAAACAAAGAAAGTTATAATTGACCTTGCTTGCTTTCTACATCAATAACATGTAAATTGGAGAGGTGATAAGGAAACTGTGGCCTAGCATGAAATTAAGTTCTGTTTCAAGATCTGAAACTTGGAGCAAAATACCTACAAACAGTACAAGGAACATTCCTCCTTGTTTTTTCTTCTTTCCTTCTTTTCATTTTGTGCACCTCCTATCTTTTTTCTCGTTACACCCTCGTCACCCTTCAGTATCACTTTAATCATAAGCCTCATACCTCTCTTCTCCAGGCTACCTTACCATTGCAAGAATCACACTCAGAGGGTCACACTTGCCTTATATTGCAAGCAACCAGGTGCACTCTCTACTGGCTTGCAAAGAAGATTTATTCCATTAAACCCATGCAGTGCTCCCATCCATAGAACCTCGTTTGCCATTTGTCAATTTGACAAGAATTATATATGTGTTTTTTAGAAAACATTATCAGGCAGAACAATCATTTGGCATTTCTGTTTAAATTGGACCAATTTACAAGGGAAATTGAGGCTAGGAGCTCATATGTTTTCTTGTTTTACAGCAAGGGCAATGAATTAAACATAATGAAAGGAATTCTTTTTGGGCTTGCAGTGTCATCAATTTTCCGCTGATGAGAAAAGACAGAATAAAATTGAGCAGCAGTGGAATTGGAGGAAAATGAAGAAAGAAATTGATGAATTGGTGTGAAATATTTCAAGAAGGTATGTGTTTCCCAAATAACAAAGGATTTCATAGAATACACCAAAAATCATTTGATAAAAACCAACTCATCCCCTCCATCTCCTCGCCTCCATTTAATCTCACTCTGGACATCTACTCTCTCTCAGTCTCCTCCCTTCCAACACTCTCCATTCTTTTTCTTCTCTTCATTTCCTTCCCTTCATCTTGTTGACCCTACATTGCATTAGCTTTCCATCACTTCCCCAACCATCTCCTCACTGCATCATCTAATCATGACGATTGACAAATCTTTTGCGTTGGCTGATCCGAAAAGTTAAAAAGACAAATACGTCTGTTTTTATTATTGTGCTATATTCAAATTTCTAACCTTAGGACACACATCTCAATATTTTGTCATCTTTAAGATCACAGAAATCAAAAAGTTCTTTATGAGGAAATAACTTGCAATTTAAATGTTAATTGAGAATCATTAATCATAACTTTGAATAGATAATTTGAGATATTATAAATGAAAATGGACTAGCAATCTACCACTTTCCAAATGGCTTCGTCGTTTGTCATTACAAGTGCTAGACCTTGGCAGAAGTCTCTGAAACAATTGGCATTTTCTTTTTTCAAGTTTTTAAAGCGCTGTCTGTCAAAGTAATGACGGATTGTAGAAATATCCTTGAAATTTCTTCACTTATTGTGAGTACAATTGTGCTTTTGTGATGTTTTCTTGGAGCACAGATCGACAAGTAGGGCTTCATGACCTGTCTTTATACACATGGTAGGCTTTAAGAGACGGAGAAGACACAGCAATGAGACGGTAGAATATCAAAAAAAACCATTGTAAGTATAAATCATGGTCTGAGCTGGACTCATTCCAGTGGATTCCCAGTCAATAGCTCTTACTGTTCAGCCATGGTAACTTGAAGATGATATTAAAAAAACGCAGTGTTTTGAACTCATATTCTGCTTATTGTCATAATATACATCAGCCTGCTGTCATTATCACATCTATCTCTCTATCAATATAATATATCAATATAAATATGTTTGCTAAATATCCACAACTTATCAATATTCACTATGCAAATGTATGCCTCCAACACATATGACAGTACTTAATGTTCTACTATTCTAAAATTGCATAACCTTTTTTCTTATGAAGTAATAAATGCCTGGAGAACTAAAAAATAAAATCATTTGACCATAAGGCTTACTCCATAAGTAATATTGAACCAACTCTATAGTCTTAAGAGTGTTTGTCTTCTTGAAGGAGTCTAGTCTAGCAGTCGTATCACTTTGAAACATCCCCAGACAATGTCAACAGACTGAAAGAACTCTCTCTGAAGTACTTTCAGGCATTCATTATGTCCAAATTACCTTGAAAATAGACAGAAAATCTTGGAAAGGCAGTGATTCTCACATTTGACTCGCGAGTGAGATGGAGCTTCATATTAATTTTGTTTTTCAACACTTTGTTGTTATGCTTATTGAAATATGCAATTTAAGGTTACTTTTTCATTTGTGCCCATTCACTAAAAATCCCATAGAAAATCCCATTCATACACATTCAATACATGGATGATGGATATTGATATACTGTATTGTGTGTGTTCTATTTGTTTAAATCGTCTGTCTTATGTATGTCTACGCTTCAGGTTCAAAACACACCTAACAAAATTGGTTCGAGTTAACTAAATGTAGATGAGGTAATTTGCTGGAAAATTGGGTGAAAAACCGGGATGCAAGATGTAAGAAACTATGATGGCTACAACAAAGTTAAGACTACATACAAAACAGAATGGACCAGACACAGATAAAGGAATAGATAAAGGGTGATAAATATTAACACAAAACAGAGATTGGCTGCAAATAACATCAAGCTGACATCCTGACATGTTTCCCCAGTGACATACTTTCTGCACTCCTCAGCCGTTATTTATGATAAATGCAGCAGGGGAAACCAACCTAAGGCTACACATTCATCTTAACCCTTGAAACAGAGACCTGAGATTTACGATGCTCTCCCACGCCTCCCATTAAACTCAGCATAACAATGAAAGTACTCTGCAGCATTCCCACAACACAATAGTTCAATTTCCATTTAATGACAAAGGTCTTTCCTTGTCAAAGAACCAGTGGTGTAGAAGGACACTTGAGTTTACAGTTTCTTCGCATGCAATAGCAGGTCGTAAAATGTTTGATTGAGATTTTCAAGTTCATTTTATGTCAGGTCATGGTTAGGATCATGTGCAACATACAGTACAACCCAAAATAAAGTATGATTACCCCAGCAGGAAGGAAGAATCAGCCACTACTTTACCCTTTCACACCTTTTGACTACCTCTGAATCATTTCCTACTTTTACCTACTTGAAACTACCTTTTAAAATTACATTAAAATCACATTTAAACAACACCAATTTGAACTCAATCACCCCCATTGTGTTTGATTTATTTGATATTGTGCACATCTACTAATTGCAGTTACCTTGGTAGCTGTCTAAACAGAGTTCTAAATGTAAGCTAAGGTTGGTGTAAGGAGTCAAAGGGAGTTGTATGGAGATTTGGGGTGGAGAGGAGAAAAGAGGGTAAAATAGGTAAACAGAGGACTTCTGACAGAAAATTTTCTTACTTTATTTTGAGTTGTACTGTAACTTGCATGACTGCAAGTTGTTAGTGAGTTGATGTCAGTGGTTGAAGTGAGATAGATGTTACATCTTCATTCCACACAATGAGTCATCAGTCAAATAATATTTTCTGTTTTAAGTTGTATTATACATTTATTGAAAAACTAATTCAATGAGTAGCCTTTTATATACAATACCATTACATACTTCAATAATTTTATTTTGAAACAGGTTGAACTAAAACGTTTGTAATTCCCCCAGAAAGATTTTGTATATTACTCAAACTACAAAATGTTTATTCAAAATCAAGAAATCTTCAAAAACTTTTTCTACATTGCAAACTAGCAAACCACGGAATGCTATTCATTTTCAGGAGTTACTTGAGCTCTGGGAAAAACACCAGCAGGGCTTATTTAGAAGTTCAATGAATTAGAAGAAACAGCTTCTAGGAAGGACAAAATGGTCTTCATTTGTTTTGCTACAGCTCCAGTGAAATCGTTCTCCAGAGGTATCTTAACATTTTTTAGGGGGGGTTGTTACTTGATTTACACTGTTGTGACTTGTTCAAATTTATCATGTTTATAGTTATAAGTACTCTGATAAAAAATTCAATATAAACTACTTAAATAGCTACATTTTGTCATATGAAGAAGTTTAATTGTACATTTAGAATAAATTTCAATGTGAAAAAACAGGCTTTGAACCCCAAACTAGAGAGACTTTGTCATTCGAGAATAGCGTTGGAACTTGAAAAATGTCTCTTGACTGTTTAAGCCACTATGAACTGACAATATCAAACAAAATGAATTTTCTGTTCATCATTTGAATATTAGCATAAGAATTTTCATGAAAAGATCTACAAATGATGTGCTTGAAATCACAGACATTACAAATATTTACAACACTCGTGCATGCACTATCTCACAGTGACCATGTGAAGACAAGTACAGATACCATAGTCTCGGGGCAAATGTCCGGGATAACCGCTGGATACCATGAGGTTGGCAAGTTCTTGGATTAAGGACCGCACAAGTATATTGTTTGTCGAGAACCAGCTTGTTAAAACATATGTAGAAGAATTTTTTCAGTTATATCAGATGTTTTGAATTTTGCTATTTCAGCCTGTGTTACATTGAGGGATGCTAGTAGGAACTGGATGGACAGAATATGACAAATTACATCTAAGGAGACCTTGATTTTGAAGGACAACATATGCAATTTCATCTTGTAATTAAAATAATGCAATCTGTTTTGGATTAAATCCTGACATGTGAGAAGTATTTTTGCCAAATTAATCATAGCTTAGTTTCAAAACAAAATGTTTGTAAATGATGATGGCTGACAGCACTGTCTTATTTTTAAACATAACTCCATTTTAATGATGAGTTACAATTTGCAAATTCCGTCAAAGAGTACTTAAAACAGATTGGTTGAATATACCAATATATTGGTTGAAAATAACCAATTTAATTGTTGAAATAGGACCAACCAATTCATTGGTTGCAGTCAACCAATCAAGATTGGTTTAGCTACCAACCAATTTGAATTGGTTAATCTGTCTTACTATCATTTCAACACATAAAATTGGTTAAATATTAACCTTAATAGTTGGTTGAATGAAAGAACCTTATCAGTTAATAAGGAATGGGATTAGGCCTATATTCAGTCAACCTCATCGTCCTAGGACCACCCCTCCGTAGAACTCAGTCTGACAGCTGTTATCTCATTGTCATGCTCCATGGCTGGCCTGATTAGCCTATATAGTGAAAAAATACAGGATGTAAAACCATTGAACCAAAATTCAAAGGACCCATGCACCCACCCAATTCATAAATAAGGTGTTGTTTGACTCATCACATGTCACATGTTTCATACTTTGAGGGCAGGGGGGGGGGTGGTTATTTTTTATTTTTTGGACCCAGGGGAGAGGGTTGTTTGTTTGTTTGTTTTTTGCCTGAGATCTGAAAAGAGAAAAAAAGATGAATTGTAACAACAACAAAAGTTTATCATAGATAAAGCGCCAATGAGCAGTTTACTGGAATTGGCGCTATATAAGTACTTAATAATATTATTATTATTAAAGATACATGGGGACAGAGAGATAGAGAAAGTTGAGCTATTCATCCAGAAGGTACTGGAGATGGCTCTAAAAATTGGTAGACTTTTCTTCCTTGTTTTACCAAGCAGTCTACAGTCCATTCACAGTCACAACTAAGATATTAAAATACACTTACCTTGCCCAGAAATGTCACTGAAATGCTATATTAACTATGGGACATTCCTGTGGAATCAAGAACAATTGTATATGAGTGACTGTACAAGTTCTTGGTTACCATGGTGCTACCAACAAAATTTTTACTCTACCTAATCTTTCACATTTAAAGACTGTTCATTTAAGGTTTTTTTTGGAAAGATTGTATCTATAATTATGGGACACATTTATTTAATTAACATGCCTGTGCATACGGCAGGATTTTTTTAATTTAAAGGTTACACATTAAGCATGACTTGACAGCGGATATAGATGGCAACACACGGCTCTGTATTGCTCATGAGTCTTCTGTTGTGAAATGCTAAGAATTCCTTTGGCAAACATGAGCTGATCTTATTTATTACACTACCTTGGAATTGTTGAATTCAGTTTGTACAATACCATTGAGGAAGTCAAGACGAAACCTATTTTAAAGTTAGCTGTGATGTGTGAGCTGGTTCATTGCATAGATTATCAGATTATACACTGTTTGTCTGTTGTTGCAATTCAGTTATGCTTTTATTGTTGATCAGTTCAATGATTCCTTGCTGATCTTTCACTCACTTGTTCATTTGAGCTTCTGTGTACCTGTACCACATTAACTTGAATGGAGCCCCTCCCCCATCCTTTCTACATTTTAGAGTTAATGGCCTTTGTTCCAAGTACCTTTCATGTACGTCTTTACATGTATGCTATTACAACTTTTCCTGGCTGTATTGAGGGTAGCTTTTATTTTAGGGGGCTTCTATTCCGCTGGGTTGAGGAGAGATACTTTATTCAAATAAATATGACATAACTATTTTTCTGACCATTTGAGTTGGTAGAATAGTTTCAACCAATTCTAGAGGGTTGCCCTCAACCAATCAAAATGATAGTTCCAACCATAAAAATTGATTGATTTTGCCTCAACCAATTGATTGGCTGGTCTTTTCCCAAAAATCAACCAATCTGTTTTAAGAGAGTAACGACTGACACTTGTGTTCTTGTTGATCATTTATTAATAAATATTAACAACATACAACGGCATTAAACAAGGCAGCAGTTGCTACCTTTAACTTGTAAAACAAATTCTAAATAATGTCTGTAATGACATCTTACTAATATTAAAATAACAGTGTCGGGGATTTATCTCCATTTCTACTCCATGCCTGGCCTTCTAACTTTCCCCATGTCTTCCTCATACCCATAAGACACCACCTCCACCTTTCCATCCAAATTGGATTCATCTAAATGTCCTAATTAATGATAATCACTTTTGAGCTGATTCGTATACAATACAAAAGAGGGCAGCACCTCCAAGGTTTCCACCAGTTGCTGCCTTTCATTCATCACCTTCCCACTGCACCATTCACTTTGGAGGGCAATGTGATCATTCTCATACTGTCTCACTGACACTTGAGTTTCGTAAAATGTACTTAAAGGCCTCAAATGAAATTAAAGGTACTATTGAAGAAGAGACTCTCAACTTGAGCATCTGAAGTTGGCTCATAATTTTCAAAATGGATTTAAAGTCTGGGAAAACACCAACAGGACTATTTCAAGAATTCAATGAATTAGAAAAAAAAATCAATTAGAGGAGACTGCATTCATTTGCCTTCTTGCAGTCTGCCTGCAGCGCCAGTGTTTACTTAAAAATCCTAATTCAATAGAGGTTTGGAACTTATCTAAAATAGGAAACTACAAAATAGAGTGTAAATTCAGCATAATTATCTAGCTTCAGTTCTTATAATTCTTATATTTTGATTTGTCTAGGAACATGTTTTCAAATCAATTTACTGTGTCTGGGCAGATTGGAAACAAGTACACAACCTAACAAAGTTTAATTTAACTTAGTTGTATATCCTTACTTGTCTTTTCATGCACATCTACTGTACAAGAGATTTAAGTCAATGTCACCTTGTGACTATATGCTGATGTACAAGCAGCTTTTTGAAGGACAACAACAACAAGTCAATGTGGAAAATATGTGAGCATGATCATTGTCTTAAATACAATTATTGTAGTGCACTTCCTGGAGTCTGACTTCCATGCATTCTAGCTACAGCATATCGTAAAAGATGCAATTAACCATGTTCCCTACTACTAGAATGCCCCATACGTATATCAAACCTCTCTGTAATATCCAACTTTATTCATGCATCTGAGGAAAACAGCTAGCACTGGTTACATTTCTTATGATATCCTTACTTTTTATTTGGGTCATTTCATTCAAACGATATTAAATATATTAAAAAAATGTGTGTGTCCCTGCCCTCCCCCATAAAGGTTTGCGCGTAGTACAGCTGTGATCATGATGATTAGACAAAACTCAACCAACTTTCAAAATTGAAAAGTAGGGTCACCTTACTAATATTTTGTTCAAAAGGGTCATTCTGCATGAAAAACTGCTACTTTTAACCATTTCAATGCAAATTTAAAGTGCACTGACCAGGACCCTTCGTTCTTATTTGGTAATTACTGTATGTCCACACCTGTAGATGGAAAGAGTGCAAGCGTAAAACGCTTAAAAGAGCATCAATATTGTACCTGTAAACAAATTACAGGTGATTTCATTAGTACGCGAGTCTTAGATTCTTGACCTACCAAATACATGCCATTTTTAGTTAACCTGATTGGTTAAGAAACAACAGAACGTAACACATTTGATTTATCAAACGTAGTAAGCACTGGTTTAGCATTGATTGATCACAGCCAAGTGCGAATGACAAGAATCGCATGGTAATGAAATCACCTGTAATGCCATGGATGCTTTCCTTTTATCATAACTTCAAAGACATATTTTTTGGTATATCTTACTCAGGCTCTTGTTATTTTGTGGATTCTATACTTTGAAGCCAGATACGTTTCTTTATAAAAGCGTAGAGGTTTTTTTTTTATTGCCTCATTGTGGCACACACTCTAAAAAATGTCGGGACAAAATTGTTTTTTTAGATTCAAAATGGTTTTTTGAAAAACCAAATTTCAATGCAAAACCAAAATGGATTTTTAAAAAAATCCATTTTGGTTTTTTGCATTGAAATTTGATTTTTCAAAAAACCATTTTGAATCTAAAAGACCAATTTTGTCTGAAATTTTTTAGAGTGCATGAATGAAGACATACAATAACAAGTCTTGCCTTACATGTGATATCAGTCATTGAACTATGAAATAGAGAGATGTATAATAACTGCTTTAAATAGGGAGATGTATAATAACTGCTATAAGTGAATTAGTACATTTGATTTGGGAAACAGAGGCCTAATCAACTTCATTTTCTTTATCCTTCTGTATTCGCAGGGTGCATGGAGAAATAACTAAAACCCTTCCTTCTTTGTTTCCAAATGATGTACATACTACTGGATATTTCAGTTTACATAGAAATCGAAAGGCAAATGATATCAACGATGTTATCATCGTGAATTTTGTCACAAGAAAGACAAACTATCAGTATTTTGTTACCAGCAACCATCCACAGAATATTCTACCAAAATTGAATTGAATCAATCAATCTGAAACAGTTCTAATATAAGCATTGCAACATATATATGGTCTTGAAAAAGTAGGACTTACTCAGGAGATTGCTAAGAATAACAGCTTAGCAGGCAGTCCCTGTTTACGAAATGATATAAGATCTCAACAGAGAGAGAAATCTTATTGGAAGATAAGGTACAAAGCCTTGCATGTCTGAAACAGTTTCAGGAGATTGAGTAAAGTTTCAGTAGCTAACGATCAATATCTAGACATACTTACCTGAGCTTACAGATATGGTATTATCATTCGATTTTGTGAGTATTGGTGCAGCAATCCTGGTTTAGTTTAGTGTTCAGATATATTTTGGACAACGTTTCTTGGCAGGTATTTAATGAATGATCTGAGATCTCAGAAAACCTTGAGTTTGAAGGACGACATCTGCAGTTTCATCTTGTAATTGAAATGATGCAATTTGTTTTGGATTAAATACAGACATTTGAGAAATATTTAATTAATCATGGCTTAGTTTTAAAATGACATGCTTGTTTTTGATGGCTGCCAGAATCAACTTAGTTTTCATATGCAATTTCTGTCAATGACGATTGACTCTTGTGCTCTTGTTGATTATTCCTTGCCAAGTATTTTGAATATTTGCAGACATATTCTTAGGCATCAGCTAAATATATATGAAGCATTAATTTGTAAAACAAATTGATTATCAAGTCTTCAATACTGCATTTTAGGTGATGCGAAATTGATTGCATGCTTTTAATTTCTATATTTTTCTATATCCCAGATATCTGTAGTGGTCCATTATCTAAATTCCATGAATACAATATTTTGATTATGACCATCTATTTTTACTCCTGAATATCAGTAATGGTCTAGAGTTTTCCCAGAATAAAAGATATTTGACTCCGACAAATATTGAGTTATTTCTTAAATTTCCCTGAGCACTCTTTTATGAAAAGACTTGCAACTAGAGCATCTCAAGTTGGCTCTTGATTTTTATAATGAATTAGAAGTCTGGGAAAGACACCAGCAGGACTATTTCAAGAATTCAACGAATTAGACAAGAAATCAATTAGAGGAGACTAGATTCATTTACCTTCTTGCAGTCTGGCTGCAGTGCTTTTGTATTCTTAAAAAATCCCTAATTCAATAGAGTTTTGGAACTTAGCTAAAATAGGAATCTACCAAATATCGAGTAAACTCAAGCAAAAGACATGTGACTGCATCAAATCAAGTTTCAGTTTTTATAGTTTTTATAGCTTTGAGTTTGCCGTAAAATATTCTTAAATAAATTCACCATATTTGGACAGATTGAATACATAATAAAATTTGTCAGTAGTTTAACTCTGCTGTCTATCATTGTTTGTCAATTTGTGGACATTTATAGGAGATGAAGGAACTCACTGTGAAAATTATTTTGATAACTTGTATCATTGTGGTGTACTATTTACTCAATAGTAACGTGCGTAAAGAATATCAACTTTGTACCTATAAATAACAAATTAATGCCATTGATGCCTTCCTGTTTATCACAACTCCAAAGATATATCTCCTAGTCATCTTACATAGGCTCAAGTTATTTTTGTGGATTCTATACTTTGAAGCCAGATATGCACCTAATAAAAGCTTACAATAGTAATTTTTTGTAATCACGACATTGTAGACCATGAATGAAGTCATACAATAACAAGTCCTGCCTTACTTGTGATATCAGTCAGTGAACTTATATATAATGACTGCTATAAGTTAAGTAGTTCATTTGGATTCGGAAAGAAATCAAATTCATTTTCTCCATCCTTCTGCGTTTGCAAGATGCTCGAGAAATGGCTGAGGCCCTTGCTTCTCTTCTGAACTGTTGAATCCATCTGCTTTGAATTGTTGTTGAGGTATATTCCAGACAATTCGGTTTACATTGAACTTGAATGATTACCAGCAAGGCTATCAACACAAATTTAGTGACAACAAAGAAACATTGCTGTTTTTCTTTTAAACTACAGTTGGGCCCATAACCAAGCAGAATGCCCTCCTGCCTAAACTGGGTGAAACCAATCAATCTCAAAGTATAAGCATTGCCACATATATATGGTATTGAAAAAGTAATACTTGCTCAGGAGATTGCTTAGGAAATAGCCTAGCAGGCAGTCCCTGTTTACGAAAAGATATATATAAGATCTCAACAGAGAGAGAAATCTTATTGGAAGATAAGATACAAAGCCTTGAATGTCTGAAGCAGTTTCAGGAGATCGAGTACAGTTTCAGTAGCTAACGATCATTATTTAGACATACCTACCTTGGTTTACAGATGTGGTAATAAAATAATTATTTTCTGTGGACCAAGTAGGACAATTGAAGAAATGACACAGATTTAGAATAATAATAGAAGAAAAAGGAAAATGAGGATGTGAAAGAGATTTTGATAAAATCATAAATTAATGCCACTTGCAAAGGATAAACAATAAAATAGCAGAGAGGAGCCTTTAACAACATGTCACACTATAACACTGCATTGGACATACAGTTGTGTATGCATTATCAAGTCCTTGTATATATAATACATAGTCTATCACATTTATGCTCATGGAATGCAATATATGCACCACTTGTGCATTCAGTGCACATCAAGATATTGTATATCATCTGCAGTGTGATTCTGAGCATTGCCTGATGGTCATCTCCCAAAATATGTATTTTTGGTTTATTGACAGTTGTATTGTACCAATAGGCAGTTAGTGGTAGATACACAACAAACTTAGCATGGCAAGGTGGAATATTCGGAACCATCACATACTCTGCTCATAAGTTATATGATATCGTGATAATCATTGGAAATTTTCTTGGAACGGTTCCTTTTCAAAAACTGATATGCAATATTGCGATATTTGAGTGCGAATCGAGCCTGGTTAAAAACAGCACAACCAGACTAATATTCTCTGTTATGAAAGACATAAGAAATAGGCTTTCCTTGATTATCTATCTGTACACTCTCATCATTCCATTTTCAGGAACTTCTAAGCTAGAGTTAATTTGAAAATACGATATTTTTGTTTTCTGCAATTTGTCATAATTCTACTTGGAAACTGATGATGATGTGTAAGAATGGTCTGATGTCAGAGATTTGAATGTTTGAAGTTTTAAATGAGAATATTGATAGCGACGCTAATGTTTTCTCTAAATCTTGAAGAGTTTGTGACTTTGATGTTGTTTTCTCGTATCTCAAGCAACTTTCTCTGAAAAGTGAATATTTCTGGTTATAATTACTCCGAGATGTAAGCTGTACTTGAATAAAGTAACTTCAAAGTAAAAGAAAATATTTCCCGATTTGGGAAAAACACAGATAGTAACTTAAATAACTGTGTTTTTGAAAAATGTCTGAAATTAAATGGAACTTGATGTGGCACAGCTTACAATTTTGCAAAAAAACAGCTTCTCCACTAATGCTTAACAACTCAAACATTAAATGCAGTATCACATGACCTTTTTTAGATGGTTCACTGTACTTCATTAAGCATTGATGCCCTCAGGGTGTAGTCTGGACAGAGCATTTTTTAAGGAATTTCGACTGGGAGACCAACCGAACGACCTTGAACCATTATTTTTAGCGCAATGACACGTGATATCTGCAGATCAGTTGAAGATCCATAAGATATAATTATGACAAGAGCTCCTGATATGCTTGCAGTACTCATGGAGTATGAACTGTTGAGGTGACTGCTAATTTAAATGAATTGGGTAAAATTCCGTCGAAATAAGTACTTTTTAATCAGAAAGATAAATATACAGAAATATAATGATAGTAAAAAATGTCTT
The DNA here is from genome assembly GCA_026936325.1 of Platynereis dumerilii. NCBI lineage: Eukaryota > Metazoa > Annelida > Polychaeta > Phyllodocida > Nereididae > Platynereis > Platynereis dumerilii. The sequence continues at coordinate 2,108,452 of JAPTHN010000042.1, read as the reverse complement.
TATAATGAAGTCAAAACACATTGATTTAAATGTATGCAAATGTATTTCAAATTAAGACAACTGAAAGTGCAATTTATGAGACCTTCTCTCTCTCGAAAACTTGGTCTCTCAGTGACACCAATTTGGCAATGACTGGGAGACCAATCTGTCCACTGGGCCATTTGGTCTCCCAGTTACTATGTTAAAAAATGCTCTGAGTCTGGATGTGGCAAAACGCCATACTTCAGCTATCTCTTGGTTTTAAGTCCATTGTAAAAGAGAAAAGACAAGTGGATATAACAGTTATACAGAGGGAATTCTCTATTTGCCAAATATTATATAATAGATGCTTCCACAACAAATCTTTTGCATTAAATAAGCATACCCGATGAGCATGAAAATTATCATACTACAATTTTAGAAAAAACATGCAATCATTGCATTACATTCCTTGTCTTGTTGAAAAACAAAATTACATGAGCTCCTATCCTAAATTTTTGTGTGCTAAATTGACTCACTTTCAGCAACCCTCACAAGGCCTGCCTGATAGAGTGCATCTCGTTCATAAGATCAGCTCTTAAAAAAAGAGGTTACTTATTTTGCTGAAGACCACAGTTTATTTTCATTCCTCTTCTTAGGACATTTTAATCATGGTATGGATGTTGAAGTTCATATCACTATTCTCCAAATATATAACTTTCTTTTATTGCTCTGATTTTCTTTTCCGTACTTTTGAATATTCACATGCATGTGATTATTCTTTATTTATTACTCCTGATGTAAAGTTTTTGCATTTTATTGTACATTGTATTTCTTTTAGCTTTTTAAACATTTTTCAAGACATTCCTAGCAAATTGTGCCTCTGTGAAAATTGCCATAATGCAACAAGCAACAGAACAGTCTTTTAGACTGGAAGTTGCACAGGAATACTGTACAAGTTGGGAAAGCAATTATTTTCGGCTGATTCAGTTTCACAAAAGTCAGTGTGACCTACAGGTCTTTGGAGATTCCAAAGTTCTTTTTGACATTAATGGTGTACAGCATACTGTGCCTGGGGAAAGTCCAACATGCAGACCTCATGAATAAAATAGGAAATGAGCCTGCTAGGTGTCAATGGTTCCCTTGACCAGTAGAGAAAAGAGCAAGAAAGGGCAACTGTGTGTACTATGACTGCTTTCATGAGGTCTGAGCAACTCCGGCAATGTGTTGAATAACGCATGGAAAAGAGAATAATCCAATTGCTCTTAGAAGAATAGGTAAAACGATTCATTGATATCACTTATGCTACAAACTGGTCAGAAACTTTGAATGTTTGCTGAGGAAAAGAGTTGGCTGTTATGTAAAAACATAGTGCAATCACTGTAGTGGCCACCTCTATTAAATTGGTTGCTTTATCTTTCGGCTAGGGAGTAAAATCATTTCAAATCTTATACAATATCAGTAATTGTTGCTGGGGTAGGAGCATCTGTGCTGCTAACAAATTTGAAAAAATAGCCCTTTGAGGTGACCTTAAAAAGCAGCTGGTTTTTTAACATCTGGAGTGCAAAAAGAACACAATAATGGTTGTTTGAAATAGTATAACAGGCACAAAATTGGGTAGCCATTACAAGATAAAATTTCAAAAAGGCTTATGAGGTAAGAAGAGCAGACGTAATGACAAGTGAAGGCGGTGTAGGTAGTCTACCTACATCACATAGATTAAAGGAGATTAATGATGAAATAATATAGATCTGTTCTGGTGGTACTATATTAAGTTTGTAGAGCTACAATTTCATCAAAAAAAGGTTTCTTTTTTCAAGAAATACACATAATGGAAGGATGCAAGCCCAAGACAAGGCTTTACATCAACATGCATGTTTTTCTGTTCAAATTATATGCACATACATTCTTGAAATGTTTCTCACAAATTCATCAACATCTTTCTTCATTTTCCTGCAATTCCACTGCTGCTCAATCTTATTCGGTCTGTTCTCATCAGCGGAAAATTGATGACACTGCAAGCCCAAAAAGAATTCCTTTCATTAAGTTTAATTCATTGCCCTTGCTGTAAAACAAGAAAACATATGAGCTCCTAGCCTCAATTTTCCCTTGTAAATTGGTCCAATTTAAGCAGAAATGCCATTTGATTGTTCTGCCTGATAATGTGTTCTCAAAAACACATATGTCTAATTCTTGTCAAATTGACAAATGGCAAACGAGGTTCTTGCATGCCTGTGGTAATCGTAGAAACATAGTTCTGAGTTTGGTGACCATGAGATGTTTTATTTCACAAATCAATTTTTAAGAACAGAATTTGAATGAACTGAATAAATGTGGATAAAAGCACTGTACGGTTTTATTGGAATGAATCTTATTTGCAGGCTAGTAGATAGTGCATACTTGGTTGATTACAATGGTATACATATAAGGTAAGTGTAACCCTCTGAGTGTGATTCTTGCAATTGTAAGGTAGCCTGGAAAGGACGAGGTATGAGGCTTATTATGCAAGTTACGAGGAAGGTTGAAGAAGGTGGAACAACAAGAAAGGAAGGAGGAGCAAAAAAGAGGAAAAGAAAAAAAGAAGAAATTAATCGAATGAGAAGTATGAGAAATGCACCTTATAATATAATATTTTCAGATATCTTGCTCTAAGTTTCATTTCTTGAAACAGAGCTTAATTTCATGCAAGGCCTCAGTTTCTTTCTTGCCTGTCCAATTTACATTTTATTGACGTTGAAAGCTGGCAAGGCCAATTTCATTATATGTGCTCAATACAACTTTCCTTGCTTTGCTACTCTGGTTTTTATCGCTAATATATGTTGGCTCATTGTCCATGTTTATTGCTGCATTAATTTTCTTTGTCCTCTCATGCAGACAGCTACTTAGAGTGATATAATAACCTTCTGACCAATTTCGCAGACATTTTATTTTGTACCACTCAACAGTGAAATCGTACCATTGTACATATAGTCATGTCAAATGGTTTGGTGCTTTATTCAATTGACACTGGAGCACTGCAGCATGAGACGTGACATCATAATGGTGTCACCATCGTGACATTTGAAATAAGACATGTTTCTGATTAATTTTTTTTTACACAATTTGGCCAGTGATTTTCAACTAAAATCCATTTTGAAAGGAATTTATTGTTGAGGATCTTGATTTAAATATTAATATTATTTTCATTTATTTAATATATTAGCCAGTGAAGTTGATGATGATGAACTACAATCTGTCAGCCTTGAAAATATCTGTGTTTTTAACTTGGATTTTAAGAGGATTTTAGAGACGCACCATGCAGGATGTCACCACACACACGCACCCCTTGCTGTGATGGAGAAATTCCTTTGCGAGGTCACCCATGCAGATACAGATACACATAGATGTAGAGGAAACATTTTACATGTAACGTCATCATGTGATAAATTGAAGTAGTATCTTTCTCTGTTCTAGCTGTTGGAATGTTACATTTGCTTTCATCCTTTCATCTGTATTCTGTATTGTACAAAGAAGACCATTTGAATTCTCACTGCAATACCCTAAAAGACTAAAAGCCATTACATTTGCCTCAAGAACTCCAAACAAAACTACAAAGCAAGCTAAAATCAAAGAGCAGATTCATCCTTGAAATCCCAACCTCAAAGTCAAGATTAATGATGGATGAAGTAAATAAAGACAAGAAGTGAAGACTTGTTCAGTGTGAGGGACATGCACGTAGACAAACAGCTATACACTGCGTTCCCAATTATTATGCAACTATGCTTTTTTGCATTATCTCAAAGAGAAATGACACTATTTGAATATCCTTTACACGTAATGATAAGGGTACCATGGAGCTAATATCCTGCCAATTTTATTCAATTCTATTGACTCAGTTGGGAGTTATGCCACATAATGATGTTTGGGGTGTTCCCAATTATTATGCAAATTCTTGGAAAAGCATCCATGGCCACTCAAAATGACCCAAACTAATCTGCAGATGCCATCAACATATACCCCATAACACAAAAGAAAAAGTGTAACCATCATTTCAAACATAGATGCATTCATAGCCAAGAAATTAATATTATTTCACTGCATTGAAATAGCATTGAAATTACAGTTTTATTGCAATAAAAACCCTCTGATAGCCAGACAAAATGAAACATCATTACCTAACTCATTTACCACTTTCCTTAGGTTTAGAGCTCTCCTGTAAACCAATGGCAATTAAGTTGCACGACTATATTTGACAAATATCTTGAAATGAATTGAACGCATCCCATTGCCAATGCTATTCCAATGGGACACAAAAGTCTGAGTTTTTGATTTGGTGTCATATTTTGTAGAGATACTGGATTTAGTGTTTCATCTCACAGTATGACCGTGGTGTGCTATAGATATATTCTAAGCTGGAATTTTATTGATATTACATTTTTTAAGAGCACGGGAGGCTTTTTTATTGAGAAAAAAGCCAATTTCAATGGTTTTTCAATACAGATGTATTATATTGATTTCTTGGTCTTGAAGGCCTCCACGTTTGAAATGATGGTTCCATTTTTTATTTAGTGTTATGAGGTATATTCTAATATCAATTCAGAATCAACTTTGTTGATTTTGGGTGGCAATGGAAGCTTTTCAAGAAATTGCATAATAATTGGGAACACCCTAAAAACCTGATTATATAGCATAACTCCTCAACGAAACAACAGAATTGGACGAAAGTCACAGAATATTTGCTTCATGGCACACATGTTATTATGTGTAAAGGTTATCCCAATAGTTTTATTTCTTTTTGAGATATTGCAAAAAAGCATAGTTGCATAATAATTGGGAACGCAGTGTAGTCTATAATTCATCAGAAACATTATATATTTTTGTTTGAAATATAGACCCTATCATAGAAAACTTTTGGGTCAAAATGGATATAGACCTATATATATAGGGGGAACGGGGGCACATTGGGACGCTTTTAACGTCTACTAATTTTGCTCAATGCTGAAGGCACTGAAGAACTCAGAAGTTTGCATGAATATCACCAATACTATAGGGCTTCAATGCAAGGCATAATAAACTAGACAGCACCTACCTTTTTGCAGCCAGAGAGTCGTAAAAATGACTGTCCCAATGTGCCCCGGCTAACACAGCCGGGGCACATTGGGACATCAATTAAAAAATCGTTTTAACACTCCATGTACAATAGATATCACATATAAGTAGTGCGTAAGACAATATACAGTGCATTAACACCTTGTAGTGCCAAAAGTTCATAACTTTAAACAGTTTTAAACATTTAACATAAACTGTCCTGGGTGCGGACATCTATGTAAGTAACACACAGTGCTTTGCGACAAATTTGTTCACAGAGCATGGTAATCCACTATACCTCTATTCACGGTGGCCTGAATACCTGTTGTGTGCTGTCCCAGATCATTCAGTTGCCTTGGACACTTAAATTCTACCATATTAAGTGCGTCCCAATGTGCCCCGAATTCACTGTCCCAATGAGCCCCGATATGACTTTTACATCAAAATGCTAATTTCTCGGACACCAGTGAGTGTATTTATCACGATAGCAATTCATAACTGTTCGTAACGATATATAAAATTCATACAAGCACTGAGAAAGCCTCATTGTTCATGGTTTGTCCACAGAATGGTTCGAATTGAACCTGTCCATATTTACTTTTGTGGTAGGAAAACAAACTTTTGCTCGCCATACTTCTGCATGTGGCTGTAATTTGTTTATAAAACCATGGAAACGTCAGGATGTGAAATTACAAGATATGATGGCACTACCATATCATATACCTTGCCAGGATCCAAGAAAACCCCACCGTCCCACAGTGCCCCGCGTCCCAATGTGCCCCCGTTCCCCCTATACTATACACTTAATTTGAGTTTTACTCTGTGTTCTCTATCATTATGTAATTTCATCATTTGTTTATTATTTGATTGGACAGACATCAAACTATTTACAAACAACAATGTTGTCACTTGTATTCATTCAGTTATTATCCTATCAGTTTTCTCTACCCTGATTATAAAAACAATATGACACAGGAATTGAATTTCAAATGATTATCTGGTGCGTTTCTCATCTCATACCTTAAACAGAACAATATACTTAATTCTCTCTCAGTGACTGAAAAAATTATATGCCCCTCTGAGATATATGTCTGCTAAATTGGAATCCCTTCTGAATAATTTAATAGCTGACTGTGCCTTTTTGCCTATGATATAGGGGCTGCACATTTCTTGTTTGTCTGGACCTCATCTCCCCTCTAACGAAATGTTTCCTGATGCATATTAGTTGTGACTTTTAAAAGTGAATGACGTGAGTTCTTTAATCTATTTCTTAGATAATTCTGATAGAAGAGGTTGATAAACCCTGTAAACCATGTGTATTGTTGGTCTTATTTTGATCCCCCATAAGAAGGAAACAATGACATTCAGAGGCACAATGGTATTGTATGGTAAATGCTGAACATTAACATGCAATCATGTTGTATTGCTTGAATTCAATATAGTACACTTTTAAAGGGTACTTTGCTCATTAATACTCAAGAGCATACAGTGTATAACTGAGGCAAATTTGATGTTGTAATATTTCAGACTAACAAAATGTACAGTTTCGACCCAACAACTTCTGATGGAGGTTTGCCAAAGGAAGACATATAACATAAACAGATATGTAGGTATACCCTTTAGATTGTATTTTAAAATCCTAAAATGCACTTAATAGCCACATGTTTATCTCCGTTCTTGTGTTGGTACATTTTAGGCTTCCCTGTTGCCATTGGCAACAAAATGAGCTTCGTTAGCAACTGCAGAAAGACAGATTTTCCCCATTTGCTACAAAATTTGACCTGAGGCTAGGTGCGTCCCCAGGTCATTTGTTAGGGAGGTAAGGTTACAAAAAAAAAGATGCACAAAAAATAACCTTTGCTCCTGGGCAACAATGGCCTGTCTGCATCATGTTTCAATTATCATAGCCTGATGCTTTTTCTGCCTGTGGTTTTTAATGTTGTTGAGTACTTACTTTTCTCAGCCAGATAATCTACCCTAGACGAATCCCTCCATCGCCGTGCATTATCATATGATTTTACGTCATAGCGTCAGAACCAATCAGCGCCCAGGATTGCTCCCCACTTCAAAACTTTACCGGTAATTTGCGAAGCAACTATTAACTCCACAGATACGTACGACCTGTCATTTTAAAGGTCTCAGAGAGATCTATCTGGCCATATAAGAAACACACATATCCCTGTAAGCATGCCTCGGCGGTCCAACGTTGGCCCAGCGTCAGGCCGATGTCAGTAGCATCGGACCAGCTTCGGGCCGATGTTGGACCGCCGAGGCACGCTGATAGGGATGTGACCCTTACGGAAGCGAAATCGACCTCATTTGCATAACCTGTGTGAAGGCCTGTTCATTGGCCTTATTTGTGGGTGTGTCTAATCTATTCACTAAAGGCTTTGCTGAAGTGACTTTTCTATGTTATTTATTTGCAATTTTACATTATCTCATTTTTCTGCATTGCTGTCTTTCCTCTTATGTCTAAGGGAATGTTAATTGCCATCTTCTGCAATGAAGCGTGTGTTTTGAGCCTCATTGACATAGTATTGCAGCATGAAGTGTGATAGTATGCTACCTATATTAACATGCTTTTATGATGACAAACATTTGATTGTGTCTCTTTGGTTGAAAGTGAGAATGAAATGATTTTGGTAGGACTGCCGTGTAATAAAATAGGAGGAGGAGGACGACGACGAGAAGGTGGAGGGGGAAGAGGAGGAGACAAATTGAAAATACTGTCCATTTAGGTACAATAAACTGCTATAAATGGCCAGCTCAGTCAGTTCAGTTCACTCTTCCAAGTCAAGCTACATACGAGAAAGAGCCAGTTCAAGTAAGTGGCATATGCCCCCTCAGAATGCAATTTGACTTTTCTTTTCTTTTGTTTAGTTCATAGCATTAATCTCAATTCAGCAATAAAGACAGCATTGCCTTGCAATAGTTATGCCAAATATAGTTCTTTGTTTTACAGCAATGCCATAAACGTGCCATACTGATTATTCGGTTATAAATATCAAGGGTTATCATTGCTTACAGAGGCTTTGTTTTGACATGTTTATAACCATTGTTTATGACATTTGTTGCCAGTATGACATTCTTTAGACAGAATATTATAATGTATCAGGGCAATCAATTGGTTGCCTGTATTTGTAGACTGATCTGACTTGCTCAAATTTATGAGACACTTGGCGTCAGTGCAAACAAGGCATGGGAGGCCTGACATTTGGCTGGTATCTCCCTGAAGTGGGAATCTGGTTGTTTTCTGGTAATTCATCATTTGCAGTCCTCAGAAGTCATAAGCATGGACACATATTCAATTTGTGCTTATATTTTTGCTGTAGAATGAAAAAAGTTGAAACCTCTTGAAAAACTTATGTTTATATTATGAAGGCATTTATCCTTAAACCAGTCCATGTAGATATAACTGATATTTAACAATCTGTATATCTGTTTATCTATACATAGATAATTAAATCATCCGCGAAGAATCTTTGGAGAGATAGAATTTATACCCTGAAGCTTGGTCTTTTTGCTATTTAAACCTTTGGTTATAAATTACTATTCTGAGACCTGAACACAACAATTTGTTTAGCCAAAAAGTGTCATTGCTCAATTCTGACAGAAAACCCTACATAGCCTAAAGCTTGCCACAGTCTATGCAGCACGCAACATCATGAAAAACATAAAAACTGGCTAATTGCTTTGCTCATAACTCACTCCCATATCATGTGGTGTGATGAAAACTTCAGCATGATATAAGAGAGTTCTTTCTGATATACTTTATCAGCCCACAACCATAGAGACCTCTCCAGATATTTCAAAAGTTGCTGAAAAGTTTATGAGCATAGCAGAAACAACAAAAAGGAAAAACAGCCAAAACATTTTTGGTGTATCATATATTTCAGCATTGAAAAAAATAAAAAGTAAATTCAAAGATCGATCCACAAAAACCAATTAATTAATTATTTGAGAGTGTGTGTCATGGGGCATCATTTATCAGAACTGTAAAAGAGAGGGGAGAAGAGCAAATAAAAAAAAGATTGCAAGAGAGCAAACGATAGTAGAGCAGAGCAGAAATGGAAAAAAGAATGAAAATACTTTCCAAGTAGGCTACGGGGTCCCTTCTCACACATATCCATGAGTGTTCTTGTTCTATACTTAAAATTCGAACATTTCTAAATATACCAAAAGTATGCAGGCCTGTACAATGGACACATCATTGCCCTAAACTTGATGTCCATTAATATTCCTGTTTGAGCATGAGAAATGGATGAGGTTTTCAGCTGTCCACTTGCGTATAATGGCCAAATCAATATTTCAGATTCTCACAAATAAGCAGGTTCTATATTCTTTTTTTTTCTGAGTTTCCTGCGGTTTAAGGTTTCCAAACCTACATAAAGAGGTACTGAACTTGAAGGACATGACCTTCACTGAGAAATAAGACTTATTTGAAGAGTCGTATTGAACCTTTTCAAAGTCTCAAGATTGTTCGACTTCTTAAAAAAAATCTAGCCTTGCAGCCACATCACTTTGAAACACAGAGTCTGTAAACAGACTGAGAGAACTGCCTCTATAATATGAATCGTTCTTTCATCGCTTCAAAATTGCCCTTACTGGAAATTGAAGGCAGTGCAAACGAAATTTCTTTTGTGCCCTTAGTATTCTATAACTGGTTTTTAAGTTATGCCCTAATTTACCTTTCTGCAACTTACCATGTCATTCCAAGGCAATAGAGCTTTTGATCACTGTGTGTTGAAGACACTTCTATCCTGGGACCACATCTAAAGCAGTATGAAGTCTCTGACAATCTTTCATTTCTCACAGCAAATGCTTCATCCACAGACATTGCTGTTTGTAGCTCTGCGGTCTCAAGTCCACGTAATGAGCAGAGTGCTCTGTAAAAAGGGGCTCTTAAGGCAGACCACATCCCTAAGTGCTCATTAAGGGGATATGGTGCATATAATAGCACCAAGCAGTCTTCAAAAATTGTCTGCTATTTAGAGCAATCATCATTGCAGGATGTGTCAGAAATTGGTTGATGCATTAGCACAAAATTCCAGTTCTGCTGGTAGAGTTGATGCCTTGATGGCATTGCAAATTGAAGCAAGTGTAGAACTAAGATATGGACATCCCAAAGTAGAAGATCTCTCTATTGTTATTTGATTCAAATACGTTTATTTATTTAGGGATGGTAGTGACAAGAACAATTCTTTGGCAACTTATTTTTACATTCCATAATTGATATTGTAGGCTAAATAAGAGACACTCGATCTCTTAGTATGAACGTACTTGAAACACATATATGTGTGAGATCAAAGTGATGTCTAACGGATGTTAGACCACTCCATCCCTATTCCCTGGTCATTTTAACTGCCACTTAGACATCACCAAGATACTAATAGCATTGGAAAAGCTGCTATCTAACTGACAGTTTTGTATGTTAGCGCCCAGCTAAGGATTAACACTATTAATAACAGCAAACAAACAATCAGATTATTGTTTATTTTGCAAAAAATTAAAGTCAAAAGGTATAATAGAAGAAGCATATGATGTCTAAGTCAGTTAGATACCTCATTGTCGGGATCTAACTGACAAAAATGCATGTTAGAACCCTCCAAATCGGTATCTAACTAATACTTAAACACTTGTGTTCTCGCCTTAGGTGAGACTAGGTTGTAAGACTTGGTCATTGATGGGAGGTTAGAGTCCGAAATCAAATGGCCCCTATTTTTGTCGCAGAGGGTTTCCTTTCGTGTAATGAGATGCTCCTTGTCGGGCAACTGCAGAGAGGATGGGGACAGTCCAATATCTGGTAGCATATCCAGATATTTATTGTGTGTGGATAAGTGATCGAGGAATGTCAACAAGATGAAGAAATCCTATATAAAGAGAACTTCATGCATTGTTGGCTGCTACAGTGAAATAGGCCTACAAATGTGGTTCACTGATTATCTTAAAAATTGAGACACTAGGTTGGATGTATTGAATATGATGAATTGATACATTTAGTTTGATGTCTGTTCACATATAATATTAGAGTCACTCACTTGTGATGTAATTTTACATTTTGTGATATAAATTTACTTACTGCAACTTCCATAAGTGTGAGTTGCTTGGTCCACTTGCTATGTAGTTTCTAAGGTTCTCCCAATTGGCTGAAGATTAGTTAAAGTCCAATCAGAGGAAGTCGAAATGCTACGTCACAAGTGGCATTCCAACTAATTCTAATTGAAATTGCAGTAACGATGACAGTAAAGAACTTGCCCTCCTACTGGCTTCTTCACTGTCGGCTTCATAGAATTTTAATGTCGACCCTGTAAACAAAGGTTGGGCAATTTAAGTCATGGCTGATTATTAGTTTTGATCGCGGTATGAGTAAAAAAATAAAAATAAAAACTCATTGTATTCTTTACCAGGTAGGATTTGCAGTTCAAGCTAGATTAACCATATTTGTACCAAGAGTAACACGAGTGGCCCCTTGGTGATAATTATGCCAGGGATATATTGCTGATGACAGTGGGTATCACTAATATAACAACTAATTAGTCTTTGCAATACATACTCATAATGTGAAATTGATAGCAATGTTTGGCATCCCTCCCTCTTTTCTGATTTTCAATTTTCGTTTTTTTTCATTGATCCACTCTCTGTATTCCATATAAGCCAGCTTCTTTTTGGCTGCATAGCCTTCTTTCTGTTGAAGTAGCAAGAGAAAAGTAAAAAGGTGTGCAGATGTTATCAAGCCCTTAAATTCCAACAGGATCAATGGGGAACCCCTCTTTAGGCCTGTAAGTGCACTGCACCTTTTACTCCTAAATTAAGGTAGTGGCAGTCCATAGCTGCTGAATAGAAGAAAATGGAATATACAAATATAAAATGGAATGAAATCCAGTATCCAACTGTTAAAAAAAGGAATTATTTGAAATGGTAGAAAATACACTTCCATAGAGGATGGAATGAATTGATTAGATCGCCATAGGTCATAGTAAAGTCGCGACCCGCCTTTATTCATCGTATATAGTAATAAAGTATGATATAAAGGCTGTTAATCAGTGTTTAAAAGATATAAAAAGTGTTATCACAAAATGGAAATATACAATTCCGGCTATTTACTGAGTCACAAAATTCTTGAATTAGCAGCATATCAAAAACATGAAATATATATATGCTGTTATGGAATTTCAGTTGATTACATTAGAGACTGATTTAATTTGAAGTTGAAACACAATCCTCTCCCTGGAATGAAATTAAATCGGCCTGTCATGCAAAGTTGACAAAAAGCATAGCAGGTCCAGTGCCGTGAGTTGGTAAAATGTCAGTTTTGGGCCAATATGAACTTACATTTTAGGTCATAACTCAGCCCCATAAAGGAATATATGCCAGTATTATGGATCGAATGATAGGCAAAAATATCTCCTTTGATGTAAATAGCAGCAGTTGCATCCGTATGTCACTGGTCTTGAGATAATGAGTGATACATGATTGCAGTTAGGGAAATTTTTGGTGTCCCGCCGGGACACTGCATGTAAAATTTCTGCATACAACTTTCAAATACAAGAAAAGGGATGGATTTAGGATCAAAATTGCAATGCATTACTGTTCCCTGATTAAGTGGGCATCTTGTGAATCCAGAAAAATGGCAATTGGATGTTTCTATATTTTTTTAATACACCTTTTGTAATCCTCTGTTGGTGTGTCCCGGGTGAAGCTTAAAAGTGCAATGTGATTTTTGATGCCACAGATAAACCATTGATCGAAACATTTTTGGAAAATTTGATGTACCAATGCATTGCTGATGACCTTGTCTGTCAGGAATGTATCATTTAAAGTGGCTAAGGTTGTTGTGCCAGAAACTGTGATGGCTTGAGTAAGACTGACAACAGCGCGACGCTCTTATATTCTGCAAACATTCTGTGGGACTTCTCTTGTTCGGGTACTTCCTGACGAAGGCTGGTTGCTGGAATTCTTGCATTCTTGGTATCATTGTCATGCTCATGAGCCTGGCTTTGTATTAGTGTATAGAATAGGGTAGAAAGTCCAACCCATAATGGCATTAGAGCCCTATCTTTGAGACTGACAAAAAATGCGACGCTCTCACATTTTGTAATATTTATGAGGACCTTTCTTCTTTACACGCTTCTTGATGAAGGCTAGTGGAAGGAAAGTTACCTTTTCTGATATTATTTTGTTGCTCATCAGCCCAGGTTTCTATCGGTCCATAGAACGCTGTTGTACATGTAACCTATCATGGTATTAGTGGCCTGTCTTTGTCACTGACAACAAATGTGGCACTCTTACACTTTGTAAAAATGTATGTTCAGACATGTCTTGTTCAAATGCTTTGTAATAAAGACTCTTTGCTGGAATTTTCACTTGTTTGATATTGTGTTGTTACACTTGAGCTTAGCTTTCCATTGGTATATACAATATGGTTTTTAGTCAAACCTATCATGGTATAATGGCCCTGTGTTTATGGCTGACAAAAAGTGCAAAGCTTGCTTTCGGCATTACCTGCTAATTACACCATAGAAGGTATGAGAAGGCAAATAATGAAAAATCTGTTTTTTGTTTGTTTTAAGAATATTATTCAACAAAACATGTGCAAGTTTCATAGTGATATCTTAAAAAGTCTTTGCTTCAGACGTATTTGAAGAAACAAAGTTTCGTTTTGAATAAACTGCATTTTAAGTCAGTATTTTCTTCACATTCATGTTTAAATTTACTAGCATAATGTGGCATAGACGTCACAAAAACTCATATACAACCACAAATTTTTGGATTTGGAATCTAATAATACATAGGAAGCATATCAGTGATTATTGACTTTTAGGCCAATTTCACCAGAAATCCCAAATTTTACCAACTTGTGGCATTGGTCCAGCACCAGTGCATGACATCACAATCAGAATTAAACTATCACAGTGCTTGGATGCCACTGGATTCATTTAGAAATAAAATGGACTGAAAATTGGATTAAAGGCATTCGCAACAATTCCGAGAGCATTTAAGCAGAGAATCATATTGCATCAATGCAACTTACTACTGAGTATAATTTCTCATATAAACAAATACACATTATAATAATATTGTAATTCAATACCATTTCATCTGGGAATTGTAGATTTGTAATGTGAGAGTAATTCACCAGTATTTTATATCATGCTACATCAGTTGAATAAATACTCTGTTAGGTTCATCTTTCAAATGATTGCCAAATGATATGTCAGATTTGTTGCAATTATTTTGAACCAACAGGTACTGCATGCATTAATTGTCATGGCAATATTGTTACATGCCTGCTATATGGAAATCATGCACAGATTGTTTATAAAGTTTTTGAATAGTTTATTCTTCGGCCAAGCTAAAAACAATGACATGCCAGGTTGACTGGACTTGATCTGACACATCTGCATTCTTTTGAATAAAGTTAGTTATTTGAAATGTGGACATATATGAACATACAGTGCCGCCTGTAAGTAAGTGAAACGCATGATATTGTGCCATTGCATCAATGTCAAACATCCTTAACCAAAATGCTTCTGCAAGGACGAATTCTCATCCGATGGGAGGAAAACATTTTGGGTCATAAAGGCCGATATGTGAGGCATGTGGGATAAAAATAGCAGCCAATTTTCTTTGCTGTAGTTGGAGTTAGGTATGGGTCAAAGTCTTTGATAAGTAAGTGAAACGCAGGCCCAATGTTAAAACATAGGGAAGGGTGGTTCACTTACTTATCAAAGACTTTGACCCATACCTAACTCCGACTACAGCGAAGAAAATGGGCTGCTATTTTTATCCCACTTGCCTCACACATTGGCCTTTATGACCCACTTTGTTTCAATTTCATCCGATGAGAATTCATGCCTCCACAAGCAGTTTGGCTGAGGATGTTTTGCATTGATGCAATGGCAAAATTTCATGCGTTTCACTTACTTACAGGCGGGACTGTAAGATATGCATTAAGACAAAATGAATATACATGTTTTGACTCCTACAGTTTGTCACATCATAGCAGGAGACTTTTTTTTGACACTAGGGACACTGCAGTCAAGTTGTGATGTCATCTCTTGTGACGTCATAGCATTGCAATGGTTTGCTACATTGTAGCGTCACGAAATCTTGTCAGACGTAAACAAATCGACTGCAATGTAATTTTAAAGGGAGGAAAAAAAATCTTGTCAAATCAGTCTGGAAATGTATCACGATTATTCCAAAATCTCTTCCTTTGAGGTGAGTGTTTGAATTTCGTCTGTACAAGGCCTATAGGCTGAGCTAACTGGCCAAACGTTTGTCCTCTGCTTTACGTGACAGAGAGTAAAAATTATACCAGATGAAATGTAATATTATTTGAAACATATGGTGCTAAAACTGATATTATCAGTCTGATAGAGGCAGATAATTCAAGTGAATAAATACATATTCAGAAACAAAGCACAGAATGTGTAATGCGATGAGACTAAATTTGGCTATAAAAATCTGGCTGAAGCTGACCAGAACTACACTGACTCAGACTCAGACATAACAAATTGATATCATCATGGGATATGGGCCAACGGGACCTCTCAAAGATTATTAAGATCTCTCAAAGATTATTAAGATCGCTGCAGAGAGGCCACCCTGAGACGCGTTACAACCAAATTGAACAATGATTATATAAATAAAATTGACCAATTTCGCATAAAAGGGAGATAAAAAAGAGCCTTAAATCTAAACAGTTTTAACATAAAGTTGACCAATTGAGAGAGTCACCAGCATATGTTTTAAAGGAATGATATTGATATTAAGTGTAGTTGAAGGTGTTGATATGTACATGGGAGAGAAAGAGAACCACACGAAGACACCAGTGACCGCAAATATAACAATTTTGAATCATGCATTCTGTTTGATATGTTTTAATAAGATCATTTTGAATAAAAAGCTTAAAGCCATCTAGGCTGTGTGAAAACATTTTATTTTTGATATTGGCTTTCACTTTATTGAAACTAACAGGAAACCTGTACCTGATTGAATACCTTGCTAAGTCATGCCTGTACACTGTGAGGAAAGCAACACATCTCAAATCCAAGAAAAGCTGTTTCACATCATTCTGATGAATGTCTACCGGTACTGTTGCTCTAGCAAACACACCTTGTTTTGATGACATCACAAGATGGCATCCCAAGGATACGTGCACCAGACAGAGTGTCAGATGAGGGCCATTGAGAGGCCTTGTGTAAAGTGGTTATTGCTGAGCTGTCTCAGTGTTTACCTCAAGCCTTGCTCAGCTACAGACACACACCATGATCTGGTGCTTAGAGTGGGATTATGACCAGCCTGGCAATGGTTATAGCCGGGATGAAGCCATTAAAAGAACAATATGGAGGTCAAAAGGGAAAAAAATGATTGGGCCATATTTACATGCTAATGATTAACTATATATATAAACATGTTTGCTTTTTTCGAAAGACCGAGGGGTATTTTCACATTCAAGAGATGGACAGTTGAATTTGGAATCAAACTTCTATAAGTTTTTATGCAGAGAAACTTTTCCAAACTGATGTCAAGATATCAAAATTACGTTTTAATCAATCCCCAAGTGCTGAAGTATATGAATTGAGATGCAACAACCTCAGTGTCAAGGAGTCATCTAAACTCTAAGGTATAAGAAAAAGAATAAGAATTTTTATTGGTCATCTCGTAATGCATCTCATTAGAATCACTGTTGTGAAAACCAACGTCAGTTCATCCTAAGGATAAGCCATACATAAGAGGCATGCTACAATGTAACTCTTTAATTGCATACTGTTTTAGACTTTTAGTCCTCAAACTCATCAACTTGTCAATAGAGAAAACTTGTATGCAATATATATCTGGAGACACGAATTGTCAAGGGACAAAATTTCAAATTTAACCACATCTCAATGTGCTGGTAAAGGCTCACCACAGGCAGTGTTCACATGCTTTGCCCTTATTCTGTTATATTATACCAAGGTGTATTGCTCAAGCTCTCCCTATGGGAAAATGACAGTCGTCTTGTGCGGTCATATTTCCGGAAGTTGCCATAAATAGTGTTCTTGGGATATCCCATGGCCACCAGGCCTGTTTTGTGGTGACTGGGAAACAGGCTATAGTATGCTCACCAAAGAGCAGACTGAGTTTCCAATTTAATCAAGAGATGGCTCTGTGGTCTCCTAAATTCTGATAGGCTGTCAAAGGGAATTCCCTTGTGATGTATGCTGATATGGGTGCACACATAGGTAAGATTGGCCAAACAAGGTTTAATGCGAGTCTAAATGCAGTGTAGTGGGTGAAAATCATCTCTAAGTGTAGCTGAGAGACTATTATCTCACAGAACCAACAAGAATGTTGTGAAAGGCTGCTCCTTGAGCAATTTTAATAAATTTTCTATATTTGCACTCCACCAGGCGGCACTTGAGCAGTACACCTTCCTCTCTATCCCTAGAACTGCTAAGCCATTGTGATCATTCCATTTGTGGGCTCACTAAGGCAATAAATGCTCTCAAACAGTGCTCAGCAAGAACGTTGCAGTCCGTCAAACGCATAAATACAACACTAAAGTCACAAAAATGGGTGAAATAATCATTATCTAAAACCATAACTTGATCACTCTGACGTCTTTGAATAACCATTAAGAGATGAAAATTGCAAATTTAAATCAAATCAAAACATCAGCATGCATTAATGGAATCTCATTTTCTTTTATTTCTTCCATAAAATCATTGAGGGTGCTGTCTTTGAACAATTTGATTCCATCATTTAGATTAAATTTTGCATGTTTGAATTAAAGCTTTGAGCTTCAACATGTTCTTAAAGCTTCATCATGAAACAAAATAAAGACAAAATGAATGTAAAGATTTATGAATGGAGCAGAAGCAAGATGACGTGATGATGTCACATGAAGTTATCACATGATCAGATCATGTGATGAGTACCTCCTGGAAGACCATCTGTTTCGAGCTTCGTATTATCTGTTCCTCAACTCCAGTTGTTACGCAAGTGCAGGATAAAAGTTCTCAGAAAGGTGAAATTTGCATGAAAATCTTTGATTGGCTGAATCCTCAAATGTCTTTCTGACCAAATACAGGTAGAAGACTTAGTCTGAGGGTGTTACCTTTGAGTATAATACTTGTGACTCAAAAGTGGGTTTTAAAAACAATCATGTATCTACCATATTCGTTAACACAACCTTACAGTAATGCATGAAAAGTTGGTCTTTCATAATATGAAGAATACCTTCGCACATTGCCTTGCACATTGGTGAGACTATTCAAAATTAACCACATGCTACACACATGTATTATTCATGCCTCTGTTCAATCATGAGCCTTTCTCATCTTAATTACATGAAATAAAAGAGTTCCTAAGTAGGTCCTTGCAGGATGGCTTTTTCTTTGTTTACTTCCTCTGCGATACAAAGTACATCATCCGATTCATCCATGTATTGAATTTGTATGAATAGGATTTTCTATGGGAGAGGCACTGAATGGAGAGTCTAATTAAACATGGCTGATGAATTATTCAGCATCTTTATTATGGGAAAGTCTTAAGAAAATTATATTCTGTTGTTGTGGTCTCTTGACATCATCACTGACTGCTGACTAATGTCACTGCTTTTGAAAGGTCAAAACTAGCATTGCAATTACTCTGGAATTGAATATATTTTGTCAGAGGAAACCGGCTTACATGATTAATTTTGTCATTCGGACCAGATAGATTCATGGCAATATGAAATCTTTACAAAAATCTTGAATCAGGAGAAAACAAAAATGGAGGCAATTTTTTAAAACAAATTCAACTTGATCAACATAATTGACCCCATCCACATATTATTGCCACCAATCCCACAAAGGCGTCCCCGTCCACAACTGCACATCGGTATTTTATTACGAAATCCCGCTGCCTAACCTTCTGCAAATTTGGCCTGTCCGCATTTTACTACTTACGAGTCTAGTGCTCAAACTGCCGATGTGTTTCAACAGCCTGATTTTCTAGATTTGGCCTCTGGCCTCCTTTCGGGATGCCTGTGCTCAGCAATTGGCGTGAAATAGAGTGACAAAGTATAAATCAGCATGGGGCTGAAGAATCTATTCAGAAATTTAAAATTGCAAGATTAAGCTAAGAGAGGCAAGCAGTAGATGTATGGAAGAATTCTAATAACTCTAATTAATTTTGAGATTTTTTCTGCACTCTAAAAAATGTCGGGACAAAAAAAAAATCCATGTTGGTTTTGCATTGAAATTTGGTTTTTCAAAAAACCATTTTGAATCTAAAAAACCAATTTTGTCTGAATTTTTTTGGAGTGTGTTCTTGGAAGGGAAAGCAGAAAATGTCATTCAGTAATCTGATACTTGCATAAAAATGCAGCTTTGGCCTATCTACTCACGAAAGTTCAGGAAATTGAGTTGGATGCTACCATCAGATGCATTATTAGTTTTAAAAATCCACATTCAGATAATAAGTTATGTAAAACCTGTTGCTTTTATGATTGGAGTAGAAATTAGTAATTAATCTGGTTCTGTAAATATAATCAAATTTCTTTTAAGATAAGATAAAACTTTATGTCGGTGGTGACATTACCAAACAATAAACACAAGCTATAAGCCTTTTACCGATTTATAATAAGCTTTCTCCCTCCTGGAATGCTTTTTTTTAAAAATTGATTATATCCAACAATCCAAAAGTTACATCATAGCATAACAAAACATCAAAATGGAAAAATTGAAAGATTAAAGCATACAACTAGGCGTCACACTACATACACCCTTCCTCATAAATATGGACCTGCAGAACAAATCGGAAGACACATATTTACAAGACAAGGTAAGACAAATTCTCTTATGGCCATGTCAACACAGAATTTTTAGCCAACTCACATTGAAACTGTGGAGGCAGTTACTACAGGGGAAAAAGAAGTGCAACGAAATGATCATGTGGTCAGTTGTACAAGTGGTCTGGTGACAAGCAATTTTTCTATGCACCAGTGAGCACCAAGTGCAAATATTTCCGAAGCTGAAGATAACACTTTTATTTAATCCATAAGTTTTTTTTATAATTTGAACAACCATTAGGTCTCAGAGAGGGGGGCTTGGAATTTTTTTTTCAATAAAAAAGTGAAACGTTTATTTTATATTCTTTCTGGACTATCTTGAAATAACTTCTTAGGAGGAGCTTTGCCCCAAAATAATTATTATTTCACTGTTACAGTGCAGTTCCGAAGATATGCTGTTTGAATGGTTGAAGTCTTCATCTTGAAATTTTAACAATAGTCCCTCCCCAAAACACTGCTCGTACCCGGCCTAAGCAAAACCTCTGTGAGTAATTGAATGAATGAATGATATAGTAAATAAATAAATAAATTCAATTGATCTCTCCGTCTCAACTACAGACAATGGAAAATTCCATAATGGACTTTAAATCTTGTATTTTTTTTTTTTTTAACTCTGGTACATGCAAATTAGGGGAGGCATCATGGCAATCAGACGGAAGATGGTTGTTACTAGTGCTTTCCAAGATAGTTCCGTCGGTTGACCTGCCAAGATCTGGGATCAAACCTTGGACCCATAGATTGGAAGCCCATATATAGCACCGCCAACTGAGCTAGCCCCCGAAATACAGGGCAAGAGGAGAAAGTTATTTAATTACATTTTAAAGATAATATTTTTTCCATGTAAAATTAACTACCATAGACATATGAACAAAGTTGTTGTGTACAAACATTTGGATATGGGATTGCACCATTTTCTGCATTCTTGTGTTCTGTAAATATTTACTTCAAGCATGCAATGCCAATGTATTGAAATTTTTGTTTCTGAATCAAACAATGCCCTTTTAAGAAATAACCATCCCCCCCAGTTCGCCATGAGTGTCAAGTGTATGTAATGTGCACTCCCAACAAGTTTCACTTGTTGATGACAGTTGCTGCAAAGCACAACATAATTATTTGTTTATTGTAGAAGAGGGTGTTGTTTCACAGAAACAGGAATAATCCTGAAGTGTGATACTCAGAATTTGCTCAGTCAAGTATGAAAATTTGTGATGTGGCAAAGCTACTTGAGCACCAAACACATTGTCATTTCGTTGCACTTCTTGTTCCCCTGTAGTAATCAAACAACAAAGATGTGTCAAGGTTATACTTTGCATAGGTTTGGTCCCCATGACTACATACATAGTTCTTAGTGGTTTTCTACAGCTGATTGATTTTATATGAATTGACTTTTTCCGAAACATGTGCTACAGATCTTCAAGCCAATGTTTCGGAAACAGGAAGTCATATATAGTGCTGCCAGGTTGTTGCCCCATGCATATGCACATTTTCTGGCCTGTGGATTAATCGAAAAATAATGTTTTTGATTCACTCAAGCAATTGCTTTATTCAAATTGGAAGTGTTTCCTCTCATCAGGGATAACTAAAATTACTAAAATGAGGATATGTATGGCAAAATTGGAATCTTCTCAATTTGTCTCGTCTTTTTCTTGCAGTTCTGAAATTATAAACGTACAAAATTTAATAATATTTTCTGAAGTTGAGAGCATATATGGCAGCAGACTAATCTAATTAATTTTCAGCATTTTCTCATGTGTGTAAGAAAAGTAAAGTATTAAATGTCACACAGTAACGTGATCCAATCATGGCTATGCAATATTTATTTGGCTGAGAAAGAATATAATTAATCAGAATATTTTCTCATTGATGTGAAGAAAATTAAATTACATATTGCCATTGGATGCCTTGTCAGTTTAAAAAATCGGCATTCTCTAGTATAAAATCAGTTGTTTGTATGATTGGTGCATTAGTCATTCGACACTTATTTTCTTGTTCTGTAGATTCGGGTTGAAGAACTGGTCAGATTTTGGTGAAGATCCGTACACCGGATAGGCCACAATCACCAGATACAGATCTTCATCTACATCAATATCATCTGGCATTATGAACGGGTGAGATATGACCATCACTCAGGGGCGGACTGGCCATATATGGGCAAGAGGGCAGTGCCCTGGGGCCCACCACCTCAGGGGGGCCTACCAGCAACCTTTAAAAAATCCAAATTATCAAAAATTATGTAGAAGAGGTAAAAATCGAAATTCTGGGCCTAATATAAATATATTTAAAAAATCTTCAATTAAAACTTGACAAGCATAATAAACAATGAAGTAAAGGCCTCCTCTCTCAGTGTCAGATAT
The DNA here is from genome assembly GCA_026936325.1 of Platynereis dumerilii. Classification (NCBI taxonomy): domain Eukaryota; kingdom Metazoa; phylum Annelida; class Polychaeta; order Phyllodocida; family Nereididae; genus Platynereis; species Platynereis dumerilii. The sequence goes on along the minus strand of JAPTHN010000042.1, from coordinate 2,086,255 downwards.
GGTCCACTAGGAGGGCCCTGGAGGGGCCCTGAGATTATGTCTGAACTTTCAGAGGTCCTCCTTGTATGGGCCCCCTATACCCCCCCTTTCTGAATCCCCTACTGAGATCTACTCTCTGCTCCTAAATTAATTGTATTTAAATTAAGAATGTCTTACTCTGTGACTTTTGGCTTTTTAATGTTCTGCATGATGATAATTTTTAAGATCTTAACGTGACTGATGTCACACAAGCACAATCCCTGTTATCGTACTGAAGGTTTTGCTAAATTTCGTACCACATGCATTTACTATCCATATTTTCATATCATATGTAAGAGCAACCTGTGTTCGGCAAATGCAATGGATTTGATGAAGGTATTTAAAATATTATAACGTAAACGAGAAAATACCGCTATTGTGATAACAGGGGCCCGCCAATTAGGGCCCTGCATGGCACTACAGTACAACTCAAAATAAAGTACGATTACCCAAGCAAGAAGGCAGAATCAGCCTCTTCTTTACCTTTTCATACCTTTTGACTACCTCTGAATCACTTCCTACTTTCACCTACTTGAAACTACCTTTTAATATTACATTAAAATCACATGTAAACAACACCAATTTGAACTCAATCACCCCCATTGTGCTTGATTCACTTGATATTTTGCAGCTGAGCCAATTGCAGTTAAATTGGTAGCCGTCAAGTTAGAGTTCTTAATGTAGGCTAAGGTTGCAGTAAGGAGTCAAAGGGAGTTGTAAGGAGATTTGGGGTGGAGAGGAGAAAAGAGGGCAAAATAGGTAAACAGAGGACTTCTGACAGAAAATTTTCTTACTTTATTTCGGGTTGTACTGTAGATTGTTGTCTCACTCTGTTCTTTCTAAAACTTCTCCCTTTTCTGTCCCGTTCTAGGCTTTACAATGATAAACTTTTCCGAATTTTGACCCACTCCCGCCAAATTTTGCCAAGTTCAGTCCAGTTCCCGTCCCGTGCAGGGCCCTACCGCCAATGATTTTGCCCAGGGGCCCACTATTGGGCCAGTCCGTCCCTGCCATCACTTCTCCTAACCACTAACAATGGCATTGGGCAAAGAGGGAGCAACGGAATGCTGAATTCATCGGACGCAACCAACTTATCTAGCAAATGATGAAAAGACATGTCCTTGAGGCAGGCCTTTGTCAGGTTTGTGCTCTACAAAGTGCCAACCTCTTGTTAAACTGTATTTTCTGTTCCATTCATGCACAAGTGAGGACTAAAGAGGTCACAACGTCGTAGTGGTTTCTCTACCTAGTGCTCCTTCATGAGCTATGTGCATTTGACTGCATAGGGAGTATTGCCCAGTAATATGCAGTCAAGTGCTCTTATGGTAAGCAGTAACTGTCCAACCATATGTGTATGTTATGATATGTACATAACTGTGCTGTGTACATCCTCTCAAAATAAAATGTCCAATCTGTTTGTGGTATGATCTCCCGCCACATCTCTGATACAAGGTTGTACTCATAGGCGTATGGGAGAGGGGGGCAGGGGGGGCGCTCGCCCCCCCAAAAGTTTGGGAAACAGTGAGATTCGGTCAAAAAGGCTAAAAAATTTGGGCAGATGATTAGGTTAAAACTATTTTAAATTAGTGATTTCCAGGCTATTTCATTTGAAATGGTATTAAATTTAGATCTCGAAATTCGGGCAAATGTCGCTCGCCCCCCAAAAAATCGCGTGTCCCGTACGCCTATGGTTGTACTCTTGGCATATCCCAGCTGTGCATAAGAAACTATCAATTGAGGCTAATCTAACATATCTGTGCCTCCACACACTAAGCTAAGTTCCTAAGGTAATCTACTGACCGTTTCCAAATCTAATGATAGTCTTTCACAGATATGTCTTTGCACAGACACACCCTGACAGATATAGTGAGGTTTGACTAACGGGAAAGACAAAAGTGCAATAATCAGTCAACACACAGACAGAGGGAAATGCTTAAAAAATACAGAAACTTTTAATGCCCAAAGTTGTTTTGAGTTAACTACAATATTCAATTTATATATTGTCAATCTAATCCTTGATATCCCGATGTGGAGAGTGCAAAAGAACTCTAGCCTGGCGGAATAAATTTGACCTGCTCAACAACTTACTTCATGTACAACTATCTATATCTGCTCCTGCCAAAGTAAGTGCGCTTGTCAACTGGCTTAATTTAAGGGCGTGGGTTCAAATCTCACCCCAGGAACTCACTTTAGTCCGAGCCCATGGGATATTAAATGGAGGCGGGTTGTATCCAGTATTCTATGCTGGGGCAACTGAAAGATCCTGGGCATGCCTGAATTAATAGGGTATGTGCCAGACTCACAGTTTTCTCATCTCATCATCATACGGCGATCGCCTGCCTCGATACAGCCCACTAAGGTGCTGCAGAGACGTAAAACACAAACAAACAAACAAACAAACTGCTCCTGCCACATGGCTGTTCCATTCATTTAGCCCTCTTGGACTGTGTTTTGTTCCTGTTTTATCCTGACTACCATGGGCTAGACTGGCCATAAGCCCACACTAAGACTAGTAAGAGGACAGACCCTTATTCGTTGTATGTTTCAGCGGCTGAGCAAGGCACAAAGTAAACACCAATGTGGATACAGCAATAGCCACTTTACGCAAGGCCACTCATCTGACACTCTGTCTGGTTCATATGCCTTTGTAATGTCCCGGAATGACGTCATTTTTGTCCTCTTGGTGTCATCAAAACCAGTTGAGTTTGCCACAGCCATAGATTAGACACTCTTCGCAAAGATGTGGATCAGTCAGAACTTTGTCACGTATTGCATTACGTTCCCAGTAGGCTGACGATATGGAAAAGTTTTGTGTCAAAGAAAATGTTTTAGTGTTTCTTTTCCCAAGCTGAGATAGCCAAAGATGATGCTGACAGATCAAGCCACTTGGTGTTTTGTTACAAGTATTATGATCTTTTCTATCATATACCATGGAATCCCAAACCAACAAATTGTTCCTTTATATCAGCTGTTCACTGATCATTATGGTCTACTGTAGATAACTTTTCTCTGATACACACCCTGAAACAATGGAGACAAATACATTTTTTTTTTGTGCAAATTCCCATTTGCTCTTTCTACTTGACTGCACATTGTTCAATTTCGACAGAAGACAAGAATGTGCCAACATATGTATGTAAAATTGCGGCTTTTAAGATTTTGCAATAGCCAGACAATGAAGAGCAAATAATAATAATAAAATTATTATTTTTATATGAATATCAAAATTGCAAATGAAGCTGCACAAATTCAAGGTCATGTGTTTTGCAGAAAAAAAGTAATCCTCTCAGGATAAGGGGCTGTATTCTGCAACCTACTTTGAGAATAAAGTGCACTAAATTTGACACCCGCTTGACGCAGAAAAGCCATTAAAGTGTCAGACTTACTCAGCAGCAAACCAGCAAACAAGAGCCACAATGCAATTTGTTAAAGTATGCTGTAAATTGTTCCGGAGGTGCAGATTTTACAGCTTCCTGCTGTAACCATAAATTCCAAATTTGGTCTCAAAAGGTTATAGAATGGTCACTGTAACAATACATGGAGACTGCAGCTGACGTGCAGTCTTTTGATTCAGAATTTTGGATGAAAAGCAGCTCTCAATGATTCCCGAGTGAGGTTTAGAGTTCTCTTAACAAAATAGCTTACTGCCAGAATATTACTATTGATTAGTACTGTGATTTAGTAGATGACTTGTTTTGATAGCATTGAAAATATAGGATATAACCTCACAAATTGCTAATAATATTATATGAGTCATAGAGAATAGCATGGCATGGATAGGAATATGATTGCAAGCACTCGTCATTTGTCGACTGCAAAAGGCTATTCCAGTTTCCAAAGGGGAAATAGCGTCACCAAACACAATAGCATTGTCAAGCCAGCTGCAACACAATAAAGCCTAGACAATATATTATTTGTTCAAATTTTGATATTATAAATACAAGAGGCATTGACCTAGTTAAGCAATTAAAATGGCAAACAATTTCTCAAAGAATAGATTACTTTCTGTCAGTCCAAATGTATAACTGTATTCATGGCGATGCACCTGATTATTTAGCAAATTCTGTTATTATGGCATGTGAGAGTAATGATGTACGCACAAGACTTAATGACACGATGAATACTCAGGTTCCAGAATGTAAAACTGATGTTATGAAGAAATCGTTTATTTATAGGGGTTCCATTACGTGGAACAATCTTCCGGTTGCCACACAAAACTCAGGGACATTGCAACAATTTAAAAGAAATGCTAGAGATTTTCTTTGTTAGTCGTTATATTTATCATGCATCTGTTTATTTTATATACTACAATATGTTATACTTGTTTTATCTTATCTGGGCCACATGAAAAACCTTGTATGGATGTGTCACCCAGTTAAAATATTTTTAAAATAAAATATAAACTTGGCTGCAAAGAGATCTGGGTGTTGAAAGTGGAATTAGCTCAGTTTCGCTTCTCGCTGTTTACTGCCCATGAAGGATTTCCAGACACAACCAAGCTGTCAAGTTATAAAATTCTCCCTTTGACATAAGTTTCACTCTACGTATGTGATCAAAGTCGGAATATTATAATAAAACAATGAGTCCATATCATCTGCCAAGAAAAATTGGATTCACTTCATTTCCATTCACAATTTGATTGGATTCCAATCGCAAAAGACAATAAAACACTATTCATGGTGTAGCTGATATTCAATTTGTTTGCAGACTTAGTACTTTAAAATCCAAGCTAACATTTCATAATTGTAAAGTAAAGTAAAGTAAAAGTTTAGCCATTTAATATCCTATCATATCTTCCACTCTCACCTCATTCCTTGGTATTTTTTGGGATTCAAGATTAATTCTGATGCCATTACAGGATGCTGACTTCATTTCTCATATTTAGTTATTGTGTGTGCTGAATTAATCATTGCAAATCGATATGGGGAGACATATTGTGTTGATTAATTGGTTGCAGCATCGTCAAAAGGATAAATGGATGACAGGGAGACCTTAAGAGTCAGTTAAGGCCCATAAGTTTGGAGATTGCTTCCACCAGATGACACAGATGACAGCGCCTGCTGTAGTACATTACTCAGTCAAAATATGAGTGCAGAAACGCATAACGCATAAAAAGAGAAGGAAGGGGCATAAAAAGGCGAAAAAGAAAATGAAGCAGCAAAAAGAAAGAGCAACAAATTAATCATTGATGACAAACACAAGATGCACAAGCATAAATTTTGTCACAAAGCCAAGCATTTGTCACTGACTTGCTTATCATCTATAATGTAGGGCTAAAAAGACATGTGAGCTGGATATATATACAGTAGTGGACAAAAGTCTAGCTGGATATATACAGCAGTGAATGATTTTTAGATAGGCAGAGTCAGCTGTTAAATTATTCAGAGGGGATTCCAATTTACCAGAACAAGATATATATCTTATCTGAGCATACTATTTTCACTAATCGGGAGCAAACGTGCATTTTGTATTTGTATTGTGTATGTTGTGATACATAATGGAAATATCAAGAAAGCCAGCCATATGCAATATGTTTGCCTAAGTAGGATTAAACTTAGATATACATGTACTTCATAATTATGTTGTAGATTAGACATTTGAGGACCCAACGGTCTTCTTGGGTGAAAAAGCAGAAATTTACTGTCAAGGAAAGTTGTAAAAACTTTTGTGATATCAGTGAAAATAAACCTGCATTTATGAAGGGAAAGGTCATTGTGACTGCAGAACAATTTTCACCAAATATTCTATTCTCTACTGCAAATTGTGAAAGAACGCTCTTTCGTTCATTCTGTAGTAGCCTTGAAGCCTCTCAAAGTAGGACTTAGTCATGTTGTCCAAAAACAATTGAACCTGGCTTTTTGCATCCAATTACATTATAGAAAACGCCCTGTTAAAACCAAAACACTCCACTTATTGCTCTGGTCACCTGAGTTAACACATTAGTGGTGCTGGGGCAAGGGAAAAAGATCAGTAAATGAATTTGAGGCATTTTCACTCACAATTTTCAGCATTTTTGCTAATCCTTTAGCTGTAATGGCATTGTCCTGGCCTGACACACACTCTGTGGCACTAATCGCCATAAAGTGATTGAGCTTGTGGAGTTTTGGGTCACACCAAAACTAATTCGGTTTCTTGAACGATCAACAGCCTTGGCTAAAGCAAACTCTAATTTCCTAATGCAACCACTGGTGTTCTGTAGCATTATACACTAAAGCCAATGCTACCATATTCAGCATGGAGAGAACTGAGCACATTGCTGCTTCACATGTTCAATCCAACTCTTACCGGTCACCTGAGCCTATGTTGGATGTCTGTTTCAATCATCCTTCACCTCATTGCCGTTTCCTCTCCTTTCCGAAGCAGCCTACCATTGTGCATAATTATAGCATGGAAAGCCCCAATCATCCATCAATCCATTAACCACCCAATATGAACATTTCTTCGTACTTGTAACATTCTGCATGAACAAAAAATATCAGCTTGCATTCTTATAATGTGTTATTTTTCTATAAGGGAACCATCGCCACCCCCAGGCTCATTTCCTATTTTATTCATGGGCTCTGCATGTTGGACTTTCCCTGGACACAGTATGTTGAAGCTCATTAATGTCAAAAAAGACTTTAGAATCACTAAAGTCCTACTGTGCAGGCTGAATTATAAGCATCAAAGACTGGACAGAACTTTACTACACTCTAAAAAATGTCGGGTCAAAATTGGTTTTTTAGATTCGAAATGGTTTTTTGAAAAACCAAATTTCAATGCAAAACCAACATGGATTTTTAAAAAAATCCATGTTGGTTTTTTGTATTGAAATTTGGTTTTTTAAAAACCATTTCGAATCTAAAAAAAACAATTTTGTCTGAAATTTTTTAGATTGTTCTCCAATCTGCATATCTAATAGATGTCATCTACAGAATGACTCCTTTGTCATTTCTAGTTCTCATGTAAAGAGCAAACAACAAACTTTACTATATATAGCCAGTATGCTGTCTAATAGTACCAGTTATACACATGCAAAATTTGGAATCAACCAGTTAAGTTTTCTGGGAGATTAGACAGTTTTAGTAAAGTGTGTTGCTTTTTTTACTTGAATCTCCAAATCTTTTGACTGCTTAATATTTGATACTTGTAATTCCACATCAAGATATCTAATATGTAATTACAGCATACTGGCTATGTTTTGTTGTAATTGAATTGATTTCTTGTCCGAAATTTAAGATTTTATGATTAATTAGGTCGCTTTGCATAGTGCAAACGGTACACAGTGTTATGCAGCAAGCAACAGAACATACATTCATTGGGACTTGGAGGTGTGCAAAACTGTACAAGACTTAGTTGGCAAAAGCAATTACCTTGGCTGATTCAGTTTCACAATAGTCGGCGTGACCTACAGGTCTTTAGGGATTCCAAAGTTCTTTTTGACATTAATGGCGTACAGCATACTGCGCCTGGGGAAAGTCCAACATGCAGACCTCATGAATAAAATAGGAAATGAGCCTGCAAGGTGTCAATGGTTCCCTTGACCAGTAGAGAAAAGAGCAAGAAAGGGCAATTCTCGGCAATTGTGTGTGCTATGTCTGCTTTCATGAGGTCTGAGTAACTCAGGCAATGTGTTGACCAAAGGAAATGGAATAATCAAATTGTTTTTCGAACAATTGAAAAATGCTCATTGATATAAAGAATGCCACACTGTTCTGAAATTTTGAATTTTGCTAAATAAAGCTGAGAAAAGAATGGGTGTTATGTGAATCACTACAGCTAAAATATATATACCAACTAAATTAGTCATTATGACTAATTGACTGAGTGAAATGACTAATAACTTACTAAGTCAAAAGACCAACTAAATTAGTGAAATGACTGACTTTATTGGTCAACTAAATGATAATGACTAAATAAATTAGTCAAAAGTCTTACTACATCTGTAACTTGACTAACTAAATCAGACATTTGACTAATTTTTGGTGTTTGACTAACTTAATTTGTCAAAAAGATTTTGAGTGTAAGGTGCAGGAATGTTAACATTAAAATGGGTTTTGTTTGGGAAACCCAGTGAACCATCTTGATCATTTCCATAAGAGAGAACTCTGAATCCATGGCAAAGAATGATCAGGAAAGAAGAAATTGACACTAAGTTATTCTGTAAATGTCATCAGGCAACTTGACATGTAGCCACTTCATTTCTAAAGCATTTCCTTTGACGAAAATGACATCAATGCATTTCCTTTTAATAAAGTGTGACAGAGCCTTATAAAGACATTTAAGAGCCATACACTCTAAAAAATTTCAGACAAAATTGGTTTTTTAGATTCAAAATGGTTTTTTGAAAAACCAAATTTCAATGCAAAAAACCAACAGGGATTTTTTAAAAAATCCATGTTGGTTTTTTTCATTGAAATTTGGTTTTTCAAAAAACCATTTTGAATAAAAAAAAACCAATTTTGTCCCGACATTTTTTAGAGTGTAGAATAAGGCTTTATATCAACATGCATGTTCTTTTGCAGAAAGACTATCATGGGTTTTTTCTGTTCATTTGCTGCGCAATTGAAGTTTGGATAAAAAAAGAGTTTCTGAGTGTTTCAGCAAGAACTTAAATGTAGGGGGTATAGCTTTACCCACGACTGCGGCACAAAACAGTTCAAACAAAGTGGCATGCATGGATACATGCATGTGCTAGTGTCATTCAGTTTTTACACTGGATTGCAAAGCAGACCTTTACATTTGATTTCTCACTGAAATACTACGAAAGCCGTTGCATGCGCCCCAAGCACTCTGAACGAACCCTCGAAGCATGCTAAAATCAAAGAGCAGAATCATCCTTGAAATTGCAACCTCAAAGTCTGTGAATGTTTTCATGTAAAGGACATCCAAACAGCCGTATTAGAAAAAAATTCAATTCAAGTTTGAATTTAGAAAAGCGGTCCTATTTTTTTGAAATTACCCCTTTAAAATGTTTAGCTAAAACGAAAATATTACTATAGAGCGAGTGATATCCTGCAAATGAAAAGAAGTTTGCCAACTTCATAATTTAGGTCGTATTTCATACACTTGTCAAAACAAGAACTCTTTAGTAATAATAAGTAATAATAATAAGTAGATTCATGGACGCAGGTCCTGACGGTCCTCTTTGTCCAGCTCGGGTGTTTTATTCTTTATTCCCGTGGTGATGAAAGGTGCAGCTATGTACAGTGCTGGTGACGCCCGTAGGGAGGATAAAAACAATGTATATATACATATATACAACTAGAAAAAGTTTTTAGTTTTGATGGAGTGGCCGCTGTCTGCCTGTCATTTTTGTACTTAGAAAGGTTTACGTTTAATTACTCGATTAATATTGGTCGACTGGCCGCCTTGCTGCCTGTCGCAAAGGTTTATATAGATGTAAGTGTGATTGTTCTGCTTAAGAATCAATTCTAAGTAATTTGTACATAAACTTGTTCAGTACAGGACTAGCCGCCTTGCTGCCAGCCTATAATTTCTAGCTGTACTACTGATTTTTAAAATTTGAGATTGGTAAAAAACTATAAAAATGTATCAAAATATAATCGCGACTGGCCGCCTTGCTGCCTGTCGCTGTTTTACTCAATTGGCCGCCTTGCTGCCTGTCGATTTTGTTTAGTCAAGATATTGATACTTTAGAAGCAGATCATTTTTGACAGTTGTTACTGTCTATGAGTTTTGTTCCAGTCATAAAAACATTACCTCAACACTGGTTTTCCAATTATCTTGTACATTTTTCATGCCATACTTTAACATGCACAGATTTTAAGCACTTCAGCTTTTATGCTGGTACAACTATTGTAAGAGTGATATGCCCTCATGAGATATATGTCTGCAAAATTGGAATTCCGTCTGAATAATTCAACAGCTGACTCTGCCCTTTTGAGTTTGATATAGGGACTGCACATAGTCCTTCCTGCTGCTGTACAGACTCCCTCCCCTTTATTTAACTATGCACTGTAAATTTTGAATTTTGAGTTAGCTCAATTGATTGAGTGAGATGGTTGCACAATTCCTTTGAGCTAAGATTATCATAACTCAAAACGGCAAGCTATCATGGCTCAAACAAATTGTGCAACCATCTCACTCAATCATTTGAGCTACCGTAATATGGGGTGAATAGGGACACAGGGGTGAATCGGGACAAGACAGGGATGTGTATTATTTCTTCAAAGATCAACTACTTCCACTTAACCTAGGGAATTTATTTTTGGCACATGTATAGTATACATACTAGCGCATATTGTGATGGAATTTCATGCTTCTAACTGCAAACAGTGAGGAGCTGCAGCACCTTAAACTTGGCCCTGCATAATTTGAATTTTTACATACTGGTCAAAACTTTGCTCATTCCTCAAGAAATATTCACACCACAGCTATCAAACTTGCACGATTTTTTTTCAATTTAAAATGGTATCAGGGAACCAGAATAGTAGACTAGATGTGGGATTATGTATGTTTGGTCATGGGTAAAGATCCAGGTCCATGGCAAAGATTCGGGAATACTCAAAATAAACTCTACCAATTTTCATTTGTTTGAACTGACATGGCTTTTTGATAAATATTATTGAACTTAACATCATTTATTGTGGATTTAGTCCAGATATAGTAATCATTTGCAAAATTAGCTGATAATTATAGTTTTTAATACTTTTCTGTCATTTATCAGATTTTTTAAAATCTCAATATTATCAATGAAATTGATTTCAGATTTATCCCAAAATAAATATTTTTCACATCGAAGATGTTTTCTATTGTTAAGTCATCAGAAGCAATCACTTGAAGAAGCTAGGAAGCATTGATTGTGGAAATAATGGTGTGTCCCGATTCACCCCAAATTGTGGGGTGAATTGGAACAGTGGTTTTTTGGGCCCTGAGCCTCGGCAATTTAAGATATCATTTCAAGCTCCTACAGAACGTTAGACCTTCTGCTCGGACACAATTTGACACCATATTTCGATTTCTAAGTTGATTTTTGTCCATTTTATCACAGAAAAACGGAAAATTCTGTCCCGATTCACCCCATATCACGGTACCGTAATATGGGGTGAATCGGGACAGAATTGGCCGTTTTTCTGCCAGAGCATGGACAAAAATCAATCTAGAAATCAAAATTTGATGTCAAATTGCGTCTGGGCACAAGGTCTATGTACCCCTACAAGCTTGAAATGATATCTTGAATCCCCATTGCTCAAGGACCAGAAAACCATTGTCCAAATTCACCCCATACTTTGGGGTGAATCGGGACACTCCATTATTTCCACTATTAATACTCCCTACATACTTTGAGTGATTGCCACTTGTGAATGAATATTAGAAAACATGTTCAACATGCCAGAAAAAAAATTTGAGGAAAATTTGAAATAAATTTCATTGATAATGAGCAATTTTAAAAAATGTGTTAAATGACAGAAAAATGTTAAAAACAGCAGTATTCTTCTATTTTTTCTATTAATAGACAATTCTGGACTAAATGCGCTGCAAGTGATGATAAGTTCAATATTATTCATCAAAAAGCCACGCCAGTACACTCAAATGAAAATTAGTATGGTAATTTTGGTTAATCCTGAAAATTCGCCATTGACCTGGATCTGCACCCAGGACCAAACGTACACAATCCTATATCCAGTCTATAACTACGGTTTCCCTATAACCATATTAGACTGATTTTAAAGTTTGCTGCAAGTTTGGTGGCTCTGATATTTATGCTTTATATAGTGCAAGGAAAGTTTTGACCAACTTGTAAAAGGCCATTTCTGCAGTGCAAAGTTTAAGGTCCTGCAGCTCCTCACTGCCTGCAGTAAGCAATACAAAATTCTGTCACAATATGCACCAATATGTGTACTTTAACTATGCCAAAAATTAATTTCCTCAGGCAAGTAGAAATATGTGTTTCTTCAGCAAATACAATGGTTCCCTGATCTGTCCCGATTCACCCCAGTGTCCCAATTCACCCCATATTACGGTAACTCAAAATTTCAAATTTTTCAGTGTGGGTGCACAGTAGTGAGTTCTTATATATCCAATGAATGCACTATTATTATTGCATCTATGAGTAATTTTAGTTCCATACACTTGTGTCTAGCCCTTCCTTATCTGTAGGTAATGGATTGCTCAGTGCTGACTAAATTAAGTTAACTATCTATCAAGGTAAATTTGTTTGCATGAGCCTATTGCATTACTTTCGTCTTACCTAATGCTGAAGAAAGAAAACAGGAGCTCGTACGAAGCAGAGTGAAAATGCTTTGAGGTCGCTTGCCCTAGCTCTGGTGATCAAGATACAGTTAAAATGCCATTTGTTGGAAAGGTCATATTGTTCATTTGCGAAGATCCAGTTTCACAATGGTTTTGAATGAAGACCGTGCAGAGAATATTTCTATTTTCCTCTCCTTTTAGATTGACCCCGGCCTCAAAGACATTGTGTCGACAATTGGAGAAGAAGGCATAGTTTGGTATTACACTTTAAGACACAGTTCAAGCACTGAGTTACATTTATGTGTCATCCGTGTAAAAAAAATCCTGTGTCGCCAAAAATGCAGATATCTCGACAAAATTTGCTGTATCTGAATCTGACGCGGAAAATAGTTGGCTTCAATAATGGTAGCACTTTTGTGGTGTGTATATATATCTTCTAGGCCTCGGTACAATTCACCAAATTATGAAAACAAACTGGCAAAAATCGCTGATATGGAGTGACAAAAAAAAATCATACCTTGTTGTTTAACGCTTCATATTTTGGATGATAATGGTTTTTTCACCACATTGTTTCCTTGAGGCTCTCCCTAACTTTCTTACATATCGATATCCACATTTTGTTGTGATTTTCTCACCTTTCAAGGAATAGTAGATTTTATGTGACAATTGTGGCACTAATTTTAAAGGCAGAAAGTTTATATCACACACAAATATACTAGTTTTGATTGTCTATATCATGTGTCAAAACGACAAAATAAAATAGCTTACTAATGATGGTCCTGTCAGAACAGGACATGTCAAAACATACGTTGCCCCGTAAAAAAAACTTAATCGTTAATCTTAAAACGTTCTCCAGATAATGCAATGAAAATCAAACTTCGTTTGCCCAACTAAATTGGTTACAAGAAGTTTATAGTGGCAGAGCCCAGTTTTGGGTATTTTTTGAGATTACGTTTTTTTTACGACAAAATTTTATTAGACCTTTTTTAGAAGCTGTATTTTATTTTTTGAATTTTGTCTAATTTGAAGTATTGATGAATCTTCTTAACAGGTATGATTGTAGCAGGCACTATGAGCATAATTAAACCTCCAAAAATCATGTTTTGATCAAAGTAAGGCCCTCATTCTTTTTCTTAATTGTTACGGTAAACGAAACTCAAGTGCTTACAGAAAAGCACTGGAATGTTCCTTGTGAGGTCACATACGTATTCTACAATGTTATTCTGTATGACACATAAGAAGTTAATGAGGTAATATCCTCTACTTGCAATGCTACTGGAAAAAGTAAATTAAAAAAGTGTCAAACCACTCATTAGGGAGGTCACAAGGTGCCTTATGACAATTTTATGAAGCCATTGATGTCCACTAACAACTGAAGGTAAATAATTGTCATTCGTCTCCTGTAAATGCCATTGGAAATTTTAAAAGAAAATGTATCATTTACAGGAAATAATGATATTAAAATAACCAAAGTAACATTTCATTTTTATTATTGGTCTTTTTTTGCTGATTTGCATTAGGTTTATTAAGGAAACCTTTATAATACAACAAAACAACTCAATTTTCTATCTGCTTCTTCCAAAAAAGAAATAAGTGAAGGTCAGGACAAGCAGATCACTCTAACACGTGAAAATGAATGAGACAATTTCCTGCGGATATATAATTCATACACAGTCAACTTCCTCATTTACTATTTACCCATGGCTTTGACTATTATTTGTAATTAGTAACTGCAAACTGTAGTGTCTGTTTTCCGCTTCAATAAAAGAACCTGAGATCAAAGCCATTTTTGATGATAATATTTTAAATTTGAAACATTAGAAATATGAGGAGAGCCAAGTTTCAGCTAATTAGAAACCTTTCTCTTTAATCATTACATGGGTTGTAGTCTGAACATCAAGTAGAGTTATTACCTTTACACTGTTTCGACATTTTAAACTTTAAAGCTTTATCTTAAGCTTCAAATAGGTTTTTATATATAACCTGCCTTGTGCAATGCAATTTTTCCATAAATGTTTTATGACGCAATTGCTTTGCCATCCACATTTTCTCACACATCTTCTCAATATTTTTGATGTGACATTAATGATAGAGCGCTCTTATGCTTAAGGATATTAATTGACATTTTCCCTAAGAAGTGGCTGTTTAAGCACCTCATAGATGTAACATGACATGATATTGTAGTATAAAGTGTGGAAACATGCCTTTAATTAAGGCTGAGTGTTATTAAGCATGATAGTGTAAAGAAGGGTGTGATATTGATTAGATGACAGACTCAGGCGGTGAAATCAGGAAAGAAAAGCAGAGTAAGACAAGGAGGAGGAGGAGGAGGAGGTGGTGAGAAGAAGCTGGAGATGGGTAGAGAGGAGGAGGAGGTGGTTAGAAGAAGCTGGAGATGGGAAGAGAGGGGGAGGAGGTGGTTAGAAGAAACAGGAGATGGGTAGGGAGGAGGAGGAGTTGGTTAGAAGAAGCTGGAGATGGGTAGAGAGGAGGAGGAGTTGGTCAGAAGAAGCTGGAGATGGGTAGTTGGTTAGAAGAAGCTGGAGATGAGTAGAGAGGAGGAGGAAGTGGTCAGAAGAAGCTGGAGATGGGTAGAGAGGAGGAGGAGGTGGTTAGAAGAAGCTGGAGATGAGTAGAGAGGAGGAGGAAGTGGTCAGAAGAAGCTGGAGATGGGTGGAGAGGAGGAGATGGAGGAGGAGGAGGTGGTTGGAAGAAGCTGGTGATGGGTAGAGAGGAGGAGGAGGTGGTTAGAAGAAGCTGGAGATGGGTAGGGAGGAGGAGGGGGTGGTTAGAAGAAGCTGGAGACGGGTAGAGAGGAGGAAGGGGTGGTTAGAAGAAGCTGGAGATGGGTAGAGAGGAGGGGGTGGTTAGAAGAAGCTTGAGATGGGTAGAGAGGAGGAGGGGGGTGGTAAGAAGAAGCTCGAGATGGGTAGAGAGGAGGAGGTGGTGGTTAGAAGAAGCTGGAGATGGGTAGAGAGGAGGAGGAGTTGGTTATTAGAAGCTGGAGGAGGAGGTGGTTAGAAGCTGGTGATGAGCAGAGAGGAGGAGGAGGTGGTTAGAAGAAGCTGGAGATGGGTAGAGAGGAGGAGGAGGTGGTTAGAAGAAGCTGGAGATGGGTAGAGAGGAGGAGGGGGTGGTTAGAAGAAGCTGGAGATGGGTAGAGCTAGTTTTGTTTTATACATACTGAAAAATATACAATATTTTTCAAAAATTTATATTAAAAAAACGAGGCTGAACACATCTCCAATTTTCAACTATTATTTGACCAAACATATGTAGAATATGTCCTAGGAATTTTATATCTATACCCGGAATACCTATAGGAGATTTGAATTTTTTTGTGGTGAACATTGATTTTTGAGGGGGGGATTTAACAAGGCCATAGCTTTGTGATCGTTATACAGTGTAGCAAAACAATAAATGTCTATCAAAGTTCCTTTTCCATGGTCCAGTTAGTGTAGATCCCGAATTTCAAAGCTCACGGTCGAGTATTAAGTGATTTATTGAGCAAACAATGTAGTTGTGGTCAAAACGATGCCTGAAAAACTGGTAAAATAAGCAATTTTCAAACCTCAGCCAAATCATGAAAAAGTGACCGAATGAGCTGAAATTTTCAGGAAGTTCATCTTTTGAGACATCAAATAACATGTAATTTTTTCAGCAAATTCGCAGACGGGGTGGTGGAAAATTTCTCGAAAATCTGATGATTTGACACGGAATGACCCTGCATAGATTGCACCCATGTCCGAATTTCCTGCCCTTCGAAAGTACCCTGTGCTAAGACCAACAACAAGTGAGAGGTTCTGTACAACTCAGCACAGAAGAATTGCCACTATTTGGTGTCATGACTATCGTAGGCAAATGCTATAAAAACATAGTTTCATACAAGAAATACTTTTAAATCATGTGCTTAATGCTGTATGGCTAGTATATTTGTAACAGTTACTTCAACAAATATATTTTTTAGGTAAGTGTGTGTTCTTGGTTTGCAAACTTTATATCTCATTATGTGACATATCTTTCTTGAAAAAATCTTTGGTGACTGTTAAATTAGAGAAACATGCGAATATAATAGACAAAGGCCTATAAAACTGATTTGTCATGCCATCTCATAAGAAACATATGTTCTGTTTTCATTGGCCTAATCACTTTTTGACACCAAATCAGTTTGAGATGGCTGATCCTTGAGTTTGGTGACAATGTGTATGATTCACTGAACCTTGACAGGTTTACATGCTTAGCACACTCTTGGTGAAATGGACTTAGTTATACCAGGTTTAAAGGAGTTAACACCAGGCTTAACTCTTAATACCATGTTGGTGAAAACGGCCCGAAAGGTTTCCGATAATTTTTGATCTGCACTTCTTATAAAATGCACAATTTTGAGAAAGAAAGTCAGATCTGATGATTCAAAGCAGTAATAAACAGGAAATTTCTTGAAAAAAGTGTTTTTACTAGTCCGTGGTTATATTCTACCGTATGTCAGTCGACTGGATTACACTTTCACAAGCATTGGAGGTCTTAAAATGAGCCATATCGGAGGTATGGGGGAGTAACAGTTTCATTTGGCAAACCTATGAAACTTTGCCGCGTTTTCCAGCTGCACAACTTAATTTTTAATGAATCGAATGTCAGAAGTAAAATTTCAATGTGGTATTAATGCAAACAAGTTCTCAGCCAACATCAAGCATAAAGGTAGGTTAAAATTTGAGATGTAGACCTTTGTATGACACTGCACACAAAAAAAGCAAATTATATTTTTCTCTCTCTTTCTGAGGTGACCATTGATATTATTTTTGAAATGTAATATTCCCAATCCAAAAGGCATGATGTGTTCCGTAAGGCTCCAGTGATGACATAAAGAGCTGTCTAATATTTATCAAGACCTCCCTTTAACACCTTAGTTCCATTATGAAACTGTTAAAAACTGTAAAGAAGTGCTTTTTATTTGTATAGTACCTCAATTGTAAAGCAGGGAAGCTTCATTTTAAAACTTCCGCACACCAGTACGGAAATATACAATTTCCAATCAGGTGGTTGTTCTATTTGAACTTCTTTCTTGGTTAGAATGATTCCATGGATTCCATTTCTTTCTCTTTTTTGAGAACATTATAATACTGAACCTGATTCTGATTCCTGTCCCCCCCCCCGCCTAACCTTTTACAAGTTCTTAATTTCTGTGATTCTTTATGTGACAATCATTGAATTGACAAAGATAACTATATTATAGGTCTGGGTGCTTTACCTAAGATCACTCATATTGCCAGATATCTCAACAGCCAATTGAACTACATTTATGACACATAGTCATACTCTGATTGGCAAGTCAAGCAAAAAAATGAAAATTTATCAGATTTTGAAGTTACTTGCGCCTTCAAATTTGGCCTAGACCATATTCAAAATGAAGGTCTAATTGAGCCCTGTCCAACCATACCAGTTTTATTGTCTTATCTCTTAAATTGACTAAAAAATTCAATACCGCGAATCGGTAATCCTCGTAAAAAAATGTCTAAAAACTCAAAACTTTAAATGGATTTCCTCAAAAAAGTATTAGAGTTAGAGACCTGAAATTTTGGATATGGCCTTTCGACATGAAAATGTCACTATCCCAACTTGTCTAAGATTGAAATTCCAAAATTTTTGCAAAATCAACCTACCCTATATGTGCCCGTCTCTTGTGATTTGCATATCATTAAAGGACATATTAGTGCTCCTTTTATTTTGTTCAATCTGTTGTTGTCTCGATGATGGTGGATGTGCAGTTCTCCTAACTCCCTAACTCCCTATCTATCTATCTATCTATCTATCTATCTATCTATCTATCTAGAATGACGTATCTGAGGTATTGATCATGTGATATCATGTCATCATGTCATGTAAGCATGTTGTCTCTCTTCAATTCCACGTGTAAATCTTGTGATAATTTGTCTTTTTTCTCATGATGCAGCTTTAAGAACATGTTCATGATGAAAGCTTAAACCATGGAAGATAACACACTCAAGCACGAAGCAGGTGAGTCACAAAAAAAGACTCTAGTTTGAAGGGTTGTTTTTCAGTCGGGGTACACTCTGGAAAGTCACACAATATCTAAAATACCAGAAATTCCATGCGTATATGTGGAAAAAAAGTTACACTAAATGATTTAACACACTGAGAAGGACCTACAGTAGTGAAAGAATTATAAAAAATCGGTTGATAACTGCCAGAAAAAAACCTAAGTGCAAACGCTTTCAATATGGTCCCAGAAGTTCAGTTGTACGATTACATGCAACAACTACAATTAGTCTCTTCAGAATCCTGCATTGAATACTTAAAGGTCAATTCCGTCAAATGTTGTCCTCTCCGAAATTGGGTCGGCTAAAACAGCAATAACATCAAATTCAGAGTATTTTATAGAAATACTCCTTCAATAGATCAAACAAAGTTTCTGTAAGTTTTTCGCTCCAGTTGTAGAAACTTTGCGATGCTTGTAGTGCAGAAAACACCAAAAACAGCTTTCCTTCAAATCGTGTCCTCTCCGAAAAACAAGAGAAAATGGTTGTTATTTCCAAACAAAAGGACATGCCCAACTTTTAAGACATTAAAACTGTAGTGCTAATAGTGCTTGAGACACGGACAGAGCTCATCTTCACAACATTGATGCTTATGCTGAATTGAGCCTGTCAATTGTCTATGTCCTTTCCGTCCTCTCCAAACCAAAAGTCGGTATTTTGGTTTGTGTCATATCTAAGGGTATAAACGTGCTAATTGTTATCCCTAAAATTTGATAGTTGGTATGTGCACACTTAGGGGATATAATTTATCGTTATAAACTGAACAAATACTCAAATGCCACTTCCTATGGACTCTTCTGAATATGGTTGATATGCATTTTGCTTCATCTCTTCAATTGAGATTTAAATAACTATTACCTTGGAAATTTCTGATGATTGTGTTGTCTATGGTATATCCGATTCAGTTGGGTCCATATATTTGATATCATCAGTACCTAATATAGCCTTACACTTGAAGCAAGGCACTTTACTATTCAAGTCGGAGAGGACAAATATTTGACAGGAAAAGCAATGTACTTTTTTGCTTTTTATTTTTGTATTGAAGTAGATGTACTGCATGGAACCATTTCTTTGTACAAAATTATTGTGGTGGTGGCGTTTCTGTTGATGTGCCATTAATGATGTGGTGTAGGAGCAGCCTTGTCCATTTCCATGTGCACTGTGCATCCAGCTAGCCTCAAACTAAATGCATATATGAAATGGACATTGCCAATTTATCAAGAACATCCTTGGTGGTATCAGTAAATAGTGTTTCAAGTTCTGATTTACCCAAAACAGCTAGAATTATGCCATGCAGACTTTATATTCTAAATACTTTCATGTCAAAATAAGTGTCCTCTCCGAATGAACTATATTTATTAAATTCAGCTGGCCATACCACGACTGTCATTAGGACTGAACCAATGAAATTTGGTGGAGTTGTGCTCATAGTTCTTCCATAACGGCCAGTCTCTGAAAATAGTTGGTCAATGGCAGATAGGGATTGCTATGAAGAAGATACTGCATTAGTGTTGCGAAAATTAGTTCCCAAAATGTCACAGCCTACAAAGCTAGGGATATATAAATATTCATAGGCTTTGACATGAACTCCTGGGAGGTTCTATAGGGATTTGTCACTTGAAGTGCTTTACTTGTTCAGTGAAGAAAACTGAAACAATCAATTATGTAACGCAAAACAACTATGAACCAAGTTGACATTGATTAGCAAACCATTTAGGATTACAGGGTGACCCACCTCAACTTGTGCATGACTTTAACGTGTTAACAGAAGACAACAAAAATGTTGCAGTTAATTTTTCGAAACACATTTGTCTAAATGGTAGTTATGGCTACTACAAAAAGTGAGTTGTAAGCTTCTGCAGTTATTCTATCAAAATGACAGGCAGGTGAAAATTTGTCGTCATTTTTGTCTGTGCAGAAAAATCAGCTGAGAAGAATTCAAATTGCAACAGTGTCAACCAAAACCTCAGCAACTGCCTGAAATAACACTGATATGCAAAGGGAGGTTCTTAGGGAGGTGAATAGATGGTATTTGTGAGTTTTAGAGTCAAGTGTATGTTACCAGGTCAGCAAATTTAGAATGGTAACCTGTCGGAGACAAACAAGTCAAAATATGGCAAAACCATTTGCATAACTGATAGCCAGATGATTGCAAACACAAAATAGTTAGGTGTTGTGATTGTCCGAGTCATTAGAAACATAAAACATGACACTCGGTTTTTAAAAGCATAGAGAAAAAGTATAGCAACACTTCTACAAAAATCTATTTTTGATGTCGTCTGGAAAGTCACAAATTTCCATCCCTCAAAATCTAGTCTTAATTTAACCAACATTTGTGATAAAAACGCATGGATTTTTAATACTACCAGTTGCAGAATATTCCCCTCAATAAATTCATTATGTCATAAACAGTCACATGACCTAGAAATCCAAGCCAAGTCATTTTTATTGGAAGTATAAGATCCATGGTTAACAATTTGTATGCATTATTGGAACAATGATTAAAGTGGCTGATACGCACATGAATGCTGAAATTGCAAGTGGTAAATGATATTCCCATGTAAGATAAAGCTATTCTAATGATTATTATGAGTGGTAACAACAGCTTTTTCCTAGCTAGCCTTGGCACTGACCTCAGTAATTTACCAGAATGAAAATAGTGCACGGCGCCAGGACAGTATTTGGGCTTCCTGACTTAATAAAAAAAACCTCCTTCAAAGAAAAACCCTGGCACTACTTTGTTATAGCTTCTGTAATACAGTACATGCATTACATGTGATCCCAAAATTTTTCTGAAGGTTGACAGAGCTAAATTATAAACTCTTTTTCCGAGTCCAATTTTAACCGAAAATTAACCAAACTTACATAATGCTCTTCTCTTGGCTCTTGCCACTGAAACTTTAATTTGGTGTTTTCAATGGAAATCCCAAACTGTTTCAGTAAACACCTTTTTGGTTGCAACATCAATGCACAAGTTGAGGTGGGTCACCCTGTATACTTCCAATAATAGAGGGATGAATCGAATAGTTGACCTTGGTCATATTTAGCAATAACATCACACAAAAAGTAAAAAAAAAAAAATCAGAACACTCGTAGCCCTAAAATTTTCAGAAATACAAGGCACGATATATTGCAATGAAAAAAAATTAGTTTGGCCAGAAAAAAGGACCCTTATTTTTGACCCCCTTGAGACACAACCATGTATCCCGATTGAAATACAACCCTGAAGCACTTGTATGTCGCTGTTCCTAAATTTAAAGATTTCTATACCCATTAACTTGAAAACTGACGATACCACACTTTGAAAAAAAGAACATTCATTAAGTTTAGTAAAATGATTGTTCTTGTTGAAAACCAAAAAATAAATGAGGTCCTATCTCCAATTTTCTAGTTCTAAATTCATTTAAATTCAACATCTATTTCGATACGTGTCATTTCTCATGACCTGCAAGTAAAATGCATCTTGCTTTTAAGTTAGGTTAAAAAAATACACAGGTTAATTTCGTGAAGACCACAGTTTATTTTCACCCCTTATGAAAGAAATTGGAATCATTTTATTGATGCTGAAGTTCAATATCATTATTCTCCAAGTAATTGTCTTTCTGCTTTGCTAATTTTGGTGAGACTTGCTTTTCTGTAATTGCTGTTCACTCAAAAATCCAGCAGCAAGGTCCCTCTGACTTTATATACATATTTTTTTCAAATATTTTGTTTTACTTATATACCAACTTCCCCAACAAGTGGTCCCATTATGACAATTGCCATTATCACTGTGTACTAACCAAGTGACCTAATTAAAGATTTATTTATTTACATTTTGCTAGTTCTCATGTATAGAGCAAACAACAAACTTTGCTATATAGCCAGTATGCTGTCTTATAGTACCAGTTATACACATACAAAATTTGGAATCAATCAGTTAAGTTTTCTGGGAGATTAGGCAGTTTTAGTAAATTTTAGTGCATTTTTTACTAGAATCACCAAATCTTTTGACTGCTAAATATTTTTTAAAAATACTTGTAATTTCACATCAAGATATCTAATACGTAATTATAGCATACTGGCTATGTTATGTTGGAATTGAATTGATTTCTTGTCCGAACTGTAAGATTTTATGATTAACTAGGTTGCTTCGCATAGAGCAAATGGTACACAGTGTTATGCAGCAAGCAACAGAACTTACATTCATTGGGACTTGGAGGTGTGCAAAACTGTACAAGACTTAGTTGGCAAAAGCAATTACCTTGGCTGATTCAGTTTCACAATAGTCGGCGTGACCTACAGGTCTTTAGGGATTCCAAAGTTCTTTTTGACATTAATGGCGTACAGCATACTGTGCCTGGGGAAAGTCCAACATGCAGACCTCATGAATAAAATAGGAAATGAGCCTGCAAGGTGTTCATGGTTCCCTTGACCAGTAGAGAAAAGAGCAAGAAAGGGCAATTCTCGGCAATTGTGTGTGCTATGTCTGCTTTCATGAGGTCTGAGTAACTCAGGCAATGTGTTGACCAAAGGAAATGGAATAATCAAATTGTTTTTCGAACAATTGAAAAATGCTCATTGATATAAAGAATGCCACACAGATCTGAAATTTTGAATTTTGCTAAATAAAGCTGAGAAAAGAATGGGTGTTATGTGAATCACTACAGCAAAAATATATATACCAACTAAATTTGTCATTATGACTAATTGACTGAGTGAAATGACTAATAACTTACCAAGTCAAAAGACCAACTAAATTAGTGAAATGACTGACTTTATTGGCCAACTAAATGATAATGACTAAATAAATTAGTCAAAAGTCTTACTACATCTGTAACTTGACTAACTAGGTCAGACATTTGACTAATTTTTGGTGTTTGACTAACTTAATTTGTCAAAAAGATTTTGAGTGTAAGGTGCAGGAATGTTAACATTAAAATGGGTTTTGTTTGGGAAACCCAGTGAACCATCTTGATCATTTCCATAAGAGAGAACTCTGAATCCATGGCAAAGAATGATCAGGAAAGAAGAAATTGACACTAAGTTATTCTGTAAATGTCATCAGGCAACTTGACATGTAGCCACTTCATTTCTAAAGCATTTCCTTTGACGAAAATGACATCAATGCATTTCCTTTTAATAAAGTGTGACAGAGCCTTATAAAGACATTTAAGAGCCATACACTCTAAAAAATTTCAGACAAAATTGGTTTTTTAGATTCAAAATGGTTTTTTGAAAAACCAAATTTCAATGCAAAAAACCAACAGGGATTTTGTGAAAAATCCATGTTGGTTTTTTTCATTGAAATTTGGTTTTTCAAAAAACCATTTTGAATCTAAAAAACCAATTTAGTCCCGACATTTTTTAGAGTGTAGAATAAGGCTTTATATCAACATGCATGTTCTTTTGCAGAAAGACTATCATGGGTTTTTTCTGTTCATTTGCTGCGCAATTGAAGTTTGGATTAAAAAAGAGTTTCTGAGTGTTTCAGCAAGAACTTAAATGTAGGGGGTATAGCTTTACCCACGACTGCGGCACAAAACAGTTCAAACAAAGTGGCATGCATGGATACATGCATGTGCTAGTGTCATTCAGTTTTTACACTGGATTGCAAAGCAGACCTTTACATTTGATTTCTCACTGAAATACTACGAAAGCCGTTGCATGCGCCCCAAGCACTCTGAACGAACCCTCGAAGCATGCTAAAATCAAAGAGCAGAATCATCCTTGAAATTGCAACCTCAAAGTCTGTGAATGTTTTCATGTAAAGGACATCCAAACAGCCGTATTAGAAAAAAATTCAATTCAAGTTTGAATTTAGAAAAGCGGTCCTATTTTTTTGAAATTACCCCTTTAAAATGTTTAGCTAAAACGAAAATATTACTATAGAGCGAGTGATATCCTGCAAATGAAAAGAAGTTTGCCAACTTCATAATTTAGGTCGTATTTCATACACTTGTCAAAACAAGAACTCTTTAGTAATAATAAGTAATAATAATAAGTAGATTCATGGACGCAGGTCCTGACGGTCCTCTTTGTCCAGCTCGGGTGTTTTATTCTTTATTCCCGTGGTGATGAAAGGTGCAGCTATGTACAGTGCTGGTGACGCCCGTAGGGAGGATAAAAACAATGTATATATACATATATACAACTAGAAAAAGTTTTTAGTTTTGATGGACTGGCCGCCTGTCTGCCTGTCATTTTTGTACTTAGAAAGGTTTACATTTAATTACTCGATTAATATTGGTCGACTGGCCGCCTTGCTGCCTGTCGCAAAGGTTTATATAGATGTAAGTGTGATTGTTCTGCTTAAGAATCAATTCTAAGTAATTTGTACATAAACTTGTTCAGTACAGGACTAGCCGCCTTGCTGCCAGCCTATAATTTCTAGCTGTACTACTGATTTTTAAAATTTGAGATTGGTAAAAAACTATAAAAATGTATCAAAATATAATCGCGACTGGCCGCCTTGCTGCCTGTCGCTGTTTTACTCGATTGGCCGCCTTGCTGCCTGTCGATTTTGTTTAGTCAAGATATTGATACTTTAGAAGCAGATCATTTTTGACAGTTGTTACTGTCTATGAGTTTTGTTCCAGTCATAAAAACATTATCTCGACACAGGTTTTCCAATTATCTTGTACATTTTTCATGCCATACTTTAACATGCACAGATTTTAAGCACTTCAGCTTTTATGCTGGTACAACTATTGTAAGAGTGATATGCCCTCATGAGATATATGTCTGCAAAATTGGAATTCCGTCTGAATAATTCAACAGCTGACTCTGCCCTTTTGAGTTTGATATAGGGACTGCACATAGTCCTTCCTGCTGCTGTACAGACTCCCTCCCCTTTATTTAACTATGCACTGTAAATTTTGAATTTTGAGTTAGCTCAATTGATTGAGTGAGATGGTTGCACAATTCCTTTGAGTCAAGATGGCTTGTTGTTTGCAAGTTATAACAACATAAGATTATCATAACTCAAAACGGCAAGCTATCATGGCTCAAAGAAATTGTGCAACCATCTCACTCAATCATTTGAGCTACCGTAATATGGGGTGAATAGGGACACAGGGGTGAATCGGGACAAGACAGGGATGTGTATTATTTCTTCAAAGATCAACTACTTCCACTTAACCTAGGGAATTTATTTTTGGCACATGTATAGTATACATACTAGCGCATATTGTGATGGAATTTCATGCTTCTAACTGCAAACAGTGAGGAGCTGCAGCACCTTAAACTTGGCCCTGCATAATTTGAATTTTTACATACTGGTCAAAACTTTGCTCATTCCTCAAGAAATATTCACACCACAGCTATCAAACTTGCACGATTTTTTTTCAATTTAAAATGGTATCAGGGAACCAGAATAGTAGACTAGATGTGGGATTATGTATGTTTGGTCATGGGTAAAGATCCAGGTCCATGGCAAAGATTCGGGGATACTCAAAATAAACTCTACCTATTTTCATTTGTTTGTACTGACATGGCTTTTTGATAAATATTATTGAACTTAACATCATTTATTGTGGATTTAGTCCAGATATAGTAATCATCTGCAAAATTAGCTGATAATTATAGTTTTTAATACTTTTCTGTCATTTATCAGATTTTTAAAAATCTCAATACTATCAATGAAATTGATTTCAGATTTATCCCAAAATAAATATTTTTCACATCGAAGATGTTTTCTATTGTTAAGTCATCAGAAGGAATCACTTGAAGAAGCTAGGAAGCATTGATTGTGGAAATAATGGTGTGTCCCGATTCACCCCAAATTGTGGGGTGAATTGGAACAGTGGTTTTTTGGGCCCTGAGCCTCGGCAATTTAAGATATCATTTCAAGCTCCTACAGAACGTTAGACCTTCTGCTCGGACACAATTTGACACCATATTTCGATTTCTAAGTTGATTTTTGTCCATTTTATCACAGAAAAACGGAAAATTCTGTCCCGATTCACCCCATATTACGGTAACTCAAAATTTCAAATTTTACAGCGTGGGTGCACAGTAGTGAGTTCTTATATATCCAATGAATGCACTATTATTATTGCATCTATGAGTAATTTTAGTTCCGTACAGTTGTGTTTATAGCCCTTCCTTATCTGTAGGTAATGGATTGCTCAGTGCTGACTAAATTAAGTTAACTTAACTTGTATCTATCAAGGTAAATTTGTTTGCATGAGCCTATTGCATTACTTTCGTCTTACCTAATGCTGAAGAAAGAAAACAGGAGCTCATACGAAGCAGAGTGAAAATGCTTTGAGGTCGCTTGCCCTAGCTCTGGTGATCAAGATACAGTTAAAATGCCATTTGTTGGAAAGGTCATACTGTTCATTTGCGAAGATCCAGTTTCACAATGGTTTTGAATGAAGACCGTGCAGAGAATATTTCTATTTTCCTCTCCTTTTAGATTGACCCCGGCCTCAAAGACATTGTGTCGACAATTGGAGAAGAAGGCATAGTTTGGTATTACACTTTAAGACACAGTTCAAGCACTGAGTTACATTTATGTGTCATCCGTGTAAAAAAAATCCTGTGTCGCCAAAAATGCAGATATCTCGACAAAATTTGCTGTATCTGAATCTGACGCGGAAAATAGTTGGCTTCAATAATGGTAGCACTTTTGTGGTGTGTATATATATCTTCTAGGCCTCGGTACAATTCACCAAATTATGAAAACAAACTGGCAAAAATCGCTGATATGGAGTGACAAAAAAAAATCATACCTTGTTATTTAACGCTTCATATTTTGGATGATAATGGTTTTTTCACCACATTGTTTCCTTGAGGCTCTCCCTAACTTTCTTACATATCGATATCCACATTTTGTTGTGATTTTCTCACCTTTCAAGGAATAGTAGATTTTATGTGACAATTGTGGCACTAATTTTAAAGGCAGAAAGTTTATATCACACACAAATATACTAGTTTTGATTGTCTATATCATGTGTCAAAACGACAAAATAAAATAGCTTACTAATGATGGTCCTGTCAGAACAGGACATGTCAAAACATACGTTGCCCCGTAAAAAAAACTTAATCGTTAATCTTAAAACGTTCTCCAGATAATGCAATGAAAATCAAACTTCGTTTGCCCAACTAAATTGGTTACAAGAAGTTTATAGTGGCAGAGCCCAGTTTTGGGTATTTTTTGAGATTACGTTTTTTTTACGACAAAATTTTATTAGACCTTTTTTAGAAGCTGTATTTTATTTTTTGAATTTTGTCTAATTTGAAATATTGATGAATCTTCTTAACAGGTATGATTGTAGCAGGCACTATGAGCATAATTAAACCTCCAAAAATCATGTTTTGATCAAAGTAAGGCCCTCATTCTTTTTCTTAATTGTTACGGTAAACGAAACTCAAGTGCTTACAGAAAAGCACTGGAATGTTCCTTGTGAGGTCACATACGTATTCTACAATGTTATTCTGTATGACACATAAGAAGTTAATGAGGTAATATCCTCTACTTGCAATGCTACTGGAAAAAGTAAATTAAAAAAGTGTCAAACCACTCATTAGGGAGGTCACAAGGTGCCTTATGACAATTTTATGAAGCCATTGATGTCCACTAACAACTGAAGGTAAATAATTGTCATTCGTCTCCTGTAAATGCCATTGGAAATTTTAAAAGAAAATGTATCATTTACAGGAAATAATGATATTAAAATAACCAAAGTAACATTTCATTTTTATTATTGGTCTTTTTTTGCTGATTTGCATTAGGTTTATTAAGGAAACCTTTATAATACAACAAAATAACTCAATTTTCTATCTGCTTCTTCCAAAAAAGAAATAAGTGAAGGTCAGGACAAGCAGATCACTCTAACACGTGAAAATGAATGAGACAATTTCCTGCGGATATATAATTCATACACAGTCAACTTCCTCATTTACTATTTACCCATGGCTTTGACTATTATTTGTAATTAGTAACTGCAAACTGTAGTGTCTGTTTTCCGCTTCAATAAAAGAACCTGAGATCAAAGCCATTTTTGATGATAATATTTTAAATTTGAAACATTAGAAATATAAGGAGAGCCAAGTTTCAGCTAATTAGAAACCTTTCTCTTTAATCATTACATGGGTTGTAGTCTGAACATCAAGTAGAGTTATTACCTTTACACTGTTTCGACATTTTAAACTTTAAAGCTTTATCTTAAGCTTCAAATAGGTTTTTATATATAACCTGCCTTGTGCAATGCAATTTTTCCATAAATGTTTTATGACGCAATTGCTTTGCCATCCACATTTTCTCACACATCTTCTCAATATTTTTGATGTGACATTAATGATAGAGCGCTCTTATGCTTAAGGATATTAATTGACATTTTCCCTAAGAAGTGGCTGTTTAAGCACCTCATAGATGTAACATGACATGATATTGTAGTATAAAGTGTGGAAACATGCCTTTAATTAAGGCTGAGTGTTATTAAGCATGATAGTGTAAAGAAGGGTGTGATATTGATTAGATGACAGACTCAGGCGGTGAAATCAGGAAAGAAAAGCAGAGTAAGACAAGGAGGAAGAGTAGGAGGAGGAGGAGGTGGTGAGAAGAAGCTGGAGATGGGTAGAGAGGAGGAGGGGGTGGTTAGAAGAAGCTCGAGATGGGAAGAGAGGGGGAGGAGGTGGTTAGAAGAAACAGGAGATGGGTAGGGAGGAGGAGGAGTTGGGTAGAAGAAGCTGGAGATGGGTAGAGAGGAGGAGGAGTTGGTTAGAAGAAGCTGGAGGAGGAGGTGGTTAGAAGAAGCTGGTGATGAGCAGAGAGGAGGAGGAGGTGGTTAGAAGAAGCTGGAGATGGGTAGAGAGGAGGAGGAGGTGGTTAAAAGAAGCTGGAGATGAGTAGAGAGGAGGAGGAAGTGGTCAGAAGAAGCTGGAGATGGGTGGAGAGGAGGAGATGGAGGAGGAGGAGGTGGTTGGAAGAAGCTGGTGATGGGTAGAGAGGAGGAGGAGGTGGTTAGAAGAAGCTGGAGATGGGTAGAGAGGAGGAGGGGGTGGTTAGAAGAAGCTGGAGACGGGTAGAGAGGAGGAAGGGGTGGTTAGAAGAAGCTGGAGATGGGTAGAGAGGAGGGGGTGGTTAGAAGAAGCTTGAGATGGGTAGAGAGGAGGAGGGGGGTGGTAAGAAGAAGCTCGAGATGGGTAGAGAGGAGGAGGTGGTGGTTAGAAGAAGCTGGAGATGGGTAGAGAGGAGGAGGAGTTGGTTATTAGAAGCTGGAGGAGGAGGTGGTTAGAAGCTGGTGATTGGCAGAGAGGAGGAGGAGGTGGTTAGAAGAAGCTGGAGATGGGCAGAGAGGAGGAGGAGGTGGTTAGAAGAAGCTGGAGATGGGTAGAGAGGAGGAGGAGGTGGTTAGAAGAAGCTGGAGATGGGTAGAGAGGAGGAGGAGGTGGTTAGAAGAAGCTGGAGATGGGTAGAGAGGAGGAGGAGGTGGTTAGAAGAAGCTGGAGATGGGTAGAGAGGAGGAGGAAGTGGTTAGAAGAAGCTGGAGATGGGTAGAGGGAGGAGGGGGTGGTTAGAAGAAGCTGGAGATGGGTAGAGAGGAGGAGGAGGTGGTTAGAAGAAGCTGGAGATGGGTAGAGAGGAGGATGAGGTGGTTAGAAGAAGCTGGAGATGGGTAGAGAGGAGGGGGGGTGGTTAGAAGAAGCTGGAGATGGGTAGAGAGGAGGAGGGGGTGGTTAGAAGAAGCTGGAGATGGGTAGAGAGGAGGAGGAGGTGGTTAGAAGAAGCTGGATATGGGTAGAGAGGAGAAGGAGGTGGTTAGAAGAAGCTGGAGATGGGTAGAGAGGAGGAGGAGGTGGTTAGAAGAAGCTGGAGATGGGTAGAGAGGAGGAGGAGGTGGTTAGAAGAAGCTGGAGATGGGTAGAGGATGATAAAGGAGAGCAGATGAG
The DNA here is from genome assembly GCA_026936325.1 of Platynereis dumerilii. Lineage (NCBI taxonomy): Eukaryota > Metazoa > Annelida > Polychaeta > Phyllodocida > Nereididae > Platynereis > Platynereis dumerilii. The sequence goes on along the minus strand of JAPTHN010000042.1, from coordinate 2,056,112 downwards.
ATTGGAGATTGGAAATGAAAGCAGCAAGTGTATGCTGGATCAGGAGGGGCGAGGGAGTAGGAGGAGTTTCATTCATATATATAAACAATAATAAATATTCTTTACCGTACAGTCTATATTGTATAAATATAATATGAATGCAATATAGCAAAATGCCGTTTGACACTCAGAAAGACACTTTCAGTTCTATATTTAACACCTATTATGTGTACCATTGTGCTGGGTCATTCCATGTCAAATCATCAGATTTCCAGAAAATTTAAGAACCTGTCTGCGAATTTGCTGAAAGAAATATGTGTGTTGTTTGATGTCCTAAAAGTTGAATATCCTGAAAATTTTAGATTAATCGGTAAATTTTTCACTATTTGGCTGAGGTTTGACAATTGCTGATTTTACTAGTTTTCCAAGCATCGAATTGACCACAACTGCATACTTTGCTAATTAAATCACTTAATAGTCATCCTTGAGCTTTTAAATTCGAGATCTCCACTGACTGGACAATGAAAAATAATTAAAGGTAGACATTTATTGTTTTCTACCAAATTGTGAAAAATTGACCGATCAAGCTGAACTTTTTAGGAAGTTCATCCTTCGAGACAACATAATTTTTTCAGCCTATTTACAGACAGGATGGTGGAAGCCACTTCCTGATCTAACATGGAATGACCCATTTGCTAAAATACTTTTATTTGCTGTTTGCAATTGTCTTAATTCAGCATTTTGCCAATACCTAAAAGACGTGCATTTTTTTGTAAATTTTATGTTTTCTTGCAGATAAATATTGGGGAATCATACAAGCATCCACATGACCATTGCCCACATTGGACAAATGGTGTCCCATACCATTTCAGGTCAGGCCATTAATTGATCAACAATAAGCAATTAATAAGGAGTATGTTGAATGTGTTCTATGCTCATATTGCTTGACATACATGCGGTTACCATTTGGCTTAATTATGTCTTTCATCATTGTCAGAGTCTCAGGCAGACAAATCCTTGATTATTACACTATAATCAATGGATTTCCCTACATTACATCATAAAAGATACCCATAGGATAAATGTAGATGGATCCGTGTGTTATAAATTACATTGTTCTTCAACCCTAAAGCATCAATCTTCTTTTATCCAGCATGTGTCTATTTTGGATGAATAAACATTGTCATATATAAGTTATAACCCAAGATAGCCTGGTATTAGTCTTCTGTGCAGAGGAGCATGTGTTTAGAAATTAGTATGAAAGAACAAAGAAAGCTTTCACCAATTGAAATCGTCATGAAGAAAGAAGAACAGTGTATGAATAATGTCACATAACATTCTTGAAGAATTCCTCAAATGTAAACAGGCAAATTGGCATGTAGCCACTTAAAGTTTTAAGCATGTCATTCGAGGAAAACATCAATAAATGTCCTTTTAATGTCAGCCTACTCAAAGTCTGAGAGTGCTTTAAAGAGAATCCTAAATGCTTCAGAACAAGTCTGTATATCAACATGCATGTTCTTTTGCAGTAAGACTACAGTGTATAATTCATTCTTTCCATTCATTCAAGTTGAGGCCTGGAGAAAAGAATGGCTTCCGAGTATTTCACAGAGAAGCTGAATTTCAAGGATTGTGCACAAAACAGTTCAAACACATGCATGTGCTAAGTACATAAATATGTGTACTTGGGTCCTAAAATCTTTATACTGGATTGTCTGAAGCAAGCCATCACATTTTGATCACTGAAACACTCTGCAGCCATTACATTTGCCTTAAGCACCCCAAACAAACCTACAAAGCAAGCTAAAATCAAAGCAGCTTCATCCTTGAAATCCCAACCTCAAAGTCAAAATGAATGAATGGATTAAGTAAATGAAGACAAAGAATGAAGGCATGCCTAATGTAAAGGACATGCAAACAGCTAAGTCAGGGAACATTTTAAACTCAGGTTTGAATTTGAAAAAGTCATACTTTTTTTTTAAATAACCTCTTAAAAGTTTGTCTAAAAAGAGTATTACACTGCAGGGAATACGATATCCTACAAATTGGGAAAAAAGTCCTAAAATTGTGTCATTTTTTTATTATCAATGCATTTCACCCAAATCATAAAAAAATATTATCCTGACACAACAAATTTGATTATCTTTAACAATTTTCATGCAAATAGGGTAGCTTTTACACAGATGCACTACATTTTTCATCTCATCACAAATACTGTAAAAGTGATATGCCTGCATGAGATATAGAAGTATGTCTGCTAAACAAGAATCCTGTCTGAATAATTCAACAGCTGACTCTGTCCTTTTGAGTTTGATATATTCATCCCCTCCCCTCTATCTATTTCCGGTTTCAAAGCAGTGCTTTTTAGCATGGCCGATAAACTAAGATATCAATGAGCACCTTTTAGTTCCATTAGCTCATTTTTAGTCACTCATTGTCTAGATTTTGGATTGCTCAGTGCTCACTACTGTTATACACTTGTAATATCTAGCGAAAAAAAAAGTTCCACCGTAAATTTCAAATATACAGGACAATTACTGTTGGTATATTAATCATGTCTTAAATTCCTTTGATTTCTCATCATTTTTCAAAAGTTCTTTTATATTGTAGGACCTAATCACTGAACCACATATATAAAGATCTTGAATGATAATTGATGAAACACATAACGTGGATGCTAAAGTATGTTTTTAGTTATTTTCTGCATTTGTCTCAATTTAGCCTGCAAATAGTTATTCTATTCATTAAAATGTATAATATATCGTATCCTAGGGGAATCATAACGGCATCCAAATTGGGCAAATTGTACCAATACCCCTTTGAGTCATGTCCTTAATCAATCAACAGTAAATCATTACTATTATTAATAAGAGGCAAGTCCAGTGTTCTTATAGCTTGACATACATGGGGTTACCATCCGGCTTAATTATGTCATTCATCATTATCAGAGTCTTAGGCAAGCAAACTCTTAATTATTACACTATAATCAATGGAATTCCCTTTATGACATCACAAGAGGTACCCCTAGGATGTCTGTACCCTGGATCCATAGGTGGATCCTTGTGTTATGAATGATATTGTTCTTCAACCCTAAAGCATCAATTTCCTTTCATCCAACAAGTGTCAATTTCGGATGAATAAATATTGTGATAGATTACCCTAGACAGCCTAGTCTCAGTCTTCTGTGCATCAGAGCACTTGTTTTGATATAAGTATGAAATAGGAGCTCTTTAATCTTTGTTCAATACGCTGTAAAATTTGACATTTTGAGTCAGCTCAAATGATTAAGCCAAATTTGTCTGAGCTACCATAGCTTATTGTTGTGAGTGTATTAACAATATCTAAATGTCTTCTGACTAAAATGTTTACTTCACGCACTAAAACATTTCTCAAATGGCTGTAATAAAGATAAACATGGTGTTAAATAAGTCTCACCAGCTAATATTTTGCAGCTTTTTAAAAACTTGTGCAATACTATGTAAAGTGGGTTAAGCAATTAATTTAAGTCAAACAATAGTCAGTGTGGCTATAAGGTCTTTGGGAGCCTGAAAGTTCCTTCTTGACATTAATGGGGCCCAGCATGCTGCACCAAGGGAAAGTCCAACGTGCAGACCTCATGAATAAAATAGGTAATGAGCCTGTGAGATGGTTCATTTGGACAATATAGAAGAATGTCAGAAAGGGCAACTGTGTGTGCATTGTCTGCTTTCATGAGGTCTGAGCAACTCTGACCAACAGAAAATGGAATAGTTCCATGTCAATTGAGCAGTAAAAGAAGCTCATTAATATTTATTATTATGAGACTAACTTTTTCTTCTGGAGAAAGAGCATTGCTTGAACTTTCTTGAACACTTTCCAGGTTGAATAGAATAAAAGTGTGCTAGAGTCCTGCAACAACTTTATAAACACATTTATGACTTTCCTTCCATATTTCACACGTTTCTAATCTGTCATGGGGTTGTGAATCCATTACCATAACAGAAGAAGAAGTTTGAACTGTGCTCTTGATTGAAATTTGTATGAATTATGTCACATAACGTTCTTGAAAGATTCCCTAAATGTCAACAGCCAAGTTGGCGTGCTGCAACTTAATTTTTTAAAGCATGTCATTTGTGTAAAAAATCAATAAATGCTCTTTTAATGTCAGACTGCTCTAAAGACTGCGAGTGCTTTAAAGAGAATCTATAAAGCCCAAAAACAAAGCTGTATATCAGCATGCGTGTTCCTTTGCAGTAAGACTATAATTCATATTCATACAAGTTGAGGCCTGGAGAAAAGAATGGCTTCTGAGTATTTCACAGAGAGGCTGAATTCCTAGGATTGTGCACAAAACAGTTCAAACAAAGACACATGCATGTGCTATGTACATAAACATGTGTACTTCTGTCCTGAAAGCTGTACACTGGATTGCCTAAAGCAAACCATTGCATTTTGATCACTGAGTCACTCTGAAAGCCATTACATTTGCCTCAAGCACTCCAAACAAACCTACAAAGCAAGCTAAAATCAAAGAGCAGCTTCATCCTTGAAATCCCAACCTCAAAGTCAAAAGGAATGAATGGATTAAGTGAATAAAGACAAAGAATGAAGGCATGCCTAATGTAAAGGACATGCAAACAGCTATATCAGGGAAAATTTTAAACTCAGGTTTGAATTTGGAAAAGTCATACTTTTTTGTTTGAAAATAACCTCTTAAATGTTTGTCTCAAAGAATACTACACTGCAGGTAATGTGATTTCTTGCCAATGAAAATTGTATCATTTGTGTGGTATTTCTAATCAATATTGTATAGCCCTAATCATGAAAAATGTTTTCCTGACACAACCAATTTGATAATCTTTAACAATTTCCATGCAAAAAGGGTAGCAAACACAAAAGCACTTCAGTTTTCATTTTATCGCAAATACTGTAAAAGTGATATGCCTACATGAGATATATGTCTGCTAAATCAGAATCCTGTCTGAATAATTCAACAGCTGACTCTGCCCTTTTGAGTTTGATATATTTATCCCCTCCCCTCTATCCATTTCGGTTTTCATGTACAGCAGTGCTTTTTAAGCATGGATGATGCACTGCAATGTCAATGAGCACCTTCAGTTCCATACACTCATTTTCAGTCGATCACTCCTTGCCTGTAGATTCTGGATTGCTCAATGCTCACCACAGGTATACTATCTAGTGAAAAAAACATGTATTACCATAAATTTCAAGTATGCTGAACTATCACTACTGGTATATTTATCATGTCTTGACATCCCTTGAATTCTCATCAATTTTCAAAAGTTTTTATGCATCTGGTCGCTTCTGCAGATTGGGTATAATTATGCTCTCAAGTATCTTATCTTATCTTTTCCACTTATTATCTAGGCTGCCAATCCCTGGATCCAGAGTTCGAATCTAGGGCTTGCCAGGTCAGATGGGCCTATGTTGGATGGCGGTTTCAATCACCGTTCTCCTCAATGCCGTGTCATCTGCCTGTCCTTATTAGCCTACATTATGAATAAATGCAGGACACAATGCTGCAATCATCATCCCATCCATCCCATCTATGGTCAAGCCATACAAGGTTCTGTGTTCTTTCTTTTCTTTCAATGTCACGAAATCTAACTGAAAAATATTTGGTGGCCAGAGGCTATCGTATTATTTTCTTCTTACCAAATACATAAGAAAGTAAACAGGGGAAAAAAAAAGCGAACTACGTAAACATTTTCTATGGCCAGTTTGCCACTTTCCCTCGGCGGATAAAGTTACTTAAATTTCCATTTGTGGGAAAGCTGGACGGTTATTTTGCTTATTTGCTCTGGTTACAAAATAGTTTAATATGAAAAAAGTGTCGTTATTTTCCATTCTTTTCAGATAATGCCAGGCGTCAACGCAATGGGTCAACAAAAGGAGAAGGTGTAATTCGATATTTGATTTCATGCTAACAAAATTAAGAATTATAAAGAAAATATTTTGGATTAATGCAAATGTAAACAAAATAATGCCAATGGGATATGATTTTGCATTATAAATACTAGTGTGATGCAGATTGCACAAATTAAAAATAAACTTTTGAATTTTCAATGGGGCACCTCCCAAATATGTTTCAATATATATACAAAATAAATTCAGTAAAAATTTGAGCCAAATCGGACAAATTTGAGAGGATCCTACCGCAATTTGAAATATAATATTGTACTGCAATGGGTGAAATCCCGGTTTTTAGGGGTATGGATGAAGGAAGTTGTCCTTCCACTAGCGGAATGGTAACTTTTTTTTATTTGAGCTTTCCACTATTCTCATCACAAATCCATTCATATTTTGCCAAGATGCGGTCATTTCAGGCCACAGGGCACTCCCAAAGCAACAAATTTTGCCTGATTTTACAGCATTAAGGTTAGATGCTATATTGAATAACATAACAAGGAATATAGGTACACACATTTAAGTTACACCATCTCATTAAAGTTACTCTGATTGATAGGTTGGGATTGGACCCAAACTTTGTCTGATTTTTACATTATCCTGTGCATCCTGCTCATATTGCTGAGTATGTAAAATTTCTCAGATGTACGATCATTTTTTCCTATTGAAATGATCAAATATTTGCACTAAATGACCGCTAGATTTATTTCGGGTACGCACAGAAAAAAATCACCAGCTTGATTGCTTTCTTCTTTGTGATGTCATCACCATTGTAAGAATTTGTTAGCTTAATTACAATATACTTAGAACAATGCTCATTGTGGTGTTATTACTAAATGACTGTGCTGCAGGAGGAGAAAACTATCCAGAAAAAATATTACAAAAATATTAAATAATTAATGTATTCAAAGAAATAGGAATATAACTTAATCAGAAATTTAATGATCACAAGTTTATATCATAATGAACATTATACTACCGATATTTAGCAAATCATTTTATCATTCAGAGCAGCTTTAAGCAGGAAAAGAGCTTCAATTTGAATACCAACATTACTACTATGCTCAAGTAATCAAAGGTAATAATCAATTGAAAATTGTATTCTTATTTTCGATTTGACAATTCCGATGCTTGATTTGAATAAGGTAAGGATAAGAATCACTGGGTGGAATAAAAATCGAGCTGGTTGAGCTGATAAAGGAATAAGCAAAATTCAGGACAAATATTTCTCTGTCAAATTTGAAAAATAGTGGAAAGAAATGGGAATGGCTGCAATCAAATCAATTAAATATATACGACAAAATTTATGAACAAAATTAATAAGGCTGAATGAATACATAATTTCCATGGACACTTCACATGGAATTTATTTATATTGCTCTTTACCCATATCTTCGACTTCTAGAGAAATTAGTTGTTGCAAATTGATCGTCAGTTATTTCCGTACGGCTATATAGAAAGAACCTGGGATCAAAGACATTTTTGATGATGACAATTTTACTTGGAAACATTAGAAATATGAGCAGAGTCATGTTTCGGACAAACTTTTTTCTATAATCATTACAGGATTTCAACCCAACATAATTAATGTTACTACACAGTATAAGCTTACAGTGTTTTGCACTCTATAATGCCACCTCAAGTTTCAAGAGAGTTTTTATATATATATAATTTATTCATGCATTTGTAAAAAGCATAATTTGTATATGTAAATTTATAAAAAATGTAGTAAAATGTATAAAAGACCAATCACAGAATATATGAAATAGAAAAGAGTCAATTTCATCACTTGTTAAAAGCTGTTCAGTCCATATTTGCATAAAGAGTCTAAAATCATTGCCATTAAAATCATTCTTAAATTTAGAGTCAATAAAATCAAGTCTTTCATGAAAGCTTAAGGCCTAGTTCAAAAATAATGAAGCCACGCAGCTTATTTTCTGTAGGGGTCTCAAAATATGAGAATGGCTGTATGTGACAACTTAATGGTACATCATTGCTTTAAGTACATTCTTGTGCAACTTTCCTGAAAATTTCATGACATTCTGTCTCATAGTTATTGAGATAGAGTTGAATTACATTGAAAAACCGGCATTTTTTCACCAAAAAAACGTGACATGACATTTTTTACCACTTGAATTCTTTCAGTTTTACAAATTTGGACATATTCTAAGGCAATTTCGCATTACACTTTTTTGAATCTCTACATCCTCAGGCTTCATAAATCCATCAAATCAAGTATTTATATTTGCCTGTGTTGACATTATTGAGCTATTTTGATTCAAAGGTTGACTTCCAAAAATTAAGCAAAATTTGACACTTACTGATCTGGGATGCTCTAGTGCCCCTTTGACATATGTCAGTTGAATCGTTTGGCCCTTGAGACCTAGTCTTATATCTGCTTACCCATTTTGGAGCTTCTTGTGGTTGTGGAAAATTTAGTTCACTAAAAAATTCCAATGAATAGCAGGGTAGGTGAATCCGTCGCAAGCGTAACGCCCAGAACACTTTCTAGTGCCACAGAGGAATAAAAGCTCCGTTTTAAATCTTGTTTGGCTTGTAATATGCAAAATCTGTGTAGTATTGAGAAACAATCAAGTAATCCATGTCCGCAGCTGGTTTCTGGTGGTAAAATACAAATGGGGCTTTGTCGCAAGCGTAACGCTATGGAAAATATTGATCATATTTTCATGGTTTTCTTGTAAGGAGTAAAGTAATCATTCTAATATTACTTTTAGTGATAATCAACACAATATTTCAGTAGTTGGAGTATGTTTCAATGTTTAATTATCAAAATTTTGCTCTTTGTGAAGCTTTCCTCAAAATTTTGGGCCAATTTGTCGAAATAGGCAATAACCAGTACAAATTTCACTTTAATTTTGTAATTACTCTTCCGCTTCATCCAGTTATTACTGATAATACATTTAAAATGGATTTGGGTCAAAACCAGAACACTTTTTTGACTTTTGTGTCACACAAGTACCCAAAATTGGCTTTTTTAGTGGAAAAATAGGCTAAAAAACACGCTTCTATCATCATTTGCTCTGTCCATATTCATTTTGGTGGCACTTATTTGGTACCAACTCGAAGCCCACATTTGGGTGCATAACACAGGACAGGTGAAATCGTTTTAGAGGAAAATATGTACATCTGGGGAGAAAATTTGAAAGTTTTTTTTTTAATATTGCGGCAAAATTTCGAAAAATACTGTTTTCCTCATAAAATATTTCGTGAATTTGGATGAAAACAGCCATGGAGGCTTAAGAGTATATGAGTTTTGTCATCCAAAAAAAAAATTCGATTTAATTTGATGATAAGTTACCATTTAGTCTACTTTTCTTTTACTGCCATGGAAATAAAAATAAATAAAATTTGGTAATATTCAGCTTTTATCAGTCATTTCCACAAACCACAGCAAAATTGTAAATACAGTTTCTAGAACTTAGACATGTTTGTTACAATATTATGTGGTCATTTGATACTTATAAACATTCTAAAATTTTGATGGTCATGTCACACTTTGGCTTCATTATTTTTGAACTAGGCCTTAAACCATATCTGTGAGCAATGCACTGCAAGTTTTTTCAAATAAGACTTGAGCTATCTCTGATCATCACATCAGCCAGGTACTTCACCTTTCCATTGTCACTTTGCAGCGTCTATATAACCTCTGACCTGCATAATACATCTTAATGTTTCCATAACAAATATTTTCAAGTTTCGTTACTTTGAAGCTCACACATTTACTCTCACATATTTCTCAATATCATTGATGTGACATCAATGATAAAGCACTCTTGTGTTAAAGGGCGATTAGTTGACATTTTCCTGTAATGAAGTGCCTGTTTAAGCACCTCCTCGATGAAACATGACATGATATCGGAGCATAAAGTGTGGAAACGTGCTTCCCTGGGTTTAATTACGGCTGAGTGTTATTAGGCATAGTGTAAAAGAGGGTATGATATTGATTGCTTGACAACCTGGAGCGATATAAAGAGAGGGAGATGGGAGGATATACAAGAAGGAAGTCTTGGAACAAGAGGTTAATGAGGGGACGGAGGGGCAGGGATAGGAGGAGAAGTGGGAAGAAGAGGATGACGGAAGAGGAGGAAGAGGAGGAGAAGAGCTAGGAGGAGAAGCAGGAGTAGGAGAAAGAGGAGGAAGAGGAGGAAAGGGGAGAATGGAGATGGAAATTGAGGAGGAGAAAGAGGAAGAGCAGGAGAGGCGAGGACGAGGACGAGGAGGACGAGGAGTTCGAGACGTTGGAGGAAGAGGAGGAAATTGCAGGTCATGTGGAGCTCCCATTTGAAGGTTTGCAGTTTTGAATGATAGTCTCTAGATTATGACAAGGCATACAGCAGTTACTGTGAGACAAATGAGACAACTCAGCATATTACATATTTCATAGTCATGCAAAACCTTACAGAAATTCGGGGGGAGGGTTGGTCTAGTTTTAGCGTATTAGGCTGCCAGTTGCTGGGTCCAGGGTTCGAATCCAGCTCTTGAAGGGTTGCCTGGTCCTATGATTCATATCAATCATCTTTCACCTCATTGCCGTGTCCTGCTCCTGTCCTGAAGCCACAATCTTCCATCAATCTATCCTTATAGAAAGTCATTCTTCAAACCACAATCAAATGTAATGTGTAATGTGAGGGTATCTGATTATTAGTGATTAGTCTTGCGGTAATCATTTATCTGATAAATAAAGCTCACGCACCTCAATCAGTTTCGCGCTTTATCAAAGGAAACACAGGATTTTTTACCAAAGTATGCAATTAAAGTGTCACTATGAAGTCAAAGCCTCTTCTGCACTACGGCTACAGATCACTAGTTTTTGGTCTGGGTAAATATTTGCCATGTCTAAAGCACAGATATTCATCGCCCGTCCACTACAAATTGTCTACATAGCTAGGTCTGTCAGAACCACAGCTGGCTTGATGGCAGAACTTTCACAGTCATATATATTGGAACAATTGGTGAATAAAACATTGAATTAAGGAATTAATTGCAGATGATAAATACTTTTCATTAGGATGTACCAAAAATGAAAAAGTTCTTTGATTTTAACACTTATCTGTCAAAAGATGAGGTTTGGTTATTAGATTACTTTATGGAACTAGTTTTTTGAAAATCGAAGAAGTCCTTACGCCGGACCAAACCTCTTGAAATTTACATGTAAAAAATTAGACAAAAATCGCCATTTTCCCCAAGTTTTCTGCCTAATATGCCACCTACATATATGACTTATACCTAAAAATGTGTGTAATTACTCTTTTGTAAGTCATGACGTGCAATGGATGATATCTAAGTTGGATCAGTCTTATTATTTCTAAATAAAAAATTTCAAGAGGTTTGGTCCAGCGTAAGGACTTCTTTGATTCTCAAAAAACAAATTCCTTAGTGATCTACTAAACAAACCTCATCTTTTGACAGATAGTTGTTAAGATAAGAGAACTTTTTAATTTTTTGGTACACCCTACTTTTCATCCCTGTCTGCAGTTGAACTGATAATAGAAATGCCTAAAACCCGTGTCAGAGAGTTTAAAGCAATTGCCCAAACATGCAACCAAAGCTTAAATAAATGTGTTACTTTGCAATTATATAAATTGTCATACCGCGTATCTCTATCTCTCTGCCCCCTTGTGTCTTATTTATATCTTCAAAGGAGTTTATATTGTAGGCCTACAATACAATGGTAGTCTCTCAATGCAATATCCTTGCTTATGCAGCATTCTGCCATTTGACACTAGAAAAATCACCTTTGGTCCCATTTCTCACACCTGGTCATGCGTCATGAACTGGTCCATTTTGCGTCGCGGGTCAAAAATGTCTGTTTTTTCGATTTTCTCATATATCATCTCAGAAACATAGGACTATACATTGTTTCAAACAGAACTTAATCATCTTTTATACTTCTACTACTTAACCAATTATAATTGAATTGAATTGAATTGAATATTTACTACCACTTTTTTTTTTTTTTTTAATTGAATATTTATTATTGGGGTTTGTTGCAAAACTATTCTGACTAGTTCCTCTAATGATGTATGTTGACACTTTTTACATAAATCCCATTGAGTGATATGAAATCCTGACAGCAAAAACTGACATTTTTTCTTTTAAAATTCCTCTAAAATCCCACCTTCTACTTGTGTTTCCAAGTGAAATTCACCAAAGAATTAAGAAAAATTATATTCCCTTTAACTAGGCATGTTCTGGACATTTGTTGTCCTTTTATGAGCCAGCTCATCTTAGATGTAACAAAATTACAACACAGGAAGATTTCTGGTCCATGGATCAATGTGATTGGGAATTAGCATAAGAATGATGAATAGATAGATGGATATATAGATAGATATGGTAAGCACTGCAGGAGTCCTCAACATGCTAAATGTTTACCCCATGTGAGGGATCTTTTCCTTGCCCAGCACAGGCTCTAATACAAGGATACCTCAATTTGGCAACTAATCTGAATGACATCAAGCTTGGTTTTTGCTTTTTAAGGGTACATTGAAAATATTTGCGATCACTAACTACATCATTTTGCAATATGTTTTCTGTAGATTACTGCTAAGGTTGATAACGACATCTGCTTGGCTTTCCCTGAGAAGCGCTCAAAAACCCCAAGGAAGACATCTAAAGCATAGCATATGAACTAAAATAACTATCTGAAAAAATAAACCATGATTGGGACAGCGCAAAGGGGCTGATTTCTTCTCTTAACAATATTGCTACACCGACTCCGCTACACCGACTGCGGATCCATCCCTGATTCTGACTGACATGCATCAACGTTCTGGGCAATAGTGTTTTAATCGTTTAAGTGATTTTCAAAAGGATAACAGTTCGATAAACTAGAGAATAATTCCCTTCTTCTGATGTCAAAAATGTTGAAATAACTTCAATCGAAGTGGTAGATAAGTTCTATTGAATATTTTGTTTTGAAATTTCTTGCGACAAATCCACCATTTTAGCAGACCAGTTCATGACGCATGACCACCTCTTTTCATATTGCTTCTTGAGAAACAATAGCAAGAGAAAGAGAAATACAATATTTGCCCTTTGCCCATTTGATGGAGTTCTGGTGTTCTCTGGTCAAGTGATTACATTGGCTTTAGCACAATGCCTTTCTTTGCAGGTTCTTAGAATTAAACCAAATATGTTGACATGGAATGAAAAATAAAATAAAACACACAAAGGAACTAACAGTTTGATAATTCTGCTTTGATAATGCTCTTTTTATTTCAGTTTTATATTTGGCAATGCTAAGAAGAAAATTGTAGGATAGTCCAGCTGAAAAGACCATCCAATGAACAATATTTGTTTGCTGGCTCCCAACCCTATATTATGCTTGAATTCTGTTACCAATTGGCTTAATTGTTTCATTAATCATTGTCAGAGTCTACCCATACAAGGGCAATCCCTGATTATTTCATCACAATCAATGGAATCCCCTTTATGGCATCATGACGGATACCCCTCTGATGGATACATTGTTCTTTAACCCCAAACCATCAATTGGTTTTTATCCAACAAGTGTCAATTTTGGATGAATAAACATTGTCATAGAATACCCTAGATAGCCTGGTCTTAGTCTGCCATGCATCAGAGCTTGACATTGTGTGTGACGAAAAGTTCAGTGTGAAATAAGAGCTCTTTGTGCGCTGTATATAAATCCACAGATAACTTAAAAGCTTGTTGAACACTTATCAGCATTTCTCCAAAATATTAAAGAATCACAGTTAAAGTTCTTTCCGAGCCAAGAAAAATAAATAAAAAATGTGAGAGCCGCAAAACAAGATTGATTTACTTCAGGGTATACGACACATCTTTTGTCAAGAAGTTTGCTATCTTACAAAGGTAATTTGACAGCTATAAAGTTTGTTTAATCTTCTGACAGTTGTAAGACTGATGTCTAATAACTTCTTTTATCCGAACCTCCTTGCTTAAGGTAGAACTGCTTGTTTGCTGTCTGCACTTTCTCATTTTACATAATTAATTAAATGGTAATGGATTTATCATGCAAATCAATATGGAAGGGGACACATTTTGTCAATTAATTTGTGTAAATGGATGACAGGGAGACCTTATGATTCAGCTAAAGGCCTGATTTTTTGCAAAAGCTGACTACCTCTTGTTTAAGTGCTTGCTGAAGAATGTAATTTGGGGCAAAATAATATTATGAGTGGCAAAAAAACCCATAAAAGAATGAAATTACGGAAAACAAGACACAATGTTTGATGAAAAACAATGGACGCAAAAACATAATTTTGTCACTTGTGGACTACATGCTATTGACATATATCTGTTGCAGCCTTATGTAAGCTCTTACAGATTTGGAATCCATTATTCTGTCAAATGTCTATGTCAATGTCAGTAGTTATGCCTACTTAAATAACTCAAATAACCTGTGATTTACTCTCTAACTGTTAATTATTTCATTTATTTATTATCATTTCATTATTTTTTATATTTATATTCTATCGTTCAATTCTTCATAATGTATTAACCTATTAACTTATTTGTGTGTGTCTGTGTGAATGTGTGTATGATTGTGCTCAAATCTGTATCAAGGTTCTGTTTATATGACTATGAATGGACGAATAAAAGTATATTCTATTCTATTCTATTCTACTTACTGATTGATACATTTCCACACCTATTAATGAGCTGCCAATTTCCCCTCACTGGGATCTGCATTGACATATTTTGTCATAAATATCATGCCTATAAGGGACTAGTCACTACTCATTTTATATTATTGAACAATGCCTTATCATCTTTCATTCAATTATTATGTTGTTTTCTGCATTGAATCGGGTTTGCAAACAGCTTATTGGAATCTTTTTTTCCTAAGCAAGTAGTAAAACACAAAGCAAAATGCTCTGTGCCAGCTTGCCCCGAGCAGATCAAGTTACAGTTAAAATGCCTTTTGTTGGAAAGATCATTATTTCTTTCAAGAAGCTCTAGTTACAGACGGGTTCTAAATGAAGATCGTGCAGAGAATATCATTATATTCCCTGTTTTGTGGCTTCTGGCCATCAAGACATTGCACCAACAAAGAGAGAAGAAGGCACAATTTGAAATTTGAATTTAGGTGAATAAAATCCAGAATAAGGAAAGACTGGAATTTGAATGTTTAATACAAAAGCATAGAAATTTACAACAATTCAGTAGCATTCAGAATCACCACAAGCCATTGCAAGACATTTGGTTCCTTCAAAATAAAAATAATCCTTCTTTAAACAGATGAAATATACTTTCAACTGAAATGAATTCTAAAGTAATTGCGAAGCAATATGACTCTCTCTGAAATACTTTCTCTTTTGCTCTTTACCAAAAGTGTTTCCTGTCTTCTACATGTATCTGAAGTTACCAAAAATATAGAAGACATGGTCTATTACTCTAACAAACAAAAAACGCAGGATCAAAGCTATCTTGATGACGACAATTAGTCTTTGGAAACATTGGAAATGAGAAGAGCTGAGCCAAATTTTTGATAATTTGAAACCTCTTTGATTCAATTCTCATGGGTTTTCAACTGAGCTTCAAAAAAGTTAATACACTTAGAAGTGGAACATTGCTATTTTAGAACTTCTATACCTCAAGTTTTCCATTACTTGTTAACACATAACTTGCCCAATGCACTGCAATCAATAACTAACATTTTACTGTGCATGCCATTTTTGTGACGCTCTCACATTTTCAGGCACATTTTCTCAATAACATTAATGATAAAGTGTGCTTGTGTTAAAGGGCTGTTAATTGACATTCCTGTGATGAAGTGCCTGTTTGAAGTAGCTCATAGATGTAACATGACATGATATCACAGCATAAAGCGTGGAAACATGCTTCCTATAACATGCCATTAATTAAGGCTGAGTGTTATTAGGCGTAGTGTAAAAGAGGGTATGATATTGATTGGTTGACAACTCGAAGAGATAAAATAAAAAGCAGCAGGCTGGGGAAGGGAGGAGGAGAGTGGAGGGTAAAAGGATAGGAGGAGGAGAGTTTATTATTGGCGTTTTGATGAAGCTCTGTTTTTATCTGTTTTTAATATTTTGCATGTCCAAAAATGCTTAGAAGAAGATTGTGAAGTTTTTACAGGTAATCAAGTTGAAAAGTCCATGCAATAAACCATTTTTGCATTCCGTTACTCTCCACCCTATAGACAGTATACTCTCTGTCATAGATGTTTACTCTGTTACCAGTTGGCTTAACTGTGTCATTCATCATTGTCAGAGACTACTCATCCAAAGGAAATTCCTAATTATTACAGCACTATCAATGGAATCCCCTTTATGACATCATGAAGGATACCCACTAGACATTGTTCTTTAACCCCACAGCATCAATTTGTTTTTATCCAACATGTGTCAATTTTGGATGAATAAACATTGTCATAGATTACCCCAGATAACCTGGTCTTAGTCTGCTTCGCATCAGAGCTTGATTGACAAAATGTGTTGTGACAAAAGGTTTAGTGAAAAATAAGAGCACATTGTTTGCACTTCAAAAATGACTACCTAAATAAAATATAATTCAATCAATTGACTTGGTTACATGTTTGATGAAGCATTGCCTTTAGATTTCACCAAACATTTTGCAGTGCTATTATATGACGCTCTCACATTTTTGGGCAAATGTTCTCAATATTTTTGATGTAATATTAATGATAAAGTGTGCTTGCGTTAAAGGGCTATTAATTGACATTTCCTGTGATGAAGTGCCTGTTTTAAGCAGCTCATAGATATAAATTGACATGATATCACAGCATAAAGAGTGGCAACAAGCTTCGTATCACATGCCTTTAATTAAGGCTGAGTGTTATTAGGCATGGTGTAAAAGAGGGTATGATATTGATTGATTGAACAGGGGGAAGAGATGAAATGAAAAGCAGGAGGTAAAGAAAGGGAGAGGGAGGAGTAGAGGAGGAGGAGGAGGAGGAAAAAGAGGAGGAGTAGGAGGATCGGTTTTGTAGGAAAATTGCATGTCATGTGTTGCCCACATTAGACGGCTTACAATTTTCAATGATACTCTTTCGATTATGGCTAGACTTATAGAGCAACACTCGAAAATGAGACTTTTCTACAAAGCCCCGCATTCCATACTTAATAGCCATGCTAAACTCTTTACAAAGTTCTTCCCCAGAAATCTGTATAAAGCAGTTTTCTGTGTTCAGCAAGTAGTGTTTATGGCATTGAATAAATCATGGCAAATCCATTAAGAAGCAGAGATGTTTTGTTTATTAATTTCTCACAGACTCTTAAGGTGGCTCGCTACCCATGGTCCAGCAATGGCGACGTCACCATGGCAACAGCAGTCTTCTGAGCCATGTGAGCTGCTTTTTTGGTTTTTGATAATTTCGTGCGACGGCCGCTTCGATTGCCATTTGAACCACTTCTATCAGGGTTAGAGACTTCTGGTTTAAAGCATTAGATGCGCTATGAAAAGGACTGCAATCGAAGAGACTTTCAGCTTTATAGTGTATACGGAATATTTTTAATGGCGATTTTCGGCAAGCAAGTCTAATTTCTAAAAACTGACTAGGAGATATAAATAAATTTTTATAGCAAAATCCATCGCGGTAGCAAACCTTCTCTTATGCATTTTATTGTTCCTCACAATATTTGGAAACAAATGACAAAGAAATGAGAAATCCTATCCCGCCAATTTTTTTTACGCCATGGTTTATAAAAAAAGTCAAAATTGTCAAAATCAATTTTTTTATTCCAAGCCCATTAGAAAGCCCTTTAAACTAAATATATCGCTTTGAAATTGTAATCAGCTTTTCCATTAAAGTATCTTCTTTAATTTCATGCTTCATTGAATAATATGGGATGCATGAACACTGAATGACAGGGCAAACTTCACAGTGAAAAAGTTAATTAAAAAATTGTGTTTTTCAGGTTTGCAAGGACTGAATTTCTTGTGCATAACCTCAAATAATATGAAAAAAAGGCTGATTATGAGCCCTTTTTTTTACATATCCTTGCTATAAACTATTTTTAGGATCATTCTAAGCTATTTTTAAGAAATCCTATCTTGGAAAGTTCACGAGTATCGAGCCACCTTAACACTGCTAAATGGATGACAGGCAGACCTTGCTTATGCATCAGTTGAAGGCCATAATTCTGCAAGGGCTGCTGGAGTTGATAGTCCCAGCTGTAGTACATAGTTGATATGACAGATGTCATGCCTTCAATTATGCAACCAATCAGGAGTAATTTTGAATTATGGGACCATGCCTTATCAGCTTTTATTTATTTCATGACCTCATTTTCTGCTTCAAAATACTTCAAGTTTGTTTATACAAACAGCTTATGTAATCGCCCTTTCTTTAACATTCGAAAAGAGAGAAAAACATACTGCAAAACTAACAAAGCCAATAAAAATGCTGTGTGGCCACTTGCCCTCAGCTGATCGAGTTACAGTTAAAACGCCTTTTGTTAGAAAGGCTATTGGTTCTTTTCCAAAGCTCCAGTTACAGAATGGTTCTAAATGAAGACCGTGAAAAGAATATTGTTATTTTCACTTTTTTATCAGATTCGGGACATCAAGACATTGGACCAACAAAGAGGAAAGAAGGATTTTAGGCAAACAAAATCCTGCATGAAGAGAATCTTAAAAATTTCAATACAAAGACATAGAAATGTAACAACAATTGAATGTGAATTTGCATCTCAAATAGTAATTGCAAGATATTTGGTTCTTTCATATTGAAGACATCCTTCTTAGTCTCTGCTTCATTTGATGGCATTTTCTGCCTGGTCAAATGATTTAGCCTTAGCATATTTTCTTCCTTTGCAGAACTTCAGAATTGGAGCAAATATAGATCTGAAAAAAGCAATATCAAAGAGTATGATGATGCCTTTTAGTAAGAAAAATGACGTTTTATTTGGTGTTTAGCATTTTCATGTTATGTCCCCAACTGGGAAGAAGGAGTTTGTAGTGTTCTATACTGACGTTGCTTGACTCCTATTCCTTCACTATTTGGCTTAATTGTGATATACATCATTGTCAGTGTCAAAGCCCATGGCAGGGAAATCCCTGATTATGACATCACAACCAATGGAATCCCCTTTATGACAGCATGAAGGATATCACCCAGGGTAAATGTCCAATAGGGCCTGTGTTATGAATTATATTGTTCTCCAGCCCCAAAGCATCAATTCGTTTTTATCCATTGCGTGTCAACTTCTGATGTCTAAGAACATGGTGTTGTGATGAAACTTTCGAATGAAAAAAGAACTCTTTTGTCGGACCATGCAATATTCATAGATACCATGATTAGTTCATATTCATCTCAAATGTGTGGTGTTATAAAACTATTTTCAGCATTTCTACTTGGCCCATTGAATTTTCCAGCATGCCAGTCCCATGTCCAGCATTTATTGCAAATCACTCCAGCTGGTTGGTATACCCGATATTGATCCCAACTGTGTTCGAAAAATGTCTTGGGAGTTTTGGGTGTAGCCGTTGCACTTTTTGTGCTGCAAGCGTCGTTATCATCACTTAGAAAATATCTTAAAACGGGATGGTAAGTTGCTGCCCTTTCCAGTTGCCTGAAGACAGAAGCTAAAGAAACTTTTTGAGATATTCACTAGCAAATAACTATATAATAATGAGCCCAAAATTAAATTTCTGAATGAAATTTCTCGAAAAAGAATCAAAATCCTGTTCTGTTCCTATTCACATCAGTGTCCCATTTCTGCCCATACAATTTACATTTATATATTACGGAACCTCTTTGTGTTTGGTGAAAGTTTTATGAGCAAAACACAGCATGCACATAATAAAGGAGCTAAACTTTTGAACATATCATATTTCCAAGCCTTAATTAATAATGATAAGCACGAGCTACAAAACAAATTTAATTAAGGTCAGAGCACGCATGACACATCATCAGATTCTGTTGAAAAAAGTCCTATTAATATAATTTGACTCTTCAAAGTTTTTTGTAATCTTGTCTTGTTAAATAAATATGACATTATGAGGGAAGTGAGAGAAAGCCAGCTTGATTGTTAGATATGTGCTGAGTTCTGGGTGCCCATGAGGGTTTACTGATGAGATGGAAAAGAGAGCCGAAGTCCTCAACATGTTATTCATTTTCTCTTAAAGAGGGATCTTTTATTTGCCCAGCACAGGCACTAAACACTAATGCAAGGAACCGCCAAAATTGAAAAAAGAGTAACGGAAAAAAAGGCTTTGAGGTAACCAGTCCTCATGAGTAATCACATCAAAGGCGGCACCAACACTCAAAAAAATGTCGGGACAAAATTGGTTTTTTAGATTCAAAATGGTTTTTTAAAAACCCAAATTTCAATGCAAAACCAACATGGATTTAAAAAAAAATCCATATTGGTTTTTTGCATTAAAACATCCATGTTGGTTTTTTGCATTGAAATTTGGTTTTTCAAAAAACCATTTTGAATCTAAAAAAAAAACAATTTTGTCCCGATCTTTTTTAGAGTGTCGTACATCTTGTAAACAACCATGAATATATTCAAATGTTGTATTAAAAATTATCTAAATTGTTTCTGCTATTTTTCATGAGGCATTTATAGGTTTTCACAATGCAGGAATAATTCACCAGTAATGCGGAAATAATTCTCCAGTAATGTTTATCATGCTTCAGTAGACAGATAAATGCTCAATTGATGTTCAAATTTCATATGATTACCCAAATCATATGGCTAACTTCATGCTAATATTTCAATAGGCCGATAAAGCATGCATCCGCCGTTGGTTGGCAATATTCAACATTGTCATTGTTTGTTTATTCATTTCTTGTATACATGTAGTCGTGGCAGTACTGCTCGGATCTTTAAATTCCTCCTGTAAACATCTCATTAAATTACATTACATAACCCTACATATAAGTTTTATTTTGAACTATCAAACTTTGTTTGCCATTGTTAGGATAGATATAGAAATGATTACTGTCCCTGCTTCACAACTAGGAGTTTAGTCGTACTAGACAATGTAGCATCTAGCGATAAACATAGTCTTTAGATTGGAATTGTGTCTGTATATCTGCATGTGTGTGTTTCAGCCAAGACAAAACATCTCTTAAAAGCTTGCAAATGAAGCATTGTCTGTCATTAGGCCTATGGATCTGCGTTAAATATAAACCTGGTGGAGTAAGTGTTTCTCTTTTATAAATGAGAGACAAAATTACCAGTTTCAGCTAGGAAAATAGATATCTCAAGTTCCCAGTATATATCTCAAGATGTTTATCTCAAGCTTGCTGGTTGCCTGGTGCAGATATAGTGCCAGCAAGGGAGACGATTGGCACAAACAACAGGGAAAATGTCACAGCTGAAATGAACCAAGAGGCTCCCTGAGGTTAAAAATGAGAAATTGATTTCAATGTTGCAAATGTGTGGCACAACTTGCAGCATGAGGCTCTGAATCTGAAAGATGTGACTATTGCACTCTTAGCAAAAAGGTTCTATATGGAACCTTAAAGGGTTCTATAAGCTGGTATAGATAAGGAGTCCTAAAATGTGCATTATTAAACGTTTAAAATTGATCTAACTGCAAACAAAAACAACACTTACATAATCCAGCTGCACTGAACTCCCTAAATGGAGGCCTTTTCTCTCAAGTTCACTCTAAAAAAAAACAGCCTCCAAAAAACCAAATTTGGTTTTTGAGCTTGTCCTGCATATTAAACCAACTAGGGTTTGTGGAAATACCAAATTGTTTGGTTTTAACAAAAACCAAATAAAACTGGTTTCTTCATAAACCAAACAGATAGGGGCTGTTTGGATATCTGAGATATCAGTGGTGGTAGTATGTTATCTCATACATAATTGGTCCATGGCTGGCCTGATTAGCCTATCAAGTGTGGACGCATGGATGGATGATTGAGGCTTTATGTCGAGTATTCATGCACTTGGTTGGCTAATTAGGACAGGGGACACAGAAATCAGGCGTTGCATGGTGGAAACAGCTGACCAACATAGTCTGTATGATTTGCAGCTGATGCTTTTTTCATTGGGGGGCGGGGATTTATATTTTTTTTATCTGTGGGGAGGGGGGAGGAGGGGCTTTGATTTTGGTTAGATCTGCAAAAAGAAAAAGAAACTGTAACAGTGAAAAAAGAATAGCTGTAGAGTATAATAAAGAAACACAGGGCAGACAGAATTAAGCTACACACCCAGCAAGCACTGGAGATAGCTCTAAAAATCAGTAGACTTTTCTTCCTTGTTTTACCAAGCAGTCTATAGTCCTTTTACGGACTACCAAGATAATAAAATGTACTTACCTCGCAGAGAAATGCCACTGCAAAGCTATATTAACAATGGGACATTCCCAGAACAGTTGCCTGTGATTGACTAAAGTTTGGTCTGGAGTCATTCTCATGTTGGAGTTGTTGGGTGTAGTGATACTACTTACGAAATTTTTAGCCTACCTACTCATCCACAAGATAAAATACATTCATTTATGATTTCTTGCAAATGTGTAGCTACAATTGTGTAATGCAATGATCTAATCAACATACCCGTGCATCAAACATGGTATTTTATAACTACATAGTTACAAAGTAAATTTAATCCAGTACAGTTATAGATGGCACCACTCGGCTCACCACTGCTCATTCATGATTCTTTGACAAACATGAAACTCAAGTCAACTGTGATGTGTAAGCTGGGATAAAAAACACATTTTGAGATAATGCAATCTTTGTTTGCTACAGCTTAGTTATGCTTTCAATGTTGATAGGTTCAATGATTCCTTGCTGTTTTTTTTATCAATCACTTGTTCTTTGTTAAATTTGAACTTCTGTTTGCCAAATGCATGCCAGTATAGATGGCGTTACGTGTGGTACAGAAGGAGGCTTTGTTCTCTGGGGAGCTGACCTGTCTCAGCAAGCACAGTATTGAGGTTGTCTATGAGGTCCATGAAGTTCCTTATACATCGAAACTAGTACTAGGTTCTTAAATATCACTAGATAAATGAATACCCATTGTCTCTAAGCAAATTATTCGTGTATGGTAATCTGGATAATCATCAACAAATGTCATCATATTGACACATGGACCAATATTTATCATGGCATGAAGAACTCTGATACCGGGGTAGACTCATTCCAACAAGAGGTCTTGGTTTTTTGAAAAACCATTTAACCTGAGGAGGAGACCAATTCCAACGACAAAAACCAAAAATGACCTGATAAACCAAATTTCAATGCAAAAACCACTATGGTTGTCTCATAAAACCACTTGATATTTTTAAAAACCGCTTTTGTCCTAAATTTTTTAGAGTGTTGGGAGCATAGGGTTCAATCATAGGGCCTTCCCACCAGCATTGAACCTTTTCAATTCAGTTGAACCCTTAACAAATTTTGTCGGCTGTGAGTTCTTTATTTATACCATGAAGAACCTTTTGCCTAAAAAGTGTACAGTAGATTGACAGCACTACCTCTTTCAGAAAAACACATCCTCTGAAAGCAACCACTTGAGGCAATACTTTATTTAAAGTGTAGCGGTTACACTCATTATCACCCACTTTACAACTCATAGCAGCAGCAATGTTCTTTTCAAAGAGCACACAACATGGGAACAGAGCAATTTTTGTAAAGCCAGGCTCTTTCAACTAGCAGCCGTTCTGATATCTACACAAACATTGGATAAACTCTGGTTTATCACACCATTGTGGATCACAAAAATCATAAGCAGATAGTCTGTTGTAATTCAAACTTGATTGTTTGAATTTACAGTTTGTGAGTCCTGAAAGTTATTTATTTGCCAACCCAGACTGTGTGTGTGTGTGTGTATTTGTGTTTTACGCCTCTGCAGCACCTTATTGGGCTATATCGAGGCTTGCTAGGTTGTTATTTGTCTTTGTTTATTTTCCTCATATTTTGTAGTATGTCTGTGTTCCCTAACCCAGACTGTAATAATTAGGCCAATACTTGTTGGACTTATACTAGACAAGCAACATTTATTTGTGAAAATGCAAGTTGTTAATATTATCATCTATTTACACCAAATTATGTATCTCTGAATTAAACAATTGAGTGTTCAGGCATCCGCTCCATATTACTAATTTATTTCACCACTAAATGGAAAGAATCAATCTGTAAATTTTCAGCAAAACTTGACAAGAAATTATTTATGAAAGAAAAATCTGTCACATACTCGATATCTTATAGTTGCCCCCTTGATGCTGGAAACCACTCTAGATTCACACATAATATTTCCAAATATTTTTGTTGTGACATAGATGATAAAGAGCTCCACACTAAAGGGGTGTTAATTGACATTCTCTATGATGAAGTGCTTGTGTTAAACACCTCGTAGAATGATGTAACATGACATGATATTGCAGCATAAAGTGTGGAAACATGCTATCCATGAGCATACTTTAATCAAGGCAAAATGTGAGAGCATGATATTGATTAGTGAAAATTAAGGCAAAGTCAAACAAGAGGAGGAGGATGAAGAGGAGGAAGAAAAATGGAAGGCGGGTGAATAAAAGAATCATTTATAGATGGATGATTGCAGCTTTATACCCTGCATTTATGCACTTAGTAGGTCAACTGGACAGGAGAAGGTCAATGTAGCAAAGAGTGATTGAAACAGCAGCTGTCATAAGTCAAGGTAACCAAACCAAAGTCGGAATAAAACCCAAGACGCAGCAACTGAGTTATCTGGTTTTCTTATATTCATAACTACAGTGTTTATCTACAATCGAGTAACCACCACCACTTTGACATACTGCAACAGTAGAATCTCCGTACAATATCCTTGCCAATGCAGCATTATGCCATTTGACACTCAGAGAGACACCTTTGCCCCCATATTTCACACCTCTCTCCATATTGAGCCTGTGCCTACTTGAGAAACAATAGCAGGAGAAAGAGGAATACAATATTCTGCCCTCTGCCCCATTTGATGGCATTCTGGTGTTCTCTGGTCAAGTGATTATACACTGGGCTCAGCACAGTGCCATATTTGGGTCATGGTATCAAACAAAATAGCTGGATAGCTTGAGACACATCAAAATGTTTCAGAGCAGCTTTTATTCATAAAACTGCCTTATAATAAATTGTTGTGTAGGTTTAACATGCCGCTTTCATTTTGTTGGCATATGGAAGGAGTTTTTTGGCTTCCTAAACGTTAATTGTTGCTTGAAATCTTTCACAGTGTTTTATGTCACTATTTTTGGCTTTAATGAGTCGTTAATCATTATTGCAGCCTAAGCTCAGGGCTAAAAAATCCCTAATTATTACACCACAGTCAATGGTATCCCGTTTATGACATTGTAAAGATTATCTCATGGGCTCCTCATGTGGCTGCAATTAATCTTTACATGAATGATGTGGTTTTCTAACCTGCAAGCATCAATTTGTTTTAATCCTGCATGTGTCAGTTTTGATTAATAGGCATTGTCCCAGACAGCCTCTGATGCCTTGTTTCACTCTGCCTATATCATAATTAGAATAGCTTTTTAAAAGCGTAAAGTTAGCTGGTTTATTTTGCGTATAACTCATTCTCATACCACCTGGTGAGATGAAAAGTTTAGTATGAAACAAGAGCAGTTTTTACTTGAAATTTTATTAGCCCATGAAGTCAGGCAATGAAGGGTGGATGCGTGAAGTGATTGTTATAGAAGACTTGGGATTCCATTGAAGATAAACATTTTTGGTTTTATTGCATTAAAAGAAATGATACTGATTAGGAAGACGATGAAAAGAGGTGGCAGTAAGACCACATGGCAATCACTAAAAGATACTGAATAAAACAATTTAAGCAACTTAGCCATGTACAACTACAAATAATATTTTCAAATGAACACAACAAGGGAATACCTGTGTCAGCATCTTCATTTTACATAAGTTTCTTCAGCAAGATCTATTCAGTCTTCCTTGGTCTTCCGATTCTAATATCTTTAAATGTAAGCTTTTATTTTTATGGCTGCACTTTCAGAGTACAAATTTATGTATTCAATCACAATTTTACAAAATTTCCTGAAATTTAATCACAATTTGTCAGATTTATACTTTATCTCTATGGCAAGTATATACCTAACTACGCACATTGAGTGATATGTATGATACTAGAAAATGTCCATTAGTGGAAAAAGTTTGACAATGCATTATTGTGAAGTGACGCTGCATGGCTACATGGTCATATTAAAAAAGGGAATATTTAGCAACACATGGTGTTTAGAGTGATGTGCAGGCGTTTAGAAAGTGGCTAATTGTTGACATGTTTGTGTAGATGGCAAGCAGATACGTATTAGGTGGAGGCCTGTGTGAGACCTTACAGTCTGCCTGTTGCGTAAGGTTCGGGCTGGCTGCAGGCAAAAACAGATGAACATAAGTGCTGCCACCTGTGGGAAAATGGTTATTAGAAGTGGCTCCCTCTGGGGAGGAGTAAAATATGAGAATATGCTGTTTCATGCACTCCTGGTGGGAGATTGGTGGTGGAGTTGGCAAACAGAAATAAGAGAGGAGTTAGATAGTTGTGGCCTCCCATCTGAAATATGAGTGCAAAAAAGTAGGATAGGTGGATAGGTTGGGTGAGTGACATGCCTGTGACAGGCCTTTATAGCTGGCAACTGGGGTGGTCATGTGACCTGAGTTTTAACTCAAATGTTAGTGGGGATATGTCTTCTTTTCTATTTCCGCAGAAAAGCCTCTCATCAACATAGACAGAAGTGCCATTTCTATTGAATTTTCTTTCAATCAGTAATGCGATAACGTTATCTATCACCTCAAAGAACTTATAATAAGCATACAGAGAAATAGATAGTTCTGAGACATCATTGATATGACTATCACACAGTGGAAAGAAGCCTCACAAATTACGCTCAGGTGCTTTGTACTGGAAGATATAATCTCTTGGAGATGGGAAGCACTACACAGTACTCTGTCACTCGCTTTGAAGCTATTATATGAAAAAGGCTCCCACTTGATTTAAAAAGCAGAAAAAGTCCTAACAATTCACAATACAGAGGTGATATTCAAGCACAATGATATTCATATGAATATATATGTGGAATCCACCTCAGAAATAACTCTTCTCATAGAATATGACAATTTTATGCAATAATTGTATTATGCTTTTAAAAATGTTTCAATGACTAGACAACATTAGGGTGGTATTTTTACTCTTTATGCATGCATATTTCCAGATGAAGAACAATTTCTGAAAGTTTCATTACAAAAAGGTAATGTCAGATACCAGATCCCTGATCTATCACATTTGCCTTTGAAATGTATGTCAGAGTAATCAAGCATTAGCTTCAGATGCTAAATTTGAACAAAGTTCAGTGAAAAATGTGTCTGGAGGTAATCAGGTGTGAACCCACTAAAAGCTTCAGCGTGCTCAAATTTTACTTCAAAAATAAAAGCTGCTTTGAATCTTGATCACTATAGACCCACATCAAATAACAATGTGCATTGTAAGCACACATTACACAGTGAACAGGCTTAAATATTTCGTTGGTCTATGGTTGAGGCCCCAAAATACTAGCTTTCGGGTGCATAATTGTCACTTTGCATTACTTAGATGTGACAACAGCCTTCAAAATATATACTTATGTGCAGTTGGTTTGCATAAAAGTGCCAGGCTGAACTCAGGGAACTAAACCTAATATTGCAAATGTGTGGTACCAACATTGAATATTCAGATTAGAAAAATATGACTTTGTATGAGTGATATTCCAAAGATTGTGCATCAAGATGTTACTGTAATTGATTCATTTGAGAATGACTGAAAAGGTATCAACCAACTGAAGTATCAATACAGTGGTCCCTGCATTATGAAACCAACCCTTAGAACTGTGCTCTTGAAGCGGTCTCTCATTGGAATGCGGTCTCTCGCTGGGTGTAAAATACAATAAAAATACTACCTGTGACTCACGTATCCAAAGGCGTACGGGATGGCTGTCTCGCGGGGGGGGGGGGGGTGAATATTTTGCTGTGGTGCGAAATGACCAGGGCAGTGGATCTGCCCTGATATTGGGTCAGGATTTGCCCTGATGAGCCATTTGCCCTGATGCCAGGGGGGGCTGCAGTCCCCCCCTGACCCCCTGCGAAATACACCTATGCAGGTATCACAGAGGACTAAGAATTGACATGCAGGTGTGTTTTGTCAGATCTCAGTCTTCCAAGATAATATTATGCAGTATGACGTGGATGCTACAAAACATATCGCTTTCAAACATTTATCACTGTATGTTTGCAGCAGATGACTTTTTTGTATCAGACAAATTAGCAGTGTGTTGAAAATTGATGATGGCTAAATTTAAGGATGGTGTGATTATAATGATATGAAAAAGCTCAAAACTCACTGAAATGTTAAAGTGTTAATTTTCTGAAGAGCATTGATTTTACATGGAACATATGATATTCACAGTTTCAATCAATGGAAATGGCAGTTGGTCTGCTTCCAGATTTCCAATGGTATATTCTGTCAACGGCAAACTTATATAAGCAATGTTCTTACCATTCAGATGATATGAAGCACAAATTACTTACTTGCCTGACCTGAAGAGAGTCTTGCTTACCATGTTTACCAGACGTCCACACATAAAAATCATCAAAAAAGAAATAACTACAAAAAGCCTTAAATAAACATTGGTGATGATATGTGAATTGATGTAAAATGCCCAATAAAGAGCAGGGTAAAATGTGTTTGGTAAGGACATTTTATCAGCCCTCACAAAATGATCAGCAAACAGCTGGGGGAGGGTAATTTAGTGACAGGGGTAAGAGTCACACCCTCTTTTCACCCTATTTAGCCCCTGGTGCACCAAGGCTAAATGTTTGTAAATTACCGCCCTCTGTGTACCATACACATTTTATATTGAACAGTGGGAAATTGCTGTCAGTATGCCATGATAATATCTTCAATATATCTTAGTGTGTTTCATTTACTATTGATTTTATCTATTTCTTTTCATTGTTTACGTTAGTGCAGGCACCAAACTAAAAACAGCATGTATCGCTGACTTGGTTTTTCCAATAAAATTTGTCAAACATTCTTGCAGTTCTATTTCTTACAACATTTCAATTTAAAACTGACTGTTACTCCATGGAGAAGAGAAGAACTGACTAACATGGTGTTGGTAAAATGTCTGTCAATAAGAACCTAGCTTCCTTGCAAAATCTTAATGGACTGAACAAATGTAACTCATCAAATTGTCCTACAATGGTAAAGTACAGTATCTGACATGTAGGGGAGAGCGGGGCACAGTGAGACGGCGGGCACAGTGAGACAAAGCCCGTAGCGTCTAGCTGGTACTGTTTACAGATCAACCCTCTTTTGTATAGTACAAAAAGTAAGTAAGTGAGAGTCTGACCTATATCCGGAATGCCTACACAGCATAGCGAGAGTGGAATTTCAATATTTTGGTTTTTAGCCAGTAAAAGTAAATAATTTTGCAAAATGACTTTTTGTTATAATTCCCAAGAAAATGGTATGATTCAAATCAATTGCTAGGGATTCAAACCTTCATTATTTGTCTTAGTTTAGTGAGATGGTTAATGAGCTGTCTCAGAGAAAATCATGCAATATCAGGGAATTTGTTTGGATGACGTTCTCGGAATGGCCTGAAATTTTACGTAGTGACCAGACCACCTCTTAAACGAAGAAATCTGAAGTTGGAACTTCAAAACTCAGAATACTTTTCTCACAGGGGGGCCTCAAAATAGGGGTGTCGGGAAGCCATTTTTCACAAAAATCCTCATTTCTTCAACAAAAAAGTGGCCGATGTTCAGACTTCTCTGAATGCTAGAAAAAATTAACAAGAACTATCCAAACTGGGTTTGGATGAAGGCTAGCATTGTTTTTAACAATAAATCACCTCTATTTATTAATTTCACTAAAAAGGCTACTTTGGGGGGGTCACTCCGAAACTGCAGATTTTGTGTTTTTCAAAATTTGAAAAACATGCCAATATTGGTGGGCAATTTCTCAATCTTGTGCGGGTCTAGGATTGGCAATATTTGATCAGAAAATTAGCATAATACCTGGATTTTAGATATCTGGTGAGAAAACCGTGGGAAAATGTGAATTTTCAGATAATTCAGCCATTTCAAAAACTGTAATTTTCCGAATTTCCGTAAAAATTCATGAAATTTCCATAGTCAAAAGGTTAAAGTAGTACCAACCCTATCATCATAATTTTGATTGAAATTAATGAAAATTACCTTTATTCAGTAAATTATTTAAGTTTCATCTGGAAAAAACAATTATTTTGTATCAAACGGCTAATTTTCAAAATTTAGTTTTTCACAAATTTTGATAAGTTTCCGGAAAGGAATCAATTTTGTGGGCCTATGTCTGACATAGTAACACTTCCATGTTAAGCAATTTCCATAATCATTCATGGAAAAACACCTATATTTAGTAAATCAGGGGAGATAATTGTGGGAAATGAAGAAATTTTGAAAATATGGTACTCCAGGGGGGTCACTCCGAAACTGCAGATTTTGCTGTTTTTCAAAATTTGAAAAACATGTCATGTTAAGAGGGCAATTTCTCAAATTTGTGCGGGTCTAGGATTGACAGTATTTGGTTAGAAAATTAGCAGAATATTTGGATTTTAGATATCTGGTGAGAAAACCGTGGGAAAATGTGAATTTTCAGATAATTCAACCATTTCAAAAACTGTAATTTTCAGAATTTCCATAAAAAATCATGAAATTTCCATAGTCAAAAGGTCAAAGTAGTACCAACCCTATTATCATAATTTTGATTGAAATTAATGAAAATTACCTTTATTCAGTGAATTAGTTAAGTTTCATCTGGAAAAAACAATTATTTGGATCAAACGGCTAATTTTCAAAATTTAGTTTTTCACAAATTTTGATAAGTTTCGGGAAATGTATCAATTTTGTGGGCCTATGTCTGACATAGTAACACTTCCATGTTAAACAATTTCCATAATCATTCATGGAAAAACACCTATATTTAGTAAATCAGGCGAGATAATTGTGGGAAATGGAGAAATTTTGAAAATACTCCAGGGGGGTCAATCCGAAACTGCAGATTTTGCTGTTTTTCAAAATTTGAAAGACATGTCATGTTAAGAGGGCAATTTCTCAAATTTGTGAGCACTTATATTGACCACATTTTGTTAGAAAATTGGCAAAACACTTGGATTTTATATATCAGATTTTCACACAAATTTCTCAACAGATTATCTGTTGAGAAATTTGTGTGAAAATGTGAATTTTCAGATATTCAGTCATTTCAAAAACTGTAATTTTCCGAATTTCCATAAATAATCATGAAATTCCCACAGGTGAAAGGTCAATGTAGTACCAACCCTATTTTCATAGTTTGATTTTAATTAATAAAAAAAAAACAATTATACAGTAAATTAGTCATAGTTTCACCTGAAAAAAATAATTCATTTGTATCATAGGGCTAATTTTCAAAATTTAATTTTTCACTAATTTTGATAAGTTGGCGGAAATGTATCAATTTTGTGGGCCCAAGTCTGACATGCAACACTTCCATTTTAGCCATTTCACATGATCACTCATGAAAAAACACCTTTATTTAGTAAATCAGGGGAGAAAATTGTGGGAAAGGCAGATATTTTGATAATATGGATAATCCAGGGGGGTCACTCCGAAACCGCAGATTTTTCTGTTTTTTTTTCAAAATTTGAAAAACATCCCATGTTTAGAGGGCAATTTCTCAAATTGGTGAGCACTCATATTGACTATATTTGTTAGGGAAAATTGGCAGAATACTTTGATTTCATATATCTGGTGAGAAATTTGTGGGAAAATTTGAATTTTCAAAAATTCAGCCATTTCAAAAACTGTAATTTTCAAAATTTCTGTAAAAATTCATGAAATATCCATAGTTAAAAGGTCAAAGTTTTGTCTGCAAAAATAATCATTTTGTATCACAGGTCTAATTCTATAAATAAAATTTTCAGAAGTGTTATTGAGTTCCTATAACGCTTCAACTTTGTGGGCCTAAGTTTGATATAGTAACACTTCATTTCCCACCAATTTTGCTTATCACTCTTATTTTTTATCCAATTTTGATTATCAACAAAGTGTTGTCATGATTTCTTACTTGGGTGATCCGTTTCAGTCATTAACTTTTAATTTTTATTCACTATACACCATATCCTATATGTTATATTACATCCCCTTTAACTTAATGATTGTCTGTCTGATCCCTCCAATTCCTAAATGATTAAAATAGAATTTGTACAAAATACAAACTTATAAACCAAATGTATATATTAGATACTGATACAAGGGGCCACCAATTTAACGTCTCATCCGAATGACATCCAGCTGGGATTTTGCTCATGAAGGTGCACTAAAAACTTTAGGCTCCCTACCTGGGGTTCGAACCCATGCAAGCCAAGACCTTCAGCAGAGCAGGCAGGCACCTCAGCCACTTGGCCACCCAGCAGCCCGAGACAGGAGCACCAAACAGAATGAGCTGTTCTTGTGCTAGGTGAGCTTATATAACATCATCACCACTGTAAGAAATTGTTAACTTGTAACAATATATTTATGACAATGGTAATTGTGACGTCATCAAACATGAACTGCTTGATCCGGGGAGAACTATCAAGAAATGCTAATGAAACAAATAATAAAACCATAACATTGACGATGACAGAAACAGCGGAATAAATAGCGTTTTGATGAGCATCAGCAGTAACCGTGCATTGATGTGCATGTCCGATATATACCAGATGGCGTTGGTGTCACTCACCCTCCCCAGGCCTGTTGACACATAGCATTTAGCCAGTCCAAAATTATTATTTTTTAACAAAATTGTGATTACACTGGAAAGGGGAGATTCAAGAAAGCGCATTCTCTAATCTGTTCTTTCTTATTCATCCTCATTTAATCTCACTCCTTCTGCCCACCCTGCTGGGTCCTCAGGACGCCATCTTGCTAATCTCAGAATGAGGCTCAATGGCTAATCTCAGAATGAGGCCTGACATATTTCTGTGACCAGTGATCTCTATCACTGTCTGTGACCTTGGTATAGTGCTACCTCCTAGAAAAAATAAGACAATTTCCCACAATTACCTCCCTATTTAGGGGAGAAGCGGATAATCTTTTGGTTAAAAGGGCTATGGATTTTTGGTGAAAAAAAGGTTTGTTGAATGAATGATTACTGAAGTATCACTATGTCAGACAAAACTGATGAATTTCCGGTAACTTGTGAAAAAAATTTGGAAATGCGGTCAGTAATACTTTGACCTTCTGACTATGGAAATTTCATGATTTTTTACGGAAATTCGGAAAATTTCAGTTTTTGAGAATTGACATCTTCCCATAGTTTTCTCACCAGATATATAAAATCCAAGTGTTCTGCCAAATTTCTAACCAAATATGGTTAATATAAGTGCTCACCAATTTGAGAAATTGCCCTGTTAACATGGCATGTTTTTCAAGTTTTGAAAAACAGCAAAATCTGCAGTTACAGAGTGATCCCCCCTGGAGTATCCATATTTTTAAAATTTCTTTGTTTCCCACAATTATCTCCCCTGATTTACTAAATATAGGTGTTTTCCCATGAATGATCGTGGAAATTGGTTAACATGGAAGTGTTACTATGTCAGACATAGGCCCGCAAAATTGATACATTTCCCGGAACTTATCAAAATTTACGAAAAAACTAAATTTTGAAAATTAGCCGTGCAATACAAAATAATTGGTTTTCCAGATGAAACTTAACTAATTTACTGAATAATTGTGATTTTCATTAATTTCAATCACAATTATGATAATAGAGTCGGTACTACTTTGACCTTTTGACTATGAAATTTCATGATTTTTTACGGAAATTCGGAAAATTACAGTTTTTGAAATACTGAATATCTGAAAATTCACATTTTCACTCAAATTTCTCAACAGATGTATAAAATGCAAGTGTTTTGCCAATTTTCTAACCAAATATGGTCAATGTAAGTGCTCACAAATTCGAGAAATTGCCCTCTTAACATGGCATGTTTTTCAAATTATGAAAAACAGCAAAATCTGCAGTTTCGGATTGACCCCCCTGGAGTATCCATATTTTGAAAATTTCTCCATTTCCCACAATTATCTCGCCTGATTTACTAAATATAGGTGTTTTTCCATGAATGATTATGGAAATTGTTTAACATGGAAGTGTTACTATGTCAGACATAGGCCCACAAAAATTGATTCCTTTCCAGAAACTTATCAAAATTTGTGAAAAACTAAATTTCGAAAATTAGCCGTTTGATACAAAATAATTGTTTTTTCCAGATGAAACTTAAATAATTCACTGAATAAAGGTAATTTTCATTAATTTCAATCAAAATTATAATAATAGGGTTGGTACTACTTTAACCTTTTGACTATGGAAATTTCATGAATTTTTAAGGAAATTCGGAAAATTACAGTTTTTGAAATGGCTGAATTATCTGAAAATTCACATTTTCCCACGGTTTTCTCACCAGATATCTAAAATCCAGGTATTATGCTAATTTTCTGATCAAATATTGCCAATCCTAGACCCGCACAAGATTGAGAAATTGCCCTCGAATCATGGCATGTTTTTCAAATTTTGAAAAACAGCAAAATCTGCAGTTTCGGATTGACCCCCCTGGAGTACCATATTTTCAAAATTTCTTCATTTCCCAAAATTATCTCCCCTGATTTACTAAATATAGGTGTTTTTCCATGAATGATAATGGAAATTGTTTAACATGGAAGTGTTACTATGTCAGACATAGGCCCACAAAATTGATTCCTTTCCCGAAACTTATCAAAATTTGTGAAAAACTAAATTTTGAAAATTAGCCGTTTGATACGAAATAATTGTTTTTTCCAGATGAAACTTAAATAATTCACTGAATAAAGGTAATTTTCATTCATTTCAATCAAAATTATGATAATAGGGTTGGTACTACTTTGACCTTTTGACTATGGAAATTTCATGAATTTTTACGGAAATTCGGAAAATTACAGTTTTTGAAATGGCAGAATCATCTGAAAATTCAAATTTTCCCACGGTTTTCTCACCAGATATCTAAAATCCAAGTATTCTGCTAATTTTCTTACCAAATATTGTCAATCCTAGACCCGCACAAGATTGAGAAATTGCCCACCAATATTGGCATGTTTTTCAAATTTTGAAAAACACAAAATCTGCAGTTTCGGAGTGACCCCCCCAAAGTAGCCTTTTTAGTGAAATTAATAAATAGAGGTGATTTATTGTTAAAAACAATGCTAGCCTTCATCCAAACCCAGTTTGGATAGTTCATGTTAATTTTTCTAGCATCCAGAAAGGTCTGAACATCGGCCACCTTTTTGTTGATGAAATGAGGATTTCTGTTAAAAATGGCTTCCCGACACCCCTATTTTGAGGCCCCCCTGTGAGAAAAGTATTCTGAGTTTTGAAGTTCCAACTTCACATTTCTTCGTTTAAGAGGTGGTCTGGTACCTATGCAAAATTTTAGGCCATTCCGAGAACGTCATCCAAACAGCTCTGCATGATTTTCTCTGAGACAGCTCATTAACCACAATACAGGCATCCGGTCCGCAGGATTCAAACATTTTATAAAGAGAGCTGCGTGGGGCACAGTGAGACAGTTGGAGGCGGGGCACAGTGAGACATCATAAAATACACTCAAAACGACCTGAATGTAAGGCATAGCTTACAATTCACTATTAAAAACAAAATGTCTGCGATAAACTACTGATTTTAGTGAGACATATCCAAAGAGAAGCATCAGAAAGAATTTTGATTAGTATGTAACAGGTGCGGCAAGTTAAATAAGTCGTGAATGTGTCCTGTGCGATGAAGTTTCGAAACATGCTCAAAAACGGACCTAAAAAATCACCTAGCCAGCTGCTTTTATAAGAGTACAGTAGTTTCTATAGCAACAATTGATAGAACAATTCTGCAGGTCCCGTGGATTGGCGGTTATGGCAGCAGATGTCCTGTCTCACTGTGCCCCGCCTGCTGTCTCACTGTGCCCCGCCCACGGGGCACAGTGAGACACTTAACGAGCATGGACGCAACTCAAAATTTCTCAAAACCTGTAAAAGGTAGGAACCTGAAACTACTGGACAATATACCCACCGTCATTACCTTTAATGTGGACCTGATCTCATTTAACTCTTTACTGCCAACATTTCGGAACACTTGAAAATAAAAAAAGTGTCTCACTGTGCCCCGCTCTCCCCTAGTTTACCTTTGTAGCCCCTACAGTCGAGGAGGAATTAAGATTGCCTAACTTTGTATAGAAAGTGCTGAGAGCTAACTCAAACAAAAAGGTGACTTGTGCATTGTTCAAATTTTTGGTTACTATCTTTACTTCAATCCTCTTGTGATTGAATTTTTTTTTTTTCACGATTCGAAATTTTTAAAATGTTTTACCTTTGTTCCTCTGCTTATCCACAACAGCTTGAATTAATGATATTTCTTGAAAACACACAAATTAAGCATTGTCTATTGCATCTACTCCCAAATAAGGGCAGAAATCTTTAGTGCTGTAAATGAGCAGTGTAGCTGCTTCAAGAAGCCTTTTTGTTTGCTGCAGTTGAATAGATATCACCAGTCCTCAATATATCTCAAGATGATTATCGCTAGACTGCTGTTGCCTGGTGCAGATAAAGTGCTGCCAAGGGAGTAAAGTGGACACAAACAATAGAGCAGATGTCACAGCTGAAATGAACCAAGGGGCTCCCTGAGGACGAAAACTGAGGAATTGATTTTGGTATTGCAAATGTATGTCAGACCATTTCATGAGACTTTTGGTGCAAAGACTTTGCATCTCAGACAGAAAAAAAAGTCCCTGAGATTTTTCTCTCAAGAAAGTATTGAAGCTAGATTTAGAAATTACAATTATTTGCTTATTTCAGACCCTCTAAAATTTTTATTTAGACATTGGAAGTAAAACCTCTCCAACCAAGATACAAAAAAGATACTTGGCCTATCCCTTCCTTGAAAATAAAGAAATTCCTTTCAGATTATGTAATATTGGAAATCCTCATACGTATCTTCACACAAGAACATGAACACATGTGGTTGCTATCCAAGACAATTGAAAGAAAAAATTCTGTCTTGCCCAACAAATTGTCGCCATATTACTCGGCACGCTATAGCAGCAGAATTATTTGTCTTTACCGGGGGGCAGACGATATGAGCTGTTATAGCCTGTTTGTACCTGGAAGACAAATTACATGTTTTCTGTTTGTCTTACAGTAAATACCATCAGAATGGCCAACTTTGGAATTATCTTCAAATCCACATACCACATGATTGTCTTAATGTCTCTTGAGTCTTTAAAAAGCAGAGAAAAATGGCTTAAGGTGTGTTTGCGCAAGTGTGAAAATTGATGCACAGCAATGGACTACATGACCTATCTCATTGCTGTTCTGCTTGTTATTAGTTAGTGCAACCTCTACTCAGGGCCGTATTAACCTATGAGCAAATGGGGCATTTGCCCCGGGCCCATGACCTCAGGGAGGCCCATGATGAGGCTGAAAAGAGTTGCAACAGCAAAGATAGTGCGTCGGGTAACTGGCATGAGAACGTATGTACTTATCAGAAATTAGAGCGTTTTTGGGGTGCTGGGGTACCCATTAGAAACAGTTTGCGCCGGGCCCCGAAATGCACTAATACGGCCCTGCCTCTACCTCTAATATTGCAAGTTCATACCTCATGATTTGATCAATGAGATAATTATAGTACCTACATGTACAGTAGACACCACAGTTTGAAATTATATATCACAAACCTACCCATATTCAGAATCTCTTACAGTGTCAGGATAGACACGAACACAATGAACACCAAAGTAACATCTAAACCAGACAGAGCCCTGCATATTCCTCAAGTACTTACATACACAACTGCTCACTCTTAGCTCCCAGTGATGATCCAACAAATAGCTGACACCAAATTCTCTGAGATAACGTAGAACGTCACAATGATGTATGCGATGTCTGGATGTGTGCTGCATACAAGTGGATTATTACAGTGATCTAAACCCAGTGAACACTCATACTTGATGAAAAAGATATGCAGAATTGTCTGCTGTAGGCATGCACATGTTGTAAGCCTACTGTTTTTCTGAATTTTGTTTGAATGAATATTCTTCCAATTATTTAATTGCCTTAATGCCTGCATAACAGCCCATGATAAACCAAGTTTATTTAATCTATCTACTTTTCGCATTTTTAATAATAATGTGTACTTCTCTCAGTTTGACAAGCAGTAAATCAAAATTTGCAAAACGAAGATGAGCAGAGCCTAATTTGAGAAGTTAGTTCATATTGCATTAATTATTCGCTTTTCAAATAGGTTTTTAAAATATAATGCTCTGTAAAACATGACGTATTGATGTTCAATTCACCCTGAGGATGCGACAATTATATCTTAGCTGGGGAGGAGCTAGCCACTGAATTATTTTGTCATCATCGGGAAAATCAGTTTTTAAATTATGCAAATATCAATTCTGGGCAGGTGATATCTTAAATTGGTTGTGTTTGAATAAAACGAGAGAGTGTCAATAAATCCACTCAATACCAGTAATCAATGTATTTGACATAATTTTTTTTTTAATGTACGGACCCCCCCCCCCCAATTTTAGACAGCAATTATTTTACACATAGTGTTTCCAAATATTTTTGTTGTGACATCAATGATAAAGTGCTCTACACTAAATCATACTATTAATTCACGGACCCCTTACGCTACTCCAACAAAACTACTCATGTACCTTAACTCTATTCTCTACAATGTCCTTAGCCGGGTTTCATGTTCAATTACAATGAGAGCTAATGACGGATATACTGCTTGCCAAGCTGAGAGGACTACACACTATTATCACAAATGCGAAAAGTAGATAAAAGAAATGATAAACTTGGTTTATTAAGCCAATTATCATTGGAAATTATGTCCTGTATTTAAGCACATATTATGTTAATTAGGATAGTAAGCAATAAAGCACAATGATGCCAGAACCTGCTTTCATAAGTCGAATTGACCAAGCCAATGTTACCACTATGCTGCAACTATAGACCTCAATACAATATCCTTGCCAATGCAGCATTATGCCATTTGACACTCAGAGAGACACCTTTGGCCCCATATTTCACACCTCTCTCCATATTGAGCCTTTGCCTACTTGAGAAACAATAGCAGGGAGAAAGAGAAATACAATATTCTGCCCTCTGCCCCATTTGATGGCATTCTGGTGTTCTCTGGTCAAGTGATTATGCACAGGGCTTAGCACAGTGCCTTTTTGGGCCATGGAATGGAACCAAATATGCACACTGTAATTGCTGGATAAGTAAACACAAATGAAAAGAGGTGGCATATCAAGCCCTTCAGAAATTTTTTTATCATGCAGTAAATATTTAGTGTTTCTTTATCTTGTATATTGCATGTTGTTATCATAATTGAGAAAGGAGTGTTTGGCTTTCTGTATTAATCGTTGCTTAAAATATTTCATAACCTATTTGGGTTAATGAAGTCATTCATCATTACTGCAGAAAAACCCAATGGCAGATAAATCCCTCATTATTACAACTCAATCAATGGTGTATGAAACTAAAAGAATATCAGCCACACTTGCATCCCCTCTGGGCACAATTAATCTAAAGTCATGTTATGAAATATATCCCTGTCTGACCCTAAAGCATCAATTCGTTTTTATCCAGGATGTGTCATTTTTGATGAATGGGTCCCAGTCAGCATAAGAGCGCCATGTTTCAATCTGGCTATATCATAATTAGAATAGCTTTTTAAAAGCAAAAAGTTGGCTTGTTTTCTTCATATAAGACTCACTTCACGTAGGACTCACTCTCATACAATGTTGTTGTTTTTTTTTTCAATTTTTGTCCAAACAGAGTGATGTGAGGATTCAATTATCCTTTTTAGGATTCAAGAAAGTTGACTTGATGTGGTGTGATGAAAAGTTCAATATGACTCAACAGCTCTTTTTGCGATAAATTTGCTGAGCTCATATTCAAAGAGACCTCTTCGAATGTGCTACAGTGCCGCCTGTAAGTAAGTGAAACGCATGACATTGTGCCATTGCATAAATGCTAAACATCCTCAGCCAAACTGCTTGTGGAGGCATGAATTCTCAGCGGATGAAAGGAAAACAAAGTGGGTCATAAACGTCGATGTGTGAGGCAAGTGGGATAAAAATAGAAGCCCATTTTCTTCGCTGTAGTTGGAGTTAGGTATGGGTCGAAGTCTTTGATAAGTAAGTGAACCACCCTTCCCTATGTTTTAACATTGGGCCTGCGTTTCACTTACTTATCAAAGACTTTGACCCATACCTAACTCCGACTACAGCAAAGGAAATTGGCTGCTATTTTTATCCCACATGCCTCACACATCGGCCTTTATGACCCACTTTGTTTTCCTGTCATCGGATTAGAATTCGTCCTTCCAGAAGCATTTTGGTTAAGGATGTTTAGCATTGATGCAATGGCACAATGTCATGCGTTTCACTTACAGGCGGCACTGTATCAAGCTAGATCTATTTGTTTTAAAGCATGTTTTAATTAAATTTCAACATCAAGGATAATTTTAGTTCGGAAGTCAGGCAATGAAAGATTGAAGCATGAAGTGACAATTATAGAATATATATATATTCATTTATTGATTTTTGTTGATTTTAATTGTATGTACGTCATTGTGATTGACTCTGATAGTCATGTAAATTAAATGAGTTTCATTATTTTCAACGATTCATAAGTATTATCGTATCATATCAAATCGATATCGTATCGTAAAAGAGTCAAGATTCCATTGAAGGTAAATGCTGCATCTGGGAAGCAAAGCTGACCACTAATGCCCCAGTCTCACGGCGGCTCCCGGAGAACTATTTAAATCGGCGTCGAAGTATTTCCTGGTAATTTGGATGATCCGCCGTCGACTTTTCACATCCCCCAGGGGAAGTTTTTGTTCCCCTCAGGGGTTCCTAGAAATGGAAAAACTGCGCCGTGGATGTCAAAAAAGATTCAACAGGTACAAACTTTTTTTTCATGACGGCGGAACAGAGCCCAAAATTTTCTTGATTTTTGGATGTCCGGCGTGGATTTTTTCAGTGAGAACGTCTCGAAATCATCTCCGACGGGATATTAGGACATCTCCTGCCCCTGAGGGGACCTCTCCTGCCCCCGTGGGGACCTTTCCTGCCCCGTGGGGACCTTTCCTGCCCCTGGGGGGACATTTGAAGCCTCGCCGGCAGTTTTTGACATCCCGCCACGTTGAAATAGGTTCACTGCGGGGCAGTTATAGGTTCACTGAGGGGTACTTTTATATCTCAGGGCGATATAAAAGTACCCCTCAGGAGGAGGAAATTCCTTTCCCCCGGCGAACTTTTGGGGACGGCGTACAACTTTTCTTCCCTGCGGTGAACAAAAAGAGCCCCGCCGTGATATGCTTTTAATTAATTATGTAATGGTTTTATAAACATTGTATGTCGCCGGGATGGTCATTTTTTTCCTAGAATTAAACTCAAGCTACCCCTCAGTGGTAAAAAAGTTCTCCGTAACGTGCCGTGAGACTGGGGCATAAGATGATGACGCGAGGTGGCTGAAAGACTACATAATAATAACTAAAAGAGACTGAATGAAACAATTTATACTCAATTTAGCTATGGTACAAGTACAATTAATATTTTCAAATGTATACACATCAAGGGAATACCTGAGTCAGCACCATTGCTACATGTGAGTTTTTTAAGCAAGATCTATTTGGTATTCCTTGGTCTGCTGATTCTAATTTTTTTAAATATAGCATCTCGAATCCATAGTAGAATTTATTACTTTGGTAAAATTCTGTATATTGCTTGATACAGAATTAAATTTTCATAGATAGGTTCTACACGAATCAGCATAATTGTACTTGAATATCAGCTCTGCTCTTTACGTACGGTGACTCTTTCTGGCTTTTTGCATCAAGTGGGAGTCACCTTTATTACATCCTCAAAGCGAGTGACAGAGTACTGTGTAGTGCTTCCCATCTCCAAGAGATAATATCTTCCAGTACAATGCACCTGCGCTTGAAATTTGTGCCTTCATTCTGCTTTGTGATAGTCATATCTGTGACATCTCAATACTATCTATTTCGCTGCATGTTATCGCATTACTGATTGAAAGAAAATCAAGAGAAATGTCACTTTTGTCTACGATGATGGGAGGGTTTTCTACAGAAAGTGAAATTTAGACACAGTCTGGATGTATTAATTTGGGTATATACTTGCCATGGAGTAAAAATAAATGAATCTGACAACATTTTGGCTCAACTTGAAGGTATTAAATACATGAATTTGTGTTCTGATGGTGCAGCATTAAAAGGAAGATCTTAACTAGAACGTTGTAGTGACTATTCAGCCATACAGAGTGCGCACAGTGAAACCTTCTAATATTTTGTGTGTATTGTATAAAATATTCCGGAAATTTGAAAAGAAGACGACAGATATCTAACCCTTCTTGTAGACTCTAACAATATTTAACAACAGCAGTTACTGTTTTATATTTAAATGTTTTATTAGTATTGCGGGTGGCCGATGATGTAAACATATTTCAATATTTCTTTGTAATACCTCAATGTGTTCCCCTCATTCCAGGCAACTTGCAATTTCTGAAAGTGTCATTACAAAGGAAGCAACATCAGATACCAGATCCTTGATCTATCACCAGTGCCTTTGAAATGTATGTCAGAGCAATCAAGCATTAGCTTCCAATGTTCTAAAATTGAACAAAGTTCAGTGAAAAATGTGTTTGGAAGTAATTAGGTGTGAACATACTAAAAGCTTCAGCATGTCGACATTTCACTTTAAAAACAAGAGCTTCTTTGAAGCTTGATCGGTGTAGACGTACCTCAAATATCAATTTGGAAGCCTATAGCATGTGGTGAATAGGCCAAAAATATTTCTTCTTTGACGGTTTTGGATTTGAATATAAGCTTTTGTGCAATTAAGTGACACTGACCCCGAGTACACGTTATTGACGAATGTACTGTATAGACTATCTTCAGCCGATGATTATTGAAAGTTCATAAGTACTCACAAGGTATATGTTCCACATTGAAACTTGTTCTCTTCCTGGAGATATTACTTTCTCATATCAAGTGAACGCATGATTGCTTAAGATTCTTAGGCTAGATTTGAGTTATCATACTCAGTAGTGGAGCAGTCATAAGGAAAAAATTGCATTTGATAGTTTTCCTGATATCTGCTTTCTATTGGGCCTATGTTTTGTTTTCCTTGATATACTTCACGACTATGTAGTTACCACTACATATTTTTTTAAAGAAATATTTTGAAGATAATATAATAGTGTGCACTGTAGCAACAAATCTTATGTCTTTCTTGCAGTATCTTGGGAGGACTAAAAACTAGCATAAACGTGTGTTTTGTTAGATCCAAGTCTTCCAAAACAGTACGATGTGGTTGTCACGAAATATATAGCTTTCAAACACTTACAATTCTATATTTGTAGCAGACAACTTGTGTGTATTAGACAATTTACTTCTCCCTTGTGATACTGAGCAAATTCAAGAGTGATGTACAATAATGATATATATCAGGCCCATTAAAACATCGTTAAGTATTATTACTGAAGAGCATTGATTTTATAGGCACATGGAACAGGTTACATTTTGAGTTTCATGCAATAGACCTGGCCATGCCATATTGAAAAACCGTGGATTTTCTATCGGTATGTCCTGGTTAATGGCTGACTTCACACATACTCTCTGTCACGTAAAGCAGAGGACAAATGTTTCGTCAGTTAACTCAGCCTACTGCCCTTGTACAGGAAAAATTCAAACACTCACTTCAATTGTAGTAGTTTTGGAATAATCATGGTACATTTCCAGTTTGATTTGATATGATTTATTTTGTATTTTGATCCTATTGAAATAACGTTGCTGTCGTTTTGTTTGTTCTGTTTAGTCGAGCAAGATTTGGTGATACTTCATTGTATCAAACCATTGCAATGCCATGACGTCATGAGAGATGATGTCATGATAAACTGCAGTGTCCCTAATGTCAAAAAAAAATTGTCTCCTGCTATGATATTACAAACTGTAGGCACTATACCAACTTCATTCAGATCATGAGAGACATCTGTCCTGAAGAGAATCTTCACATAAAAATCATCAAAATAAGAAAAGAACCAAAAAAAGTCTAAAGTAAACATGAGGGGTGAAATGTGAATTGATGCAATTAATTTATAAAGAACAGGGTGAATAGTGTTAGTTGAAGGTAAACCTACCCACCCTCACGTAATGATCAGCAAACAGCTGATAGAGGGGTAATATATTGACAGGGACAAGAGTAACACCCTCTTTTCACCCTACCTACTTAGCCCCTAGTGTGCCAAGGTTAAATGTCCGTAAATTACCATTCCCTGAGTACAATACACACTGTATATTGAACAGTGACAAATTTGCTGTCAGTATGCCATGATAATATCTTCAATAGATCTAATGTGTATTTCATTCTTGCAGTTCTATTTCTTACAACATTTCAACTAAAAAGGGAAAGTAACTTTATTTAGAAGCAAGAACATCCAGATGTTTTACGAATCAGACCATATAGATCTGTCAATAAGAACTTAGCTCCTTTGCAAAAACCTAACAGACAAAATGAAATTAACTCCTCATCAAACTGTCCTGAAAAGTAAAGTACAGTATCTGTACTTCCTTGTTTGCTGCAGGTGAATAGATACATGTATCTCAAGATGGTTATCGCTAGACTGCTGTTGCCTGGTGCAGATAAAGTGCCACCAAGGGAGTAAAGTGGACACAAACAATGGAAAATATGTCAGAGCTGAGATGAACCAAGGGGCTCCCTGAGGTTGAAACTGAGAAATTTATTCTTATATTACCAGTATATCAGTGTAAAAGATGTGACCTCTCTAACCAAAGTTATCAAATTGATATCTGA
Organism: Platynereis dumerilii; assembly: GCA_026936325.1. Taxonomy (NCBI): domain Eukaryota; kingdom Metazoa; phylum Annelida; class Polychaeta; order Phyllodocida; family Nereididae; genus Platynereis; species Platynereis dumerilii. The sequence continues at coordinate 2,011,322 of JAPTHN010000042.1, read as the reverse complement.
AAATTCTGAATCAAGAAATCAATGAAATCATCATGATATATATTGAGGACTGTTTATTGAAATCTGATATAACTATTCCAGGGCTTGGAAGCAGACTTTCAGCTCGATCTTGACTGCACAGATTATTTTAGACACACGACATGGTCTGTGTTCACTATGTAAAACTGGCTCTAATATCGCTTTACTATGAAGTTCGATTACTCAAAACCAATGATATAAAAGTTTGGGCAAACCTTCTTGCCTCACAGAATATAATATGTGCATTGTGCATGCCAGACCATTAACAACTTTGACTGCAACAAAAGACAATTCGATAAGAAGTTATTGTCCTGTCCAACAGAACATATTACTGAGCAATTTGCTTATATGACTTCCAACCCCTTCCCAATTTGCCTCTCCATCTGCTATCTGCCTCAGTCTACCCACATTCCATGAGAGCTATTTTCCCACTATTTGCCAACAATTACTGTTGGTCTACACTCCTGCCTGGTACACACACACACCCTCTAAACAGCAGCCACTTCTGGGAAAACACTTCATTTATGCCAATTATCCCATGCTCGTTACACAATAAAGCAGAAGAATGAGTCTTCACTGGAAGCACACAATAGACTGTAACAGTGTTGTTTTAGCTGCTGCATACAACAATTAAAAATATGTTTGTCTTATTGTGCATAGGAGTTCTTTACAAATCCACATGGTTGTCTTTTAAACACATTAACTAAGTACTGCACTACACTGAGACTATAGAATCTCAGTACAATATTGTTGCCAGTGCAGCATTATGCCATTTGACACCCAGAGAGACACCTTTGGCCCCATATTTCACACCTCTCTTCATATTGAGCCTGTACCTACTTGAGAAACAATAGCGAGGAGAAAGAGAAATACAATATTCTGCCCTCTGCCCCATTTGATGGCATTCTGCTGTTCTGTGGTCAAGTGATCATACACTAGGCTTAGCACATTGTCTGTTTGTGGCTATGGTATTGAACCAAATATATACACTGTACGACCTTGATGAGTTAAAACAAAAAGAGCTGACACATAAAAACTTTCAATCGTTTTCATTGATAAAGCTGTCAGTAGTAAATTTAAGCATTGCTTTATTATGGCAGCTTCGTGCTGTTAACATATGAAAGCAGTGTGTCTATAGTCGTGGATGGTCAACCAATTCTAATCTTCTATAAATTTAAGATCTTCCATTTCAGGGCTGCACCTTCAGAGTGACATATCTATGCTGCAAGTTATGTTTTTCATCCCTATTTGACTCAATTTCCTTGAAGTTGTCATATTTATATACTATCTGCATGGTAACTTGCCAATCATACAGCTCATAATGCACATTAAGAGATATATGTTTGTCTCAAGAGCTTCCTTTTAACACTACACTGTTAGAGTGAACGTGTATATGTATATTCAATCCTTAATTTACTAAATTTCTTGAAATTTATCCAAAAGTTGTCAGATTTATGTCTTATTTCATGGCAAGTATACACCTAACTGAGCACATTAAGTATTATAGGTCTATGCCTAAATTTCTTTTTCTGTAGAAAAGCCTCTCACCATCATTTACTGAAGTGCGATTTCTCTTTGAATTTTCTTTCAACTAGTAACAAGATAACATTATCTTCCTCCAAAAAGAACTTACAATAAGCATACAGAGAAATAGATAGTATTGAGAAACCGCTGATATGATTATCACAAAGGAGAAAGAAGGCATGCCCAAAATTCAAATGCAGGTGCATTGTACTGGAGGATATAATCTCTTAGAGATGGGAAGCACTACACAGTACGCTGTCACTCGCTTTGGGGATGCGATTCTCGCCTGGTGTGAAAAGCCAGAAAATTTCCTTACACTTCACAGTGCAGTGATTTAATACTATGACCAAATACAATGATGAATATTGATGTAGAACACGCTTCAAAAATGTAATGCATTTAATACAGAATTTTGTCCAGAGCTATAAAGTATAAATTTCACCTTGAATCTGACATAATAACTAAAATGCTGTTATAGTGATTGGTTAGCCATAGTTTGTAATGAGCGACGCCTTCCACTTTTTGACAATGACAATGACAATGACACATAATTTATTTGCTCTTAAAATGAAAAATTACATTGATGGCATATAGATAACTATACAATTTAGAGCCAGGGGACCCTCTCAAGACAAAAGTGCTTGTCGCTACTAGAGGGCCATCTTGAAGGCTCATTAGTTAATAGTACTTAATTACATTGAAGTGGAAATGATTGGTAAATTGAGAAAAATATATATTGAGGTATTTAAGCAAACCATGACAATTCAACAGTTTAGGTTATTGATTTAATTAATTTAATTATTTAAAAAAAAATTCATTTTTAAATAACAGAAGAAGGTTGTGGGTCTATTGTTTGACTTTGTGCAGGCATTTCAAAATAATATGAGATATAACAATTTTATTATATTTTGACAAGTAAATTTAGTATTAATGTGTTTTATTGTTAAATTTTCAATGACTAAACACAGCATTGTGGGTGTAAGATTTCAATATTCTTTTTGATTTTTAATGCATGCTTTGTTTCCAGATGAAGAGCAATTTCTGAAAGTTTCATTACAAAGGAAGCAACGTCAGATACCAGATCCTTGATCTATCACCAGTGCCTTTGAAATGTATGTCAGAGCAATCAAGCATTAGCTTCGAATGCCCTTAATTGAAGAAAGCTCAATACTAAAATATATGAAAAGGTAATCAGGTGTGAACATACTAAAAGCTTCAGCATGTCGACATTTCACTTTAAAAACAAGAGCTTCTTTGAAGCTTGATCATCGTAGACCTACATAAAATATCAATGTGGAAGCCAATATGTAGCATGTGGTGAATAAGCCAAAAATATATCTTCTTCAATGTGTGGGGCTTGAATATAAACTTCTGTGCAATTACATGACACGCAGCCCTAATACACGTTGATATAAATCGTAATTGATCAAAGCCTTAAAAATTAGGACTTATTTCTGATTAATGGGGTTCACAGGAAGATCTTCAGGAAGAGAACACCTACACGCTCTGATAATGGACACAGGTATTCATAGTATTGTCTTCAGTTGATGATTATAGACACCAAAAACAACTACTTTTTGCCGATTAAGAACACCAGAACTACTCGACGTGAGATGGCCAAGTGTCTATTTATCAACAATGTATAACATAATTAATTCACTTGCATCATAATTATATATCACACAAAAATGGCTAAAGGCCTACAGGGCACTTCTCATCAAAATTCTTTATGATTGTGCTTTTGGAAGATTACAGTGAGCCAAATGAGGTGTTGTCCTAGAAGTAAAGTATAGCTGCTATTTTGAGGATGTGTGTTTGTGAAGGAAGTAGGCAGCTCTAGCACTTTGCAGTTGAGTAATTGCAAGCAAATAGCAGGAAATAGATGGTACTCAGCAAACACATAGGAGCCCATAGCAGATGGCAAAGCAATTTGAAAAGAGGTTGAATACAATACACACACAACACTTACTAATCAATGCTTTTACGTGCCAGTGGATTACAGTGAGCCAAATGAGGTGTTGTCCTAGAAGTAAAGTATAGCTGCTATTTTGAGGATGTGTGTTTGTGAAGGAAGTAGGCAGCTCTAGCACTTTGCAGTTGAGTAATTGCAAGCAAAAAGCAGGAAATAGACGGTAATCAGCAAACACATAGGAGCCCATAGCAGATGGCAAAGCAATTTGAAAAGAGGTTGAATACAATACACACACAACACTTACTAATCAATGCTTTTACGTGCCAGTGGATGAACAAAAACAAAATGAATTGCACGAAACATTGGTTATTGTGATGTGGGCGTCCACTTGACAGTCAAATAGTATGTACTGGCCTCTGCATAAATGGAGTATATTAACCCCCAAGTATGTCGTATAACTTTCTCCCAACATATTATCAAGTAGGGCTTTATATCGTAGCCGATATTCGATACGATACGTAACATCGATACACTTGATCGATACACGATTCGTACCGTCTGTCCGCAAATTCGGGCCGATCCGCATTTTAGAAATACGCAACCACGCAAACCGAATTTTTGGCCCGGAAAGTTGCATCTCGCATCAGAGCGGACGTCAAGATGACACAGTGCTCGAGTTCATTTCGTGATTTTGTGGACATTTTCTGTCAAATCTCGGCAATAAAACAACTTTTTGAGCTGGATATAGCGTTATTGAACCGAACCGAAAGTGCTGCTTTGAAAACCGGTTCGGGAACCGACCAGACTGTACCGGTACGGCCTGTATTTATCGAACCGGTGTAGACCCCTATTATCAAGTACAGGACACACCCCTGCTGTTAGATTATTGATAAATCTTAGAGGCTCTTCTAAATTTTACTTCCACATACATTGCATTTATCACTAATTTCTGTAATAACAGGTAGACAGATTGAAGCTTGTATGTCAAGTGGATAATACAAGCAATTTGCTTGGAGCTGCGCAAGCAGACTATGCAGCAATCTCTGAATAGCTTGTGCCACTGGCATGCACACTGATGAATGATAATTGGTTGAAATGAAGTGGTAGGAAAGTTTTAAATAAGCAGGATGCAAGTGGCAGAAAGCAATTGCAAATCTAAGCCACTAACAAGAAGCAGTTATGGGAAGCATGGCAGGGCCATGTACAGTATGCGTCACACAGCTGATGATAAATGGGCCAGGGGACTTGGCGGTCTTCCCAGGCAAAAAAAAGGTATCATCACAATAATGAACAGTTGGAATGTCCCATTATCTTTTCCATCCTTCAGAAATGATTAGGATATATTTGTGTGTGCTGCATACAATAATGAACGACATTTAACCCTAATTTGGAAAAATAGGAGCCTCAACTGGGCGACACCTTGCCTGCATACTGTCCATGCAGAGTTTCAACTCTGACCTTTCAACAATGTGCATGGAGTCATTTGGGTGAGTTATGTGAGCTCATCAATGAGTCATCATTTTACTCCAGGGACTAACCACTAATGTGCTATTGTGCAGGAATTTACTCAGACAGAAAAACCAAAACACACATAGATATGTAAGGAAATAGAAGGATTACAAAGATGTGAAGGGACATTTATTTACCAGGCCAGCCACAGATCTTTTTCACATCTATATATAATTAACTACAGGAAACACCCATGTGGAGAATTACTGAGCTTAAAAATCTTCTAAATCTTGATAATGATAAAAATTCTGCATTAAGTATAATAATTAATTTCCAGAGATACAGTGCCACCTGTCAGGAAGTGACACCAGTGATGGTTTGTTCTAACCAAATATACTCTTTTTTAAAGGCGCCTGAATAAAATAGATAGGTATTGTGCTTTTTTGAAAAATAAAAATAAACAAAAAAGACTTTTTAGGCGGCTTCACTGCGAATCAAGCCATCTCCACTAATCTGGCAACACTGAATGGTGTTGTGAAAGCCCAACACATACCCTCTGGCACTAATCGCCATAAAGTGATTGAGTTGGTAGAATTTTGAGCAACACCACAAACTAATTAGATTTCTTGAATGATCAGCTAGCTGCCTTGGATAAACCAAATTCAACCTCCTAATGCAACTTTCAGTGTTCCGCAGTATAATTCACTGAGGCTAGGGCTACTCTAAACAAAAATAACATGCAACTATGTTTAGTACAATGATGTATAATATTATAACTGCTGCGAAGTGGAAAAAAGTTATATTTCTTCAGCTTGCATGCATTCTATTAGATACAAATTTCTAGTGGAATTACTGGGCAGGGCAAATAGGCAGGACAGATGTACATTGATAAGGGAGTGATTAGACTGAAGGAAGTTGTTTAGATGTGGTTGCCTATTTGCCCTTCCCAGTAATTTGTGGTTGCAAATAGTACTTCACATGCCAATTTACATGCAAGGGATTGTTGAGGACAAAACAGCTTTTGGGTCTGCAAATTCTTAAAAAGTTAGGGAATTTACACTAGGAGTACAGTTTAGTCTCAAAAATAAAGAACCGGGTAGAATCCATTGGCGTCTCCCCCCCCCAGGCCCCCCACCCTCTTAAGATCCCCTAGTTATGCCAATAATTGAATCTAATGATGTACAGAGCCCGGACCTCAGTAAAAAAAACTTTAGACAAAAAAAATTATTTAGTTTATCTTGTTACAAAATGGACAAAAGTTGTGATATATTCTTAAGATTTGTCATCTTCTTCTTGCAATTACAAACAGTATCAACTTCAAAGCAGAAAGAAGCTCTAATACCCTGAAAAACCTATGGAATTAAATAAGCTTTCCCTTCTCCATCTACAGATATTGAGTAGCTTTGCTGAAGTAAATGTCTTAGATTTGATGGTTCAGCTCTTTCTGCATGACATAATATATGCTTTTTCAAAGTCTTTAAGAAGTAAAAGTATTTTAGATTTAGATGTAATGTGATTAAGTTTCGCAGAAGAAGATATATGGTGTAGATATGTAGTGTGGAAATGTCCCTTTGAAAATTCACGATATCTTGTATAACTTCGAAGTTCAGCAACAACAAGAGAAGTGAAGAAAAGAAATGTAAAGGAAAGATAAGAGAAGAGAAGGAGAAGAGATGAGTAGAGAAGAGAAGGAGAAGAGACGAGAAGGGATGAGTAGAGAAGAGAAGGGAAGGGAAGGGAAGGGAAGGGAAGGGAAGGGAAGGGAAGAGAAGAGAAGAGAAGAGAAGAGAAGAGAAGAGAAGAGAAGAGAAGAGAAGAGAAGAGAAGAGCAGAGCAGAGGAGAGGAGAGGAGAAGAGAAGAGAAGAGAAGAGGAGAGGAGAGGAGAGGAGAGGAGAGGAGAAGAGAAGAGAAGAGAAGAGAAGAGAAGAGAAGAGAAAAGAAAAGAAGAGAAGAGAAGAGAAGAGAAGAGGAGGTAGAAGAGAAGAGAAGGGGAAGAGAAAAGAAGAGAAGAGAGTAGAAGAGAAGAGAAGAGAAAAGGAGAAGAGAAGAGGAGGAGAGAAGAGAAGAGAAGAGAAGAGAAGAGAAGAGAAGAGAGAAGAAGAGAAGAAGAAGAGAAGTAGAGGGGAAGAGAAGAGGAGAAGAGAAGAGAAGAGAAGAAAGAGAAGAGAAGAAAGAGAAGAGAAGAAAGAGAAGAGAAGAAAGAGAAGAGAAGAAAAGGAAGAGAAGAGAAGGAAGAGAAGGAAGAGAAGAGAAGAGAAGAGAAGAAAAGAGAAGAGAAGAGAAGAGAAGAAAAGAGAAGAGATGAGTAGAGAAGAGAATAGAAGAGAAGAGAAAAGCAGGGAGTGAGGTGGGAAGAGGAGAAAAGGAGGCAGGATGAGATGCAAAAAGTCAGGTAAATGGATTATCCTAATAACAATACAACACGGCCATATGCTGATCAACGATGTTCTAAAAATAGGGCTGTTAAGAAAATTAGGAGGCACTTGCTTAATAGCTACTTCATATCATTGTAACTGTAATGGATCACTTAGTGATTGGGAGATCCCGTTATATCCCAGAAATAATTGCTGCAATATTCCAAGGGTATACATATGAATATATAATCAATGTCTAACAAATTCAAATAATTGTTTCAGAAATATAGTAATGTTTTTCTTGGTGCTAAATGAACATTACACATAAAATTACATGAGAACAGACGCAATATGACAAATTCTCAAGCACTACATAGTTTTGAGATCCCAGAACTGAACCTGGCAAAGGGCAGAGGAAGTAAACCAAAACGAACGAGAGTCAGGTGTAAATATATATAGCCAGTCACTCAGTCTTTCAGTCGGCCAGTTTGTCAATAAATCAAGAATATATCAAAATGAGGAAGTATTTTAGGATAGGTCAGTTTTTATCAGTTTGTTGGTCTTTAACCCTGTCAGTCTCTGAATTCATTTCAGTGCATTGTTATTAGAAGGTAAGATATATATTAAATTTATAAAGTTCAGCTAAGCTACAAAATGAGATCTGAAGAGGTTAAAATGTTCTGTTGTCCATTTGAGAAACTCTGTGACTTTGGTCAGTCTCTGTAGTGTAGTGTGTTTCTTATTCGAAAGATTAGAAGATCTAAGAAGTTGTCAAATGAGAGAATGGTTAAAACAAAAGGAAACTGATTGAAAGAAATATCAAAGAAATTTGTTTTCTCCACAAAATCAATGACCCATTTCATTGATCTTTTGAAATGTGTCATGGAAACAGAGGGAGACACTCCGTGTGCATCCTGGCTTCCCAGAACACTGCCTGCCTCCTTTGATATTTAATCCCTTTATGATAGGCATATTTTGTATGTTCTAGTACCTTTGTCAAAGTCTCACATAACCATAATTGGGTTTTAGTATCATCTTGTATAACTCATGTGAACACACTAGAAGACATCAAAACAGGCTTTTTTTTCTTCTTGTCCTTTGTATCTTTGCTATATGTTTTTTTCTTTTGCTGCGATGAAAACTGACTGTGCAAATTACACATGTAAGAATCATATGTTAGAAATGGATCATTAGAAAAATCTGTAAATGTATGGCCCCTCGAGCATCTGATGCATAGAATGTTAATTCTTGCTGATTCAACCCGTTCACACTTCCTAAATCAACTCTTTCAGCTACTGAAAAAGAGACAGTGGTCTGCACACAGTGTCATGTAGTTGCACTGTTTTGCTCTTTCAGTGCTAACCAATGGAACCATTGCACACAGTGCTGGCTTGTTCACTATTTCATTCATGGGGACTGCATGTTATACTTTCCCTGGGTGCAGTAGGCTGTGCCCCATTTAATGTCAAAAAAGAACTTAAGAACCCCCAAAGAATTGGAGCCAACCCTGACTATTGTTTAAGATGAATTATCACAAAGAGACTGCTCGACTAACATGATTGACACTGGAAGTGACAAACACCGGATTGGATAGAACCCAGACCAAAATACATGTATAAAAGTCATTGAGCAAAGTAGTTATGAATTAATTCTATAATTCCTATAATACTATTCTTTATAGCATTTTTAATAATCTTTAATTAATACTTTCACACATAAAAATGTGGTCCTTGGTACTACTGAAATATACATATTTTTCTATAATCACTCATATTGCGCTGCCATTTGATGACTAGAAAATTATGTTTACCATTCACCATCGCACAGATGATATGCCAAGTTTAAAAAAAAAGTAAATCACTGCTGTATGTAGGCCTAATTGTATGACCAAAATTTCAAGATAGAGGACTACTGCAGAAGTAGTCTCCAAAATTTTGCTTAGTCAGAGGACATTTAACCCTAATTTGGAAAAGAAGGAGTCTCCACCATGCCTGCTTATTGTCCATGCAGAATTTCAACTCTGACCTTCCAACAATGTGTATCGAGTCATTTGGGCAAGTTATACGAGCCCATCATTTTTACTCTGAGTATGAAACACTAATGTGCTATTGTGCAGGAATTTACTCAGACAGAAGAGCAAAAAAACACAACGATATATAAGAAAAGTGGATAGGTAACAAAGCTATGAAGGGACATTTATACACCAGCTCAGACGCAGGTCTGTTTTATGTCTATTGGGAGAAAGACAGTGGAGAGAGAAATGGACTGATATAGATATCTACAGTGGAGAAGTTTTGGGAGCTGGATACAGAGCAAAACTTTGGGCAAACATTCTGTTGGAATGAATGAATTATTTAATTCAGGAGAAAAATGCACTCATAAATATATAAAAACACTGGTGAAATTGGAAAAATGATCTAAATTTTTTAATAGAATAGATGTCAAGAGAAATATAAACTTATGCTAACTATCTTGTATCTTACATGCTTGTGCAGTTGCATTAATAGTGACTGTTCATTCTCTGTCCATTCATTTTATCTGCTCATTCATTTTGCATTGGAAGATTGGATTTAAATGGCGAGGCTTTTTAATATTGTGCTCTGCACCTTTGCTAAGTTTGCTTGGGGTATTTGGAGTAACAATACGGCCTCAGACAGAGTGTATCAATGATTATTCATATACATGTAATGGACTCCCGCCCCCCTAGCCACTGATGCATTGAATTTCCAAAGTAGAAGTGTATTTTTGTGAAACTGTTTTAGTATCAATAGATGAGCGGCCAGAGGCCTATTTTTGAAAATTTCGTGACACCGAGAGCCAGATGGGCTTATGATAGCTCGTTTGAAAGGTAAGAACCTGTAGTTTCTGGTTATGATACCCTTTTTTATGAAAACTGGTGTACAATTTAGATATATGGTTACCAAGGTAACCATTCAATGAAAAAAACCAACACTTCATATATTTGCTCTTTCATTCACTGTGCTTCTGCATTTTGATGGATCTTATTCATATCTTGCACAAATGTGTACTCATGTAAGCGCCACACATTTTAACCATTTTGGAAATCCCACCTTTTTTTATATTTCTATGGCAACCAATTAATATTTCAAAAAAAATTTTAAAAGCTGTAAAGGCTTTATATCAATGGCAGTTTGACATTTTTTATAACAGAACTTCGTGATTTTTACATGTGAATACAAAGTTCTATGTCCAAACTGTATTATATGTAAATTTTGTGAAGTTATTGTGAGGGAAGTGGTTTCTATGGCCGATTTTTCAAATGATACCAAAAACTTAGAAAGTGGTTAAGATGTACACATTTGTTCACTGTGTCTCTAGATATTGACACATTTTGTTCAAATTTTGTACAGATGTGTATTTATGCAGGAGTCAAACAGATTTGCTATTTTGGAGATAAAAACATATATTTGGTGTCCATGGCAACCAAATAATTCTCAAAATTATTAAAAAAACACTCTGTTTAGACCTTGTATCTATCAGTCATCTTGACAGCTGTAGTTCATAATTTTTTTTTTACATACATGTATATGGGTAGGCCAATAAACCTTCTTTGAGACAAGAGAATTTGATAGTTGATAAGACAGTTTATGGTAACCATGTTAATGACAAACGCCTGGTTAGGCTAAAAGGATCTTCAAATGGCATTTTGCTACATGTATCATGCATTCTGTGTCCAACAGTGACTGGAATAGCATGTGACATCACCATAATAACATTGATAGTTACAAAAATATTGCAATTAACATTTCTGCTGTTCGGAGGGGAGAAGGGCTAAATATAGCTCATAATATTGTAGTCTGTGGTGGAGTTGGAATGAGACCAATGTCAAAAAGTTGATCGGCCAAAGGTCCTTTTCTGAGAAGTTTATGACACCGAGAGCCAGCCAGGCTTATGATGGCTCGTTGTAACCAGGACATTCTGAAGTTTTTAGAAGTAGTTATCTCTTTCATGAAAACTGGTGCACAACTTCGCAGTTTAGTTGCCATGGTAACTATTTGATAATAAACTGAAATACTCAGAAAATACACATTTTACTGCATAGTGCCCAGACAGTTTTCGTGATTCTTCTTCTAATTTGGTACATATAGTCTGTGGTGAGGAATTTATAGGTCTGTTATCACAAAATATTTTATCAGAAACTAATATTCAATTTTTGTAACCATAGCAACCACTTGTAAATAAATATACAGTCAATAACACTCTGATGGTCTGAATGTCATTAGAACAAACAAATAGAGCAGTTCTGACACTTGAACCATGGAAAAGCTAATCTGACAACTCTGCAAGACAAGTATCATCGTATGATCGAGTTTCATTGTTGTCGTGGTAATCAGATGATTCAAAATTTTACTCTTAAATCTACTCAAAAAGTTAATTTTTGTTCTAAATAAGGGCCAAAAACTTTTTGCAAGATGCAATGACACATCTGCTGTTCATTACAGCAATGTCACAACGAGTTTATTTTGGACTAATAAGAGCGATTGTAAATTTTGACTAAAATATCGTAATATTGTTGCCATGGAAGAGTTTAAAAGGTGCATTTTTGCTATTTTTCCTTACAGAATTTTCTAATAACTTTGCAGATCATCCTATTCACTGATCTCCTTCAAACTTAGCATTTGGTCTCTACTATAATTTAACTTGTTTAATAATTTTGGGCATCTAACATGCCTAAAAATAAAAATTACGAACGTGAGGTAAACTTTTTCTTCTTTTTGATATGTTCCACCTTTTCTGAGTAGAAGGTTGGTACTTCCACTCCATATACTGCAGACAGCAATCTCCCATAACAAATAAGAAGGGGAGCAGGGGGTCATTGCCCCTCCTCTGCTGGGGATAGAGACCCCTGTCAAGGGGGCAGCGACCTGTACCAAGGCAGCAGTCTGCCAGTTATCCCTATAATAGGGGCAATGATCCCATACCAAGGGGGCCAGCATGAGCCCCTACATAGGGGGCCAGCATGAGCCCCTACATAGGGGGCCAGCAAGACATATTGGAAACATTTTGATAGATAGATAAATTGCTGACACATTCCGCTTTATATTAAAGGTTCAATGGCATCCCTATGGGGCGCAGGGGGGCATGTGCCCCCCATATTGGACCTGTACCCCTCAAGTGCCCCCCATTTGAACTTTCCAAGAGTGATTGCTAAATATCTTGTTCTGTGGATTAGGTATATGCTAAAGTGACTGCAAATGATTTGGTTAACTTCTAAATACTAAGTTGAAGAATAGCTGCCATATTGGTGCTCATCTATTTGTACCTCTTCTAGCCATAAGAACACACATGTACATAGGAATTTCCAAAATGATCAAAATGCTCCTTCTTAAGCCAAGCCCTGTAATACCAATATTATCTTGGAAGCTTAGTTGTTGCAGGTCTGGCCTGCGGCTCTGCAGAAGGTCTTTTCCTGCACGCGTTCGAATGCCGGGTGGGGAGCCAAAGTTTTTCAGTGGACCTTCAAGAGCCAATACAGATGGATGTTGTCTGTAAGAGATGTTAAAGCTGCCGTATTGATCTATCTATTGGGAAGGTTGCATTGTTTGGCCAATGCAATGGGGCTCTGTACCTACCCTAATTTTTCAGACCTTTGCAGGAATTTTAATGTCAACTTAGGCATACAATGCTTATGCAACTAGATTTTGTTTGGTGGAGGAAGTACAGTAAGCTTCTCCCCTGGTTTCTACACCTGTGTTGGCATTTTTCATTTCGTCGGTGGGCAATTACAAGAGGGTGGACTGAATAAAACACTTTTTTTGGAATTTCCAAAACTCAGTGGTGCGAATTGATGCAAAGGAAGCTTGATGGGATAAATTGGCGGCCCCTTGTATCAGTGTCTATGCTGGGCAAGTAAAAGATCCCTCACATTGGGTAAATGTGTAACATGTTGAGGACTCCCACTCTCTCTCCCATCTCATCAATCAACCCTCGTGAGCGCCCAGAACTGGGCTTAGAGGGCTGCACTTACCATATCTATCTATCTATCTATCTATCTATCCTGCTACACCAGATTTTGCGAAAATGCTATTTTCTGCTATTCCGCAGACATTTTTAAGTCAATTTATTGGTCCGAAAAAGTTTTCCGCTCTATTGCACAAGTGACATTTAGACTGCTTGCAAGTTATTTTTAGGTATATAAATGCATCAAGAGTTTTATTACTGGTTTTCTATATTTGTTCATGTATGACTGAAAATCGATTATGAATTAAGAAAGACAAGTCAAGAAATATATATCATCTATTTTAGTTGTTTAGAAAATGGTGCCATGGCAACAGGAAATGTATCAAAGTCTTATGTTGTGCAAATAATCCTTACACTAAAAGGATATAATGATGTTTATATCATTTTTTGCCTAAATATATATTAAATTTATATATATACAGTTAAATATAAATGGGTTTTATGGTGTTACAATTCCATTTTTACCATTCAAAACAATTTTTTGGTTGTCATTGTTACTTAACCCGACCCATTCAGCAACCTCAAGCTGATATGATGATTGATGAATACCAAAAGACTAACAGTTTATTTCAATGAAATATTTGGTATAACACACTTAATTCCTATGATACAGTATTATGGCCAAGAGCTAATCTGACTCTTGGGTTGCTATGGCAACATCACTTAAAAGTGCTCATAACTTATAATAACCATAATTTCACCTTTTCCACATGCCTGCTTTCACTCATTAATAGTAAAACTCAAGGAAATCCTAGAATTTGGAGGGGGCAAACAAGGCCATGTTTACCACAAATAATATATATCTTGTGATGGTAACCAATCAAATGTATTGCTAAGATGGTTATTGGTCAAATGGGTTACTACTGAAGCTTAAAAATTATGTATTGCACGATAACAAACTACTGTTTACCCAAAAATTTAATTTTTACTTAGTATGTCTAATATTTTAAGATAGCCTCTCTTCTCTTCTCACCTGAACAGATACTCCTTAAAAAGTCACTTAGAAGTTGCATTGTCATTAATTTTAAGACATGATGCAAGATTTGCCTCACAGAAAGTTGATATTTTGGTCAAAAGTTTGATTTTTCAAATTTTTGTTTAACATCTTGTCCATGTGAGTAAAATGTTAAGCTGAAATAACTTAATTTGCATGAAATCTGAAAATAATATATAGGCTAAAATAGCAAAGTTAAATGAACTAGTGAATGGCGTCACTTTTAACAATTATAGCTCTTCATAATATTACGTTACACAGCCAAAAGATTTGCAACCAAAATTATGAATACTTGCACAATTTTGAACATATTTTAGTTAAATCATTACAAGAGGTCAAGGTATGCTCCTCTTTTGTATCTAGACAATCGGCGGATCAAACAAATATCTTGAAGAAAACATCCCTTTTGAAAATCTGGATATCTCGTCCAAATCTAAAGTTGGGAATAACAACTTCTCACATGGATCTTCGTTAAAAAGAAACGGTTTGTGAGATTTGACAGAACATGCCGACAAGTATGATGGACAGATGGATCGACCCTGGACCCAGCGACTGGCAGCCAGCAGACGAGCATGCTTCCACCAGACAAACCCTCCCCCTATTCTGACCAGGAATAAGGACAGGATGGAAGTGGATGGGAAGTGACGGGAGAGGATAGAATAGAATAATAGGAGAGGTGAGCAGAGAAGACTCAGGAGGGGAGAGAGGATAGGTGAAAAAGAGGATTTTCAGGAGAGCTATTAGGTTGGAGAGAGGATGGACAAATAGGAGAAGATAGGAGAGGAGAAAAAAAGAATAATAGAGCAGGAGAGGGAAGGAGAATAGGAGAAATTGGAGAAAATAGGAGAGGAGAGAAGGCAGCAGGGAAGGGGGCAAACAGGGAAAGGGGAGGGAGGAAGAGAAACGCAGACAGGATGAAATGCAGAAGCAAAATTATGATTGATTGCATAAGAAAAGGCAAATGGATTATAACGGAAAATAATACAGCAGGCACTGTGGTGTTAGCATTGCTGTAGATAGCCTAGCCATACATTGATGGATGATGTTCTAAAAATAGGGCTGTTAAGAAAATTAGGAGAGTCTTGCTTAATAGCCACTCCATACCATCGCAGTGTAATTACTCTTAGTGCTGAGAACCCTCCCCCCAAAATATTCAAAGCACTAATTTCTACCATAATCCAAGGGTAAAAATGAATATAATCTATGGTCTAAGAATTTAGGTAATTCCTTTACACATATTGGAAAGTTTGTTGCGGTGTTATGTTCTTGTAAATGTTTTTCTTGGTGTTTTAAAGGTTAATATATCCTGAAATTCAGTCTTCAGTCTGTCCATAAATCAAGATTATATATAATAGAGGTGCTATTTTAGTATTATCAGTTTGTTGGTCTTTTACCTGTCAATTCCTGAATTCATCTCAGCACATTGTAATTAGAAGCAGATATTAAATTATAAAGGTCGATTAAACTACAAAATGAGAACTGAAGAGGTTGAAAGGTTATTTTGTCCATTTGAGAAATGGAGTGATTTTGTCTGCATGTTGTGCAGTGTGATTCCTATTTTATATATTAGAAGATCTAAGCATTTGACTCATGAGAGAAGAACAGCTACACTGAAAGAAAATTGGCTAAAAAGGCGTTTTCTCTACAAAATCAATGACCTATTTCTTTGATTTTTTTTTGTAATGTGTCATGGAAACAAAGGTTGCCTTCTTTGAAATTTAATCTCTTAATGATATGCCTATGTTCTTGTACCTTTTTCAAAGTTTCACATAACCATAATTTTGTCATATTTTCAACTTGTATAAATCTCCTGAACACACTAGAAGACATCAAAGCAGGCTTCTTTTTTATTCATTTCCTTTGCACCTTTTGACATGTTTGTTTTATATTTCATACTGTGAAGACATTAGACTGTGCAAATGACAAATCTAAAAATTAGCTGTTAGAAATGAATCACTGGAAAAATCTGCAAATTTTGGGAGGATAGAATACAATTAGTTATAATTTTACACTATTCTTCACAGTGTTTTTGATCATCTTGAGATTCCAAGTTCACTTACTTATATCAAAGCATTTTACCTTCATCTGATAGGTTCATGACCTGTAATAAACCAGTCAAATGATGTTAAAATTCCAGCAAAAAGTGACCATTAAATTGCCTGCTTAATTGAAACAGCTCCAAATTTGCAATCCCCGTTCTAGAGTATATTATACACTCTTGATTAAAATGATGGAATAATTTAGATTTTCTAGGTGGCAGAACTTCGAAGTTCTAAAATTGGTGATAAAATGTGAGAAATTGCGAAGATTTGTTCCTCAGACATTTGATTTATGTATAAATGATATTATAAAACATTTTTAGTGGCTTAGAATTATTTGGAAATTTTCTTTGGGTGACCCTGAAAAATTGGTCATTTTTAGTGAAAAATCATCAAAAATTGCATCATGGCTCAACAACATAGACACAAAATTTCAACAAATGCAGAAAATGCCAACCTAATCTAGATGTGTGCAACCAAAAAACATCACTATTTCTTGTTGAATGCCACATGCATTGACCTCAGCTTTCACATGACTTGACCTTGATTCCGCCAACCTACTATTTGCTTCTTTTTGACCGATATGGCCAATCTTCAGTGATAGACACTTGCGCCTGGTCAAGATCTGTTGACTGAACCTCTGTCTTATGGGCAATATGGTCCAAGATGTCCCTATAGTGTAAATAAGGTTTGAATCTGGTGAAGTTGTTGATTAGTCAGGATAGTTTACAATTTTAATTGATTGATGGGGAGGAAAAAAGTTATATTTGACCCAACCACAATTAAAGATGATGAAATTACATTTTTTTAGTGTCAATGCTGGCCTGCCCCCTACCGGAGCTATTTGTCAAAATCCTCAAAAAAGATGTTTTATTCAGTTTTTTTCCTTAGTATGAATAACAACCCCTTTGTTCGGTAGTTTGGGTTCATATGCTCCATTTCCAGACACTCAAGCCTATATTTCGAGTTCTTCATTCAAAATTTGCTTTATCCTCAATATTTTTTTAAAACGTTTGTGGGACAGCTTTTTGAAGTCTTGTATAATAAAACCCACTCAGGGTGGTGGATCAGTCAACTGAAACCCATGAGTGGTCTGGCTGGCGGAGGAACTCACGAGTGGCGAAGCCACGAGTGAGTTCCGCAGCCAGCCAGACCACGAGTGGGTTTCAGTGGACTGATCCACCACCCTGAGTGGGTTTTATTTATATCCCACATTTTCTGCTATTTTGACAACCTATGAGGTCATTTTAATGCTTGAATATGGATAATTAAAAATCATAATGACCTAATCACTTTGGTGGATGGATCTAATGTTTTGATGGTGGCCAAACCAATCAGATCAAACTGTAACATAAACAAATAACAAAGTGGGTGGAGTCAGACTGGTTGCTATAAACAAAGCGGACAGAGTCACATGACTGCTGGTGACGTCACCAATGCTGATGATGTCATAGTGGCTCTACTGCTATTGTGACGTCATGAACTGCTGTTGTGATGTCATGTGTCGTGATTGTGACCTCATGTGTGATCTGAAGTAGTGCCACAAATAAATAAAATATGTAAATCAAGGATAGTGGATCATATTTAAATTAGGGATGGTGGATCATATTTAAATTATGGATGGTGGATCACAAAATTATATCCCATGGGCTGTTCCTCATGGGTTTTCCATGAGGATCACTGTAGTGAAAAGTCAACCGTTTTTCACGATTTTTTCCACAATTGCTCTGAAGGTCATACTTGAGGTCTGTCCAAAATTCATAAATTCATAATACTCTAGGAAAATGAAAAAAAGGAGCAAAGGGTTTGGATGTATCTAAAGGATATAAGTCAATGCTTTAAGCCTCGCTGGTGGATGTGTAAATCTGAATAATTGTCATATGGTTTGTTTGGTCAATTATCACCTAATATAACACTTTCACCTTAAATGTTCGCTATCAGACCAGTTGAGCTAAAGGGCTGGCCCCCAAGCTATGTGCTTAGGAGCAACGTATTATACCCTACCCACTATACTATATCCCACAACTTGCCTGAGATTTTGACACACTCCAGTCAACAATTTCACCTCAACGCCACATACTGCCATGACCGGGACTCAAACCAGCTACCTCTGAGAAGCCTCAGGCCGATGCAACATATAACATTTTCCCCTTAAAGGTCTGCTATCAAACCAGTTGAGCTAAAGGGCCAGCCCCAAGCCATGTGCTTAAGAGCAACCTATTATTCCCCACCCACTATACTGTATATGACAAGCATTCTGTTGCTTGCAAAATGAAAGAAATGATCACATGAAGGAAAGATAAATGCTGTAGAGTTGGAGACACTGAAACTTGCATGTATAAAGTAGTTTTAAGATACAAACAAAATTACTAGTCAACATCTCAGAGAAGTATATGAACAATATCACAAATGTAGTAAAATATCTTAAAATGGACTTTCACACAAATATTAACGCAGTGGCAAACAGGGAAAATTGTCTCTGAAACAATGCAGTGATACCTGTGTTGTTAGACCCCCTGTTGTAAGACCGACTTGCCTAATGTGACCGCTTTCCGCCTCACTAAGTAGTATTTTCAGTCCATTTTACAACCCGACGAGAGACCTCAACTCCAAAGAGACCGCTGTGTGACTGCAGTAGGGGCGGTCTTATAATGCAGGAACCAAAAATCGTCAAGCAAAACCCTGCATACAGCGCACAATTCTTCATATCTTTATCATCAGCTAAGAAGTAGTCTCTGGAAATGGGATGCTGTAATAATCCTCTTATGTATTCAACGCACATTCAGACATTGCATACATCATTGTGAATATGACTTTTGCACTTTTTCTCACAGAATTTTTTGTCCAAGTTTTGGAGCAGCATAGAATGCTATTGAAATGATTATTCAATGATGAAACACACTTGCCAATGAATGGCCTTTTTGGCCTTTATTAATGTTCACACTTCTGGGCTCCTAATGAGGTCATAGCAAGGCGAGGTGGCGAAACTGAAAAGAAATACATGTAGTGCCAGGGGTGAAATTAGATTGGACAAAAAGATGAGCGGAAAGCATGCCGTGAGATGAACGCATTGAATGAATCATCAATTTTTAGGCAAGGATTACATTTTAGTGAAATTGATGTATTGATTATGTGTTTTGCCTTAAACAGTTCGTTGTCATAATATAATGGGCAAAATCGACTAAACTGCACAATGTGTTTGCAACAGTTCAACTTATTATTAAGATGTCCTACTGTGCTGCATCTAAGTTAGTGGATCAATTAATGTTTCATTCTCCGACCAATTCAAAACATCCCATTGAAACTGATTTGAACTGATTTCCATAGTATATGTGCCATAATAACTAAAGAGTACAATGATAATTCTTAGAAATTGCCTCTAAAATTAAACATCACTGTCCTTTCTTCCACAAAGAAGTTGTTTTTCACTTCTCTAACACAAACTCTTAGTATATGTTACATACTTTTTTTGCTTTTTCAAAAATACTGAAAAAGAAATGAGAGACATCTGTGGGAAACAACAAATGCCTTTTCTTTTCTGAGTGTTCTTTTTTCTTCGCCCACTTAAAGAGCAATTTTAACTCTCAGCCTTGGCGTGACTTGGTGATGAGACTAGGTGATCACTGATGTTTTAAAGCAAGTCAGTACATACCACTCTGCTACACGTCCAATTGGAAATGGATTGCCCATAGTGCTCTACTCAATGTAGTTTTTCTTAAGGCACAATAACTTGATACAATTATTATATTCAATTCAAAAATTATTGTTGTTTGTTCACTGGTTCTAGTTTTGAGATTACAATGATTTTAGGATATTCGTTACGCGAATATCAGGGAACAATACTTTGGTTAGCATGGAGATGAAGCAGCTCCTACGTAGACTATGTGTTAGGTACTTAGCCTTGCGTGTTGAAGTAAAGGAGGCTTAAAGATCTCTGATAGTATACTGCAGCTCCTATCAATAGTGCTTATACACAGTTGGGGTGTTGCGTGAGTGCATCCTTGTACAGTGTATGTGATATGTAAGTGGAAGATTATACAACAGAAAATTGGGGTAGCTTATAATGCAAATGTGGTGGGCCACACACAAAGGTACACATTGATTTCTTACTAAATTAAATTTGCAGTGCCTATGAAGCACCACAACTTAACTAAAGGGGTTAAAATTTTAAATAACTTGCTATGCTGCCAATGCAGCAATGCGTAAACTAAAATGAAAATGCAAAGAAGTTGAGAAAGGATCATTAACTGTATACAAATCTCTTGACAATACATATTCCATATCTCGTTAAACCGCAAGATCAGTTGAAAACAAATCATCATATGATAGAAAATTCGTAAGACAATTTGAAAATAATGATACATCAGTACCCTTAAGATACTGCTTAGGCTTTTTCAAATTGTATCGTTCTATAATCACCACTCAGTAAGAACCCAACTCCATTTAATATTCAAATCATTTTCTTAATTCTTTTTTATAACAACAATAATGGAAAAAAGTTGTCCATTCCAATACCTTCTCTGCAACGAGAGAGTCATTGTTTAGTGCACATCATTAATATTTAGAGGTACATTTCCTATGCCATGAAAAGCAGATGAAGCCAGGTCTGAAGTTGGATAATGGCTACCACAGTTTCTAACAAGCTTCTGGCTATGATGTATTGCGGAAAGATGAGAGGCTGAGCAAAACTTCCGCTTGCAAGGTCCCATATTCATTTTTTGACTTTGACCCCTGACAGACGGTGAAATGTGGGGAGACAAGCAGGTGGACCTGTCGACTCACAGAGCTCTCAAAAAGCATGTAATTAGTGGAAGCAGGTCTTCTCAGCCAAATAGACTGTGGTCAGTTCGTATTGGGTTCTAAGGCCCACCCTACCCCCACTGTCAATGGAGTCACTAACTAAGTGAAGAAATGTTCTTTGGTGTACATTTAAAATATTGCATGTTATTTGATTTGTTTTTGAGATATACAACGTACTAATGATGATTCTGGAAACTTCTAAACCTTAACTAGTTATTTTTGAGGTGTATAATAGTTCTGTATCCAGGGTGTTTACAAAATAAGATATAATATGGCTATTGCCATGCTTGGGTTTCTACGGTCTGCAGACATTTTGTGAACTTTCTAACAATTTATCAGTTGTGTGAAATCTTTAATCAATGTCAAAGATTATGGTTCAGTGATTTTAAAACCATTCACATATGAATATAGGATTTTACCCACAGTAAGGATCAAAGCATTGACTTTTATCCTTTAGTTACATCCAAACCCTTTGCTCCTTTTTTTCATTTTCCTAGAGTATTATGAATTGCTCAAATCCATAAAAGGGATCCATACAGATTTCATTACATTTTTATGATCACAGTAACTTCTTTCATTACATTTCATTAAACAGGTTCTCAATTATTATATTGGCACTTTTACAAAAAATTGATCGAATAGCCTGTTATAAACGAGTCATAAATTAGCTGTGAAGTTGCAGTAAACTGCAGAGGCAATACTTTTTTTTCTTGATAGATTTGCGAATATTGAGCAAAAAAATACTTGATGCTCCCGGTGACACTGTTTATCATCTTTGTTATAAATGCCCACTACAAGTACAGTACAGCCCGAAATAAAGTATGATTACCCCAGCAGGAAGGAAGAATCGGTCACTACTTTACCCTTACACACCTTTTGACTACCTATGAATCACTTCCTACTTTTACCTACTTGAAACTACCTTTTAAAATTACATTAAAATCATATTTAAAAAATACCAATTTAAATTCAATCACTTCCATTGTGTTTGATTTACTTGATATTTGCACCTCTGCTAATTTCTGTTACATTGGTAGCTATCTAATTAGAGTTCTTAATGTGGGCTAAGGTTATAGTAAGGAGTCAAAGGGAGCTGCAAGGAGATTTGGGGTGGAGAGGAGAAAAGAGGGCAAAATAGGTTAACAGAGGACTTCTGACAGAAAATGTTCTTACTTTATTTTGGGTTGTACTGTACTAAAGAAATATTAAATAATCTTAATTAAAATGATCTTATATGACAAATTTCGGTCACGCCATATTTCATGTTAGGTCTATAGAAAGTATAGTCTCATGATCAGGTGGACGTGTAAATTTGAATATTTGTCATATGAATGACATGCAGCTTGGATTCTTCTTCTGAAGTATCACTGAACATTTTGGTCTATTGTCACATTGCAACAGAGAATTGGTATCTGAAGTCCTTACCAACATGACATTGCTAAGAAGAATAGCAAGTATTTGGTTGTTTGCAAACTAAAACACAAGATCACCTGAAGGAGAGACAAATGCTGCAGGGTAGTAGACACTGAAACGTGCATGTCTAAAAGTAGTTTAAAGGATCACCAGTCAAAACGGCAATAAACCAAAACGGCTATTGCCGAGACGGCGAGGATTTTTCCAAGTTTGACCAAAACGGCTATTGAAAAAATTCAAAATGCATGCCTTTGCCAGAACGGCTATTACACATTACCAGAACGGCGATTAAGCTTAACCAGAACGGCGATAACTAGCAATACTGCATCTTCAAAGGCTGAAAGTAATTGTCACCAACCTCAACTCAAAGCTCAAAAGGCTGGCAGTAATTCTATAATCTCACTCTATTTTGTCATCAATACACAAGTTTGTACAAATTGTGATTGCAATTTTTGTCTTCAAAGATGTCTGATGTTGAAGCTAATTGACACTTGGCCTGTATGTTTTTTGACAGCCATATAAATGTTAAAGAAAGAGTTCAGTTTGTACAAAAAAAAGGGTATAGCCGTTCTGGTATGGAGGTGTAGCCGCTCTGGTATAAACCCATAGCCGTTTTGGATATCTAACCATCGCCGTTTTGGCATCGCCATTCTGGCACTGTCAAAAACACAATAGCCATTCTGGCCTATCGCCGTTTTGACTGCACACCATTTAAAGATGCAGACAAGAATTTACAGTCAACACAATATATATCTCAGCGAGTCAGAGAAGTATATGAACATTATTACAAATGGAATACAATTATCTTCAAATGGACTCTCACACAAACATCAAAGCAATTGTCCACAGGGAGAATTGTCACTGAAACAATAGCAGAAAATGTTCAAGCAACACCCTGCATACAGCACACAATTCCGCCTATCTTTATCATCAGCTATGAAGTGTTCTCTGGAAGTGGGATGCTGTTATAATCCTCTTATGTATTCAACGCACATTCAGACATCGCATACATCATTGTGAATGTGACTTTTGTACGTTATCTCTTAGAATTTGCTGTCAGCTTTTGTGCAATGAGATTGCACTGTGCACAATTATATGCGTGTACTTGAAGAAGGTCCGAGTCTCCACTGTGCTTTTTGTTAAAGTTTGTATGTAGTGCACAGATCGACTTGTCTGGTTGACATGTTACTTTGGGGTTCCTTACATCTGTGTCTGTCCAGACAAAGTAAGAGAGTCAGGATTTTTTGATATATATTGCAAACTGTAATGTCTTCTGTATCTCATCAATCGTACCAAGTGCTACGAACTTTTATTAAAAGGGAAACATGTTGCGCTACCTTGTTACAAGCATGTGGCATAGCATGGGGATGGGTGATGCAGGCCTTTGCTGCATACCACTGTTCACACTTATTCAACAATTATGCATGTCAAATTATTTGGAACTCACTTGTCATCCACTTCATTTTCACCCATTATCATCCATATGGTGCAATTGATGCATGCCAGTGGCACAAGGTATGCATTGAGCCATTGACTGCTAGAAAGCTATTTGGTTTGCTGCGTTGCTCAATATCAGCAGTTTGTGTTGAACCACTTGATATGATGTATAACTTGTGATGAGATAACTAGTGAAGCTGAATTACATTTTGTTCTTATCTGTGGGACTGAATGTGCAGTAGTTTCAGAAGAAGAACTTTGCAATGGAGGTCACAAAGTAAACTGCAATAAAAATTAGCTATTTTTCAATGCTTCTTGAAACCTCTAGGTCTACTGTAAAGACAACCATGTGGATTTGTAAAGAATTCCTATGAACAATAAGACAAACATATCTATGACAGTTGTATAAAGCAGCAAAAACAAGATTGTTACTGTCTATTGTGTGCTTCCAGTGAAGTCTCATACTTCTACTGCTATTGTGTACCGAGTGTGTGATAATGGGCATAAATGAAGTGTTGTCCCAGAAGTGCCTGCTGTTTAGAGTGCGTGTGTGTGAATGAGGCTGCCGAGTAAGCAAACAGTAATTGTTGGCAAATAGGGGGTAAAATGCAAATAGCTATCATGGATTGTGGGAAGACAGAAGCAGATAGCAGATGGAGAGGCAATCCGTGAAGGGGTTGGAAGTCATTTACACAAATTGCTCAGGACAACAAATTTTACCAAATTGTCTTTTGTAGCAGTCAAAGTTGTTAATGGTCTGATGTGCACAATGCACATATTATATTCGGTTGGGCAAGAAGGTTTGCCAAAACTATTATATCATTGGTTTCAAATTATCCAACTTCGTAGTAAAGCTATACTAGAGCCATTTTTATATACGCAGGCCATGGCGAGTATTCAAAATAATCAATGCAGTTAAGATTGAGCTGAAGGTCAGCCTCCAAGTCCTAAAGTAATTATATCAGATTTAAATAAACAGTTTTATTGATTTCTTGATTCAGAATTTTCACAGATATCAATCTGATAACTTTGGTCAATTAGGTCATATATTTTACACTGATATACTGGCATTAAAAGAATCAATTTGTCAATTTCAACCTCAGGGAGCCCTTGGTTCATTTCAGCTGTGACATTTTCTCCATTGTTTGTGTCCACTTTACTCCCTTGGCAACACTTTATCTGCACCAGGCAGTATCGGTCTAGCGATAATAATCTTGAGATATATTGAGGACTAGTGATAAAATTATTCATTTGCCGCAAACTAGAAAGCTTCTTGAAGCAGCTGCACTGCTCTTTTATCACACAATAAGTTTCTTTCCTTTTTAAGGGTAGATGCACAATAGACAATGTGTCGCTTGATTGCTTTTAAGAGAGACTTTTTTTTCTAACTTTGGTACCCATACCAAGATACACTTGTAAACAACCAGAAACAAATTGGAATGTCTATTGAGGTTTCATTCACAATGTTCATTCCCAAATTATATGGTCCAATATGTCTGAATATCTGAACCCTTTTTAACACCGTGTACAAACTCTCTATCAAACCAGATGATAGCAATGAAATAAGGTTGATGAGTTACATAAGAGTTTCGTAAAGGAACTCAGTCCTTATTAACTGACATTGTCTAAATCATTTCTTACACCTCTGTATCGGCTGTTATTGGTTACTTCCTCACACAGTGACTGTTAATGTAGGTAAAAATTCACTTTTAAATGAAACTCTAAGCACAAAATATATACAAGATATATTGAAAGGTATCATTGTGACGTGATCTAAGATGTAATTTGCTTCACATCAGTTCATTGAGCAAGTGTTTGTGAAGGTCAAATGACATACGAGTATTGATGACAAATTTGACACTCTTCAATATGCAGTGTGTAGATCAGGTATTAATTTACAGACATTTAACCTCAGCACACAAGGGGCTAAATAGGGGGAAAAGGGGGGCGTGACGCTTGCCCCGTCACTAAAGTACCCTGCCTCAGCTGTTTGCCTATCATTATGTGAGGGCTGATAAGTTTTCCTTACCAAACTCTTGGGGCCCTGTTCTCTATTAGGTAACTTCCTCAATTCACAAAATCATTTGTCAAGTTTGTTTGAGGCTGTTGGGAATTGTTTTGTGTTTGATGATTTTTATGTGGGGACATCGGTGAGCAAGACTCTCTTCAGACTAGGCACAACATTGTCCCTTACGATGATCTGAAGTCTGCCATTGGCATTGACCAGAATATACTGAAAGGGAATCAAACGTATTTCAAAGCAGCGACTACCAGGTCCATGATATGTACGGTGCCGCCTGTAAGTAAGTGAAACGCATGAAATGGTGCCATTGCATCAATGCTAAACACCCTCAGCAAAACTGCTTGTGGAAGCATGAATTCTCATCCGATGAGAGGAAAACATATTGGGTCATAAAGGCCGATATGTGAGGCTTATGGGATAACAATGGCAGCCAATTTTCTTTGCTGTAGCTGGAGTTAGGTATGGGTCAAAGTCTTTGATAAGTAAGTGAAACGCAGGCCCAATGTTATTTAATAGGGAAGGGTGGTTCACTTACTTATCAAAGACTTTGACCCATACCTAACTCCGACTACAGCAGAGAAAATTGGCTGCCAATGTTATCCCACATGCCTCACATATCAGCCTTTATGACCCAATATGTTTTCCTCTCATCGGATGAGAATTCATGCCTCCACAAGCAGTTTGGTTGAGGATGTTTAGCATTGATGCAATGGCACAATATCACACGTTTCACTTACTTACAGGTGGCACTGTAGCTCAATATGCAATGTGTTCCACTTGCACATAAATTGATACTCTATATATAAAAATTCAAAATGGCCTGTCAGTGACATGTGTCATTATTTTGTCATACCTTTCTTAAATTTGCATGAATAACATACAGCTTAATTATTTGATACATATTTTTTTTCTTTTACAAGCTTGGAATGGCAAGTGTTTGAAAGCAATATATATCCACCTGATATATGATGTAGGTTTACCATGATCAAGATTCAATGCACCCTTTCTTTTTGAAGTAAAATTTCAGAACGGTGATGCTTTTAGTGTTCACAACTCATTACTTCCAGAAACATTTTACCACTGAATTTTGTTCATTTTAGAGCATGAGAAGCTAGTGCTTGATTACTCTGACATACATTTCAAAGGCAGTGTTGATATATCAAGGATCCGGTATCTGATATTAGCTCCTTTGTAATAAAACTTTCTGAAATAACTCTTCATCTGGAAAGCAATTCATACATTTAAAGATCAAAAAGGCCACCCATAATGCCATCTAGCCATTGAAACATTTAAACATAATAAATCTTCCAGAAGAGTTATACATTTGTGATACCAGCGGGTAAAAGCAATAAGTGTGTAAGTGCTTCATAAATACTGTTTACATTCACCCTTATGGCTTTCATTACATATTTATATACCTCAAGATAGTGGACGGATTCATAGTTTACAAAGTACAATGTATATCTAACCTTTCATTGCACAACATTTTAGTGATCATGTCAGATCCAGAGTAGAATTTACCTGTACACATAATCCTGACTGAATTAAATTTTCTGAGGCAGGGATCACATGAATATACATCACTGTATTTGGTCGTAATATCAAGCTCTGCACTGTGAAATGTGCAGAAATTTTCTGGCTTTTCGCATCAGGGGAGAGTCCTTTTTTATCACATCCTCAAAGCGAGTGAAAGAGTATGCTGTGTTGTTCTTCCCATCTCTAAGAGATTATAATAATCTTCCAGTACAAAGCACCTGAGCTTTAATGTTGTGGCTTCATTCTGCTTTGTGATGGTCATATCAGTGATATCTCAGTGCTATCTATTTCTCTGTAAACTGCATGCTTATTATAGGTTCTTTGTGGTGGTAGATAACGTTATCACTTTACTGTTTGGAATTAAATTCAAACAGAAGTCACACTTTTGTCTTTGATGTTGGAAGGATTTTTAAATTAAAGGAAATTGAGACAGACATATATTTCTAGGTGATTTAGTCAGATAAAATATAAATCTGACAACTTTTTATTCAATAAAAGGAAATTGAGTCATACAGGGATAAAAAATATATATTATGTTTCTCTAGGAGTACAGCCCTGCAAGAAAAGACCTTACTTTTTATGTATATTAGAATTAGCAGACAAGCCAGGGAACATTTCATAGATCTAGGGGAATAAACAGCAGCTTCTGTTTATTTTATATTGAGTATTAAGTCAAATAAAATTTAAATAAATTGAAGATAGCTGTTTAAACATATTAAATGGCATCATTTATTTTAGTCTCCTTTAGGGGTGACCAGGGACTATTTGGAGTGCGCTGTTTCATGAAACTTGGTTAGAAATCACCTTTTTAATTTTTTTTTGCCAAATTGGTACTCTGGGTAGATACTTTGTTTATTGACACAATGTCATGTTATCAAGCCCTTAATCATCCAAATTTCCAATTCTGAAGGCAAGAAAGTTTGAAAGTTTGATGTTTGGGTGCCCAAGTAACTTATGTGCTCAGATTTCACTTGGAGTTATTGTACAGAAAAGATTTGAATCCATATGAACTAACCCTGATTCTAAATGAACGAAACCATTCCTAATTAACACACAGAAGAATTTCGTAATGTGCATTTGATATGAGAATGAGCTATAAAAGGTAGTGTTCAAGGTAAGCTAGCTCACTTGATGCTTGAAAAAAGTTACTTCATAATGATATAGGCAGACTGAGACATGCCTATCTGGGGCTGCCTGGGACAATATCTATTTATCAAAATTGACACATACTGGATAAAAACAGATTGATGCTTCAGGGTTAGAGATGAATAAAAAAAATTAAATATATTTCATTACATGATTTAGATTAATTGCGCCCAGAGGGGATCGAGGCAGACGTAAAAGATATTTTGCATAATGTCATAAAGGAGATACTATTGATTGTGATGTAATAAATAGGGACTTCTCTTCCATGGTCTTAGGTTGTGATAATGATGAATGACTCAATTAACCCAAATAGTGACAATGAATAAGCAAGCCACACACTAATTTCATGTGGTAACAACAGGACACAACCATAATAAGTGACTCTATATTTACTACAAGGCAGCTTTATCAATAAACAATGACAAAAAGTTTTTGATTTGTCAGCTTTTTCTGTTTGTTTCAACTCCTCCAGCTCTTCAATGTATATAACGCCAGAGAACACAAAATGGCACAGTTCTATGCACTTGACCAGATAACACCAGAATGCCATCAAAAGGGGCAGAGGACAGAATATCGTAGTCTTCTTTCCCCTGCTACTGTTTTTCAAGTAGGCACAGGCTCAATGTGGAGAGAGGTGTGAAATATGGGGCTAAAGGTGTCTTTCCGATTGTCAAATGTCATAATTCTACACTGGCAAGGATATTGTATTGTGTTTCTATAGTAACTCAGTATCTTGGCAACACTCACCCAGTTGTGGATGCAAATGTAATAATGGATATCTTCAAAAATAAGAAAGAAATGGTTATTAGTCAGCATATATCTGATGTTTGTTGTATTGTATTGTATATACTATCAGTCATGCACTGCAATGCAGGCACGAAATTCGTGGTGAGCCTTCCACAATGATACAGCTCAGGGCAGCCATAGTACGGCGCCCATGGGCAGAGACAAGGGGAACATTGCCCAAGGTTCCCATGCCTTAGCATTCTCCAGTGTTGGTGACCGCAGTATGATGATGAGTGATGAGAAGACTGTGAGTCTGGTACATACCCTATTAATTCAGGGATGTCCAGGGTCTTTCAGTTGCCCCAGCACAGAACACTGGATACAACCCGCCTCCATTGAATGTCCCATGGGCTCGGACCAAATTGATTTCCAGGAGTGGGAGTCGAACCCACGACCTCACAGCCAGTGGTAGCACAAACAAGCGCCTTTAACCATTAGGCCACGGGGAACTCATTGTGTTCGAGGTCATGAACAATTGTAATAAATATGTAAACTAAAGCGCATGTATAAGAATAATACATCAGAACCAACATAGTCGGAATATGGAGTTATCGGATTAGATAATCCGATTGCTCGATTGGGTAGCTATATGTATATGTAATTTACTTGTTGCAAGGACTGTTATACTGAGATTGCAGTTACTTTTATTTTGTTTGACTTACATCTCTAGTTATTTCTTTGACAGTAACATCATCATTCGCTTAAATCCAATATGGTTTGGTTCAGAACCTCAAACTAATTAAATGCAATCTAATCTATCGGCTACATGAACCATGTGTACTCTCACAAGTAACTTGCAATGGGACTTACATTCTACCTTGATTAAAACGTGTTCATTGAGCGCAAGTTCCCACACTTTATGCTGCAATATCGTGTCATGTTATATCATTCTATGAGGTGCTTAACACAGATGCTTCATCACTGAGAATGACAATTAAAACCAATTTAGTGTTTGGCAGCATAACATCCATCTCACATCAAAAATTACATAAAACATTATGACAGGAAAAAATTGTGGTGTATAATATGAAACAGTTAGGGGCTACTGTAAGATATAGGCAGGGGGGTAGTAATAGACATAAAGCAATTTGATAACAAAAGAATTGTCATTCAAATATTCTGCAAATGTTCAACAACAATATATGAATGAATGCAGCACACAATTCTGCATATCTTCGTCATCAACTATGAAGTGTTCGGATATATGATACTGTAATAATCCACTTGTGTATTCAATGACAATGACAATGACAATGACACATATTTTATTTAGCTCTTACAGTGTACAGTATATGGTTTTACAGACAAATTGATAATTAAGGAGCCAGGAGACCTCCAAAGACAAAATTCTTGTCGCTATCGGAGGGCCACCTTGTGGTAAAAAAATTATTTAAATTATTCTTAGTATATTGAAGAGGATATTATTTTACAGTTTAATGATGTAAATGCTTACTACTTTTGAAAAAACCATGACAATCTCTGTTTTTTTTAAAGTGATTTTGTAAAATAAAACAATTAAGATTAAAAAAGTGAAATGATGTTAAAGATAATGAGGCAATGCTTTACCTACCTGAATGCAAGACAGCTTCTGGCTCACAAGAGGAGACTGATGACCCGCAAACATAACAATTTGATATTGAACAATTAATTTCATACTGATCTGTAAGATTCTGTTTTACATAAAACTTAAAACCATCAAAACTGTGAGTAAAGATTTTATCCTTATATTTTGAAGACATATCATTAAATACTATTGGGTACCTGTAACTCATACCATTTCTTGCGAAGTCATGTCTCACAGCAGGAACGGGAAGGTTTCTATTTGAGTGACGTGTGGGGTAGTTATGAGAATAATTATATAAAAGAAATTTTTCAGAGTAGAAATATAGTGGAAGCATATTATTGTTTAATTTATAGCAGAATTTAAGATCTTGCAGTGCACATAGATCAGGGATTTTCAAAAAATTGAAGTACTTAAAAAGGGGACTTGTGTGAGCATTATATTTTGCTTTAGCTATTATTCTCAATGATTTCTTTTGTAGCTTTATCAATTTATTTGCCTTCCAACCCCATATAATCAAGCCATAGTTTAGATAAGAAAGAATTAAAGAATTGTAAATTATATGTAATACTTCAGATGGTACAAAATTCTTTAACCTGTTCATTATACCTGTTGTTCTTGACATCTTTTTAGAAATGTTATCTATATGTGGTTTCCATTTCAGATTTTTATCAATTATAAGGCCCAGAAAGTTAAACTCATTTACAAATTCTATTGGATTCTCTTCCATTACAAAATCTGGCAATGAAATTGTGCGTTTGGCTGAATGGAACACCATTGCCTTTGTTTTACTAATATTTAAAGAAAGTTTATTTAATTTCAGCCATTCAGTTATCGCTTTTAATTCGTCATTGATACTTGCGGTTGTTAAATGGTCATTTTCAAAAACATTTAAAGTGGCTGAAAGTGTTGTATCGTCAGCATATATGACAGGATGAAATTTGTCAGTAGCATTGATTAAGTCATTTGCATAAATTATAAAAAGTAGAGGGCCTAGTATGGATCCTTGAGGGACTCCACATTTTATTTCAAGAAATTCAGAAGTAATATCATTCATTTGTAAGTATTGCATTCGATCAGTCAGATAACTTTATCATATGAGATCATATGAGGTATTTCTAATTCCATAATGTGACAGCTTAAACATCCGAATTTCATGATCGAGTGTATCAAAGGCCTTCGAGAGATCTAAGTAAATGTTAATTGGAATTCTGTTGTTATCCATTTCATAAATGATTCTGTCTATTAATTCTAAAGCTGCTAATTCTGTGGAATGTGACTGCCTGAAGCCATATTGGCTGTTGTAGAAAATTTTGTTTTTGGTGAAAAAATCATATATTTGATAATAAATTATTCTCTCGAAGACCTTTGATATACTTGGAAGAATAGAAATAGGTCTATAGTTGGAAAATAGTTGATCATTGTCTTTCTTGTGGAGAGGTGTAACTTTAGCTATTTTCAACTGTTTAGGAAATGCACCATGTTCTATTGATTGGTTAATTAAGACTTTCAAGGTATCTGCAAGTTCAAATTTAACAAATTTTAGTAGTTTATTCGAAATTCCATCATGTCCATAGCTAGATTTTGGCTTAAGAGAATCAATTACTTTTATCAGTGTTATCGTATCTACTTTTGTGAATTGAAATGACTCCAGAATTGGATGTTTTATGTAATCTTTGAACGATTTGTTTATAGGCATCTGTATTCCTTCTGCTAACTTTGGTCCAATTTCTACGAAATATTGATTAAATTTGTTTGTAATCACTCTTTTGTCAGAAGTTGTATTGCCATTTATTAAGAAAAATTCAGAGAACTCTTGCTTCTTTTTTGTTTTATTCATTATTTCATTAATTGTTGACCAAGTTTTCCTGATATCACTCTTGAACATTTCAAATTGGTTATGATAATAATTTTTCTTTGCAATTCTGATACTACTTTTAAGAATCCTGTTGTAAGTCTGAAAATTTAGTCTCCTACTATTATAATTAGGATTAATTGTGTCAGTAGATTTTAGTAAGTGGTACAACTTATCTTTATATTTTATAGATTTTAGAATTCCTGCAGTTATCCATTTACTTTTTTTGTGTCTGTACTTATTGAATCGAACAGATTTTGTCGGAAAATATTTATGAACTAAATCTTGTAGAATAGAATTGAATCGATCATAGCTTATGTCAGGTGTTTGGCCCAAAATTTCATTTAGTCTTTGTGCAGTAGATGGACTTTGTAATTCAGTTTTAAAGCCAAGAATTGTGGTATTATTATAAGTTGTAATCTTAACATACTTTTTCTTTTCGTGATTTCGGTTTAAAAGATTTAAGCTTATAAAGTAAGGCAGATGGTCAGAAATTTGATTAATGATTATACCAGCTTTAATATTATTAAGTCTATCAGATATTTTAATGAAGAAATTGTCAATTAAAGTTCCCTTTCTTTCAGTTAGGCGCGTAGGAAATGTAATTTTGGGAATGTAACCATTTGAAATTACTGACTCAAGAAATTGATTCACATAGTTTACTTCTTTAAATTTCAGGATGTTTAAGTTAAAGTCTCCAGTTAGTAACACATCTTTGTTGTTTCGAAAATGATTGAATACTACATTTAGCTCATTTATAAATGTTGTAACATTTTCTATTGTTTGACGAGGAGGTCTATAAATATTTCCTATAATAATTTTAGTGTTATCATGATAATTATTTCCTAACATAACTTCTATGAATTGCCCGTCCCAACTTTCAGAGTGTATGAATTTATCAATTTGATTAAATTTAAACATTTAACATATATATATAGCTACCCCTCCATGTGCACTGCTCGATCTACCAGATGAAATTAGGTTGTATCCTTCTATTTGAAACAGAGAAAGGTCACTCTCTGCTGTGAGCCATGTCTCCTGCAAGCAAATGGCACCGAGTCTGGAATGAGAAGAATTGTACAAGTTAACATATATTTGTAATTTTTCGAATTTGGCTGCTAGAGACTGACAGTTTAAACTAAGGACTGTAAAATTATTAGAAGTATTCAAAACAAATTCTGTAAAACCTGAGTTGTCATAATATGGAGAGAGATCTAACAAGGTGGGTTCATCAGTGTCCTCCTGGGAGTCCAGTCCACTGCCTGCAAACAGATCAAGCAAAGATGTCTCATTATCAAGTATAGTGTTTGGATCAACTGTCATACGTAATCATACAAAACATGGAATTTCGGAGATTGTATTGATAGCAGTTATCATGGTTTCTTGTTATAAGCAACTTGGTTATTATACTAGTATCATCCTTAAGAATTGATAAAACAATCCATTCATTATACAACAAACAAACATAAAACTGCAAAATTGATGTGTCAAAGAATTTTGATGAAATGAAACAAATGTAAATGTAAAGATTCATAGACAATTACTGGCACATGGTCAGCCAAATATTAGTATTACGTGATTTGATCTGACAGGTGAATAATAATCTTAAAATAGTTAAATTTACCAATTATGCTATGTTGGGGCAAATAATGATTGTATACAAATGAATATATAAAAGTTAATGAATTGCATATTATGACATGAACATATCAATTTAGAAACTGTGATCAACACTAAGTCTTGTGTTAGAAACATCAACTTGCACATTAAGAAGATCACACAATTATTTGGAGCAAAATAGAAACATTCAGAATATTCAGAAAGTGTTATTGGGAGAAAAATTAATTAAATAAATAGCCGTTATTTATTTAATAAATAGCCGTAAGTTCAGAATAACTTGAGTCAAGCAATACACAGGTGGAAGATATATGACAATAAAATATTTTGTCTGACATTACAGAAAAAAAAGATAACCAACAACTAAGTTATCTCGGGTATTAAATACAGTGATGCAATAAGTTAAACAGAGATTACATTAGAAAATACCATTCTCAGCACATGTAAAATGTAATTTTCGACACATTTAAATTGTTTAGAGTCAGTAAAATTACTGTAAAGCTGATCTTATGTCAGTTAGAATTTTCCCAACAACATTTTGACCCCATTCGTTTATGTCACATACTTTCTTGTCCTTTAGGGTCATGCCGATACCCCAGATTTTGCTACGAGTAGCTTCTCCTAGAGTAGTTTCCCCTGTTCCGAGTAGGAAATTTTTGGCCCTTTCATCTTGGGAAAATTTCGCAAAACATGCCTTTTCGAGTTCTCTTTTGGCAACTG
The DNA here is from genome assembly GCA_026936325.1 of Platynereis dumerilii. Taxonomy (NCBI): domain Eukaryota; kingdom Metazoa; phylum Annelida; class Polychaeta; order Phyllodocida; family Nereididae; genus Platynereis; species Platynereis dumerilii. Next base: position 1,976,155 of record JAPTHN010000042.1, on the reverse strand, counting down.
GCAACCAATCATCCATTTTAACGACAATTTTATCACCAATTGCTTTACATGTAGCAGGATGGGTTGCCTGTCTGATCTGTGCAATAGAATTTTCATCTACAGCGAACATCAATGCACATCCAAATATCGTATACATCATTGTGAATGTGACTTTTGTTTGTTATCTTGGTGTCTGCTACTTGTGATATAATCACTGGGATGAAAGAGTGTGCAGTTGTTCATGCAAGTACTTGAAGAGACCCAGACCTCTACATTGCTCCCTGTATTGCATGGTCAGACTGATGGAGCTAATTAATAAACATATACAGACTCTTCACATTTTCTCGCTAATTATGCTTCCCAAATTATTCGGAGCTCACTTCTCTTCCACTTCATTCATCTGAGTATGTGCTAGTGGCACAAGGTATTCGTTGAATGTGATAAAGCCATTTGGTCGGGATGTATTGCTCAATAACAAATGCACAGTGTTCAACCACTTGATTAAGACGTAGTGCTTTTTTATGAGCCATCTAACAAGGCTGGATTACATTTTGCTCCAATCTGCAGGACTATGGAAGTGGCGCATTGAAAGAGATGAACTTGACAAATCAAAATAGCAGTGGCAAAGAAAGCCATGTGAATTTGTAAAGAATTCCTAAGCTGATTAATCTGATGGTGTTGCTTCTGTAGAAAACAAACAAACAACAGTTGTCCTCTAAGTAAAAATCACTGTTGCTATTGTATGCTTCAAGTCAAGAGTAATACTTCTGGCGCTACTAGGTGTTGAGTGGTTGATACTGGGCACCTGCAGCTTCTTGAGGCATGCAGCTGTGCTGATCATTTACATTGTATAGCACTAAATATTTCTTCCTTATTTGGGAGTAGTTGCAATAGAATATAATTAATTCAAGCTGTTGTGCATAAACAAAGGAACACAAGGAAACAAATTGAAACCAATGTCAAATCACCACTACAAAACAATTTTGAATCACCAGAGGCTTAAAGTAAAGATAGGAACCAAAAATACCAAAGTCACCTTTTTTTCAGTTAGCTCTAAACACCTCTATATATAAAGTTAGCCATTTATCAATATTTAAAAAAGAAGAACAGTTTAGCCATTTTTTGTTTGGTACCCAGCTCTAGGGGCTACCAAGTTAAAGTGCAGTAAGTCAGATACGGTACTTTACCTTTGTCAAGTCAAGTCAACTTTATTATTTCCCGAGGGTAATTAGGTTGCCATACATGCTAATAAATTACAAAAAGATCAAGATCAACGTTGAAATATGTTATTGTGGTGCCTCATTGCTTGTGGCACAAATGAAAGTTTGTATCTGTTAGTCTTTATCAGAGGGAACCTCATCCTTCCACTTCGCTCACTGACAGCATTGTCAAACCCGCTGCGTAGAGGATGGGAGGGATCACTCATCACCTGCTTCAGTTTACTTTGAATAACTTCATGGTATACCGAGTCAAAGGACTTCTGGGTGCTTCCAATTAGGCGACCAGCCCGCTTTATGCTTGATGTGATATGCTTGACATTGCATCCTCTTGTGTTCCCTCCCCAAGCACAAAGGCCATACCTCCATACACTTGCAACCACTGAGTTATAAAAGAGCTCAAGTATTTTAGCTGAGATCTTAAATTTGTGCATTTTTCTGAGGCAAAAGATTCTTGAATTGAGCTTTTTGCACAAAAGGTCTACATGGTCCTGCCACTGCAAGCGGTCGTCTATCATCAGACTTAGATATTTGTAGCTGCTTGCTTGGTCAACATCAGATCCATCTATTTTGACAGGCTGATGGTTCCTGTCCTTTCTCCTAAAGTCTACAATGAGCTCTTTGGCACACATTTAACACCAGGTGGTTATCCTTACAATAAGCTCCAAATGTGTCAATACTTTCTCTGTAATTTGTCGCGTCATCTCTGTTTATGATGCCTATAATATAAGTGCCGTGTCATCTGCAAACTTCACCAGAGAGCACTCATTGGTTGTACTTCTAACGTCTGAGGTGTAAACCGTAAACAAAAAAGGAGCAAGTACAGTTCCTTGGGGGGCACCTGTGTTTGATCTTAAAATTCCTGATCTACAGTCAGCAGATTTAAAAAAGACAAATTGCTTTCTTTTGGTAAGATAATTTGTTATCCATATTATTATGTCATTGCCCACTCTCATATCCAAAAAAGTTTCCTCCCCAAGATAAATGGCTGGATCGTATTGAACGCCGATGAAAAATCAAAAAACATTATCCTTGTTTTTTTTTAGTTGCATTTGTTCACTCCGTTAAGTTTTTGCAAGGAAGATTAGTTGTTGTCATTGACAGACTTTTTACCAAATCCATGTTAGTCAGTTCTTCGCTTCTCCGTAGAGTAACAGTCAGTTTTAAATTGAAAAGTTGTAAAAAATAGAACTGCAGGTACAAAATACACACAAGATATATTGAAGGTATAATCATGGCATACTGGTAGAAAATTTCCTACTGTACAATATACAATGTGTGTTGTACACAGAGGGTGGTAATTTACTGACATTCAGCCTGGGCACTCCAGGGGCTAAATAAGGTGAAAAGAGGGTGTGACTCTAGTCCCTGTCAATAAATTACCCCTCTATCAGCTGTGTGCTGATCATTACGTGAGGGTGGGTAGGTTTACCTTCAATTAACACTATTTACCCTGTTCTTTATAAAGTGATTGTATCAATTCACATTTCACCCCTCATGTTTACTTAAGTCTTTTGGCAGTTATTTTCTTATTTGGATGCTTTTTATGTGTCGATATCTGTTGAGCAAGACAGTGTCTCTCATGATCTGAATGAAGTTGGTATGGTGCCTACAGCTTGTAAAATCATAGCATAGCACAGGACAATTTTTTTTACACTAGGGACACTGCAGTTAATCAGGACATCATATCTCATGACGTCACGGCATTGCAATGGTTTGATACATTGAAGCATCACCAAATCTTGCCAGACGTAAACAAAACAAACAAAACGACAGAAATGTTATTTCAATAGGAGCAAAATAAATCATATCAAATCAATCTGGAAATAGTTACCATTGATGTGAGTGTTTGAAATGTTCTTTTACAAGGCCAGAAGGCTGAGTTCACTGACGAAACATTTGTCCTTTGCTTTACGTGACAGAGAGTACATGTGTGGAAGTCTGCCACTAACCACAACATACCAATAGAAAATCCAGGGTTTTCAATATGACAATGGCCAGGTCTGTTGTATGTAACTCAAAATGTAATGTGTTCCATGTGCCTATAAAATCAATGCTCTTCAGTAATAATACTTAACGATGTTTTAATGGGCCTGATATATATCATTATTGTACATCACTCTTGAATTTGCTCAGTATCACAAGGGAGAAGTAAATTGTCTAATACACACAAGTTGTCTGCTACAAATATAGAAAGCTATATGTTTCGTGACAACCACATCATTCTGTTTTGGAAGACTGGGATCTAACAAAACACACTTTTATGCTAGTTTTTAGTCCCCCAAATTACTGCAAGTAAAGACATGATATTTATTGCCTGCAGTGCATACTATTGTTATTATCTTCGAAACATTTCTTTAAAAAATATGTAGTTTGGTAACTACATAGTGGTGAAGTAATCAAGGAAAACAAAACATAGGCCCAATAGAAAGCAGATATCAGGAAAACTATCAAATGCAATTTTTTCCTTATGACTGCTCCACTACTGAGTATGATAACTCAAATCTAGCCTAAGAATCTTACAGTCCTTGTCATACTTACGTGGAAACTCAAGTTTTTTTTCTATGCTGTAGAACTTTGATGTCAGAGATGACCCTATTCTAACATTGCAATATGTGTAAATTAACTACAAGCTGTGATGTCATTTCAAACTGGGTCAGATTCCCCAGCTTCTAACCAATACCAATCCACCAAACTGAGCATCACAGTTTCAACTCAGTGTCAGAGTTAAAATTGGGTCTGGGAAAACCCATGCAAGTTTGACATCACAGCCTCTCAGCCAATGGGCTGCCAGAACGAATATACATAACATAAGCCATGTGTTTACAAACAAATTGTCAAAGCCTTCTGTTTATACCAACTTCCATCAAAGTTTAAAGTTGTAAGTTAGCAAGTTTGTAGATTTATCAAACAACTCTGTGGGGATTATAACAGTTGTCTACTGTGAATGCTCACAAAGCTGCTATTTGGTAGGATTAGACTGGTGATTGCTGTGATAAATCATTGGGATCAAAAATGTAATGCTTCCTTCAATATATCAATGTTTGAACTGTGATGACGTAGTTTATGGTCAGCCCGTTGGCTATCAAGCTGTGATGACGTAGTTATAGGGGTTATCCCTGATAAAACTCTTACTCTGACACTGTGTTGAAACTGTGACGCTCAGTTCAGGAGGATCAACATTGGCTAGAAGCTGGGGAATCTGACCCAGTTTGAAATGACATCACAGCTTGTAGATAATTTTCATATATTGCAATGCTAGAATAGAGTCATCTCTGACATCACAGTTCAACAGCATAGAAAAAAAACTTGAGATTCCACGTAAGTATGACAAGGACTGTAAGCAATCATGCGTTCACTTGATATGAGAAAGTAATATCTCCAGGAAGAGAACAAGTTTCAATGTGGAACATATACCTTGTGAGTACTTATACACAATTGATAATCATTGCCTGAAGATTATCTATACAAGCTCTTGTTTTTAAAGGAAATGTCGACATGCTGAAGCTTTTAGTGTGTTTACACCTGATTACTTCCAAACACATTTTCACTGAACTTTGTTCAATTTTAGAACATTATAAGCTAATGCTTGATTACCCTGACATACATTTCAAAGGCACTGGTGATAGATCAAGGATCTGGTAACTGACGTTAGGCCTACATTCCCAAAACGTTAGACGTGTTTTCAGACTGTTTTTACCCATGCACATTTCAAATGAAACTAATTCTATCGGACATTCCGAAGAGGGACTTTGCCCAGAGGCAGGAACTAAAACGAAGAAGATGAAGAAGAAGCTGTATGCATTCATAGTGTTTTTGACCGTTTTGGGAATGTTTTGATAATACTTTCATTATCTAATTGCTTTAAGCTTAATGCTACCCACTATCAACATCTTATAGTAGCCCCTTCGTATTTCATATTTTACACCACAATTATTTCCTTTCATAATGTTTATATATAAATTTTTTAATGTGACATGAATAATAAACTATGCAACTGGAAATGTGTATTAATTAACATTCTCTGTGATGAAGTGTTTGTGTTCAGCACCTCATAGAATGATATAACATGACATGATATTGCTGCATAAAGTGCTGCATAAAGTGTGGAAACAGGCTCTCTATGAACACGTTTTAATCAAGGTAGAATGTAAGTCCCATTGCAAGTTACTTGTGAGAGTGTCTGTGGTTCATGTAACTGATAGGTTACAAGATAGATTGCTTTAAATTAGTTTGAGCTTCTGAAACAAACCATGGTGTATTATGGGAACTGTTATGTTACTGTCAAACAAGTATCTAGAGATGTTAGTCAAACAAAAAAGAAAAGTGACTGCAATCTCAGTATAACAATCTTTGCAACAAATAAATTACATACCTACCCAATCGAGAAATCCGATTATGTAATCCGTTGACTCCATATTCCAACAAAATTGGTTCTGATCAATGTATTATTCTTATACATACGCTTTATTTTACATATTTATAACAATTGTTCATGATCTCGAACACAATTTGCAGCAAACATCAGATATTTACTGACTAATAACCATTTCTTTCTTATTTTTGAAGATATTCATTATTACATTTACATCCACAACTGGGTGAGTGTTGCCAAGATACTGAGTTACTATAGAACCACAATATAATATCCTTGCCAGTGTAGCATTATGACATTTGACACTCGGAAAGACACCTTTAGCCCCATATTTCACACCTCTCTCCATATTGAGCCTGTGCCTACTTGAGAAACAATAGCAAGAGAAAAAGGAATACAATATTCTGCCCTTTGCCCCATTTGATGGCATTCTGGTGTTCTCTGGTCCAGTGATTATACACAGGGCATAGAACTGTGCCATTTTAAGTTCTCTGGCATTGAACCAAATAGCCTATACATATATATATATATACTGACTGTACGAGCTGGAGGAGTTAAAACAAGTAGAAAGAGTTGACAAATCAACAACTTCCAGTCGTCTTTTATTGATAAAGCTACCTTGCAGTAAAATTTAGCGTTACTTATTATGGTTTGGTCCTATTGTTAACACATGAAAGTAGCGGCTTGCTATACTCACTGTCACTATTTGGGTTAATTGAGTCATTCATCATTATTGCAACCTAAACCCAAGGCAGAGAAATTCCTATTTATTTCATCACAATCAATAGTATCTCCTTTACGTCATTATAAAGAATATCTTCTAAGTCTGCCTCCCTCTGATAGCAATTAATCTAAAGTCATGTTATAAAATATATTCATCTCTAACCCCAAAGCATCTATCTTTTTTTATCCAGCATGTGTCAATTTTGATGAATAAATGGTTGTCCCAGGCAGCCTCAAATGGCCATGTCAGGTCTGCCTATATCATTATGAAATAACTTCTTTAAAACATCAAGTATATAGCTCATTCTCATATCAAATGCACATATGCATGATGAAATGCTTAATTCTTGTTGCGAATTAGGAATGCGTCTGCCCATTTGGAATCAGGGTTAGTTCATCTGGATTCAAATATTTTATATACAATAACTCCATCTGAGCACACCAGTTACTTGGGCAATCAAAAATCATCCTTTATTTGGATGATTAAGGGCATGATAACATGATATTGTGTCAATAAACAAAGTATCTACAAAAAGGACCAATTTGGCAAAAATAAATTTAAAAGGTGATTTCTGACCCAGTTTCATGAATCAACGCACTCCAAATAGTAACCAGTCATCCTATAGCAGACTAAAATAAATGATGCCATTTAACATGTATAGTTGCTAATTCAAATATCTTTAAAAAGTAAGGTATTTTCTTTCAGGGCTGTACTCCCAGAGAGACATAATTATGTTTTTAATCCCTTAAGTGATAACGTTATCTACCACCACAAAGAACCTATAATAAGCATGCAGTTTACAGAGAAATAGATAGCACTGAGATATCACTGATTTGACTATCACAAAGCAGAATGAAGCAAGTGGAACACATTACATTTTTAGCTTCATACCATTGACCTTGAAGTCGGTGCATTGAAATAACCTTGATTTAATTTCAGTATATTCTCGACAATGGCAGACTTCAGGTCATAAGGGACTGCTGCGCCTGATTTGCAGAGAGTCTTGCTCACCGACATCCCCACATAAAAATCATCAAACACAAAAGAACTCCCAACAGCCGATTTGCGAATTGAGGAAGTAACCTAATAGAGAACAGGGCCCCAAGAGTTTGGTGAGGAAAACCTATCAGCCCTCACATAATGATCAGCAATCAGCTGGGGGAGGGTAATCTAGTGACAGGGGCAAGAGTCACACCATCTTTTCACCCTATTTAGCCCCTGGTGTGCTAAGGTTAAATGTCTGTACATGTAAATGACTACATGCTGCACACACTGCATATTGAAGAGTGGCGAATTTGCGATCAATACTCATATGCCATATGACATTCACACACACTTGCTCAATGAACTAATAGATAATGTCATAACCTACAATATCGTGTATGTATTTTGTGCTTGGAGTTTCATTTAAAAGTTAATTTTTACCTATATTTAACAGTCACTATGTGTGGAAGTAAACAACTGCCAAAACAGAGAACTGTGTTGAAAATGACTCGCCAATATCGGTTTTAAAATAAAGACTGAGTTCCTTTGCGAAGCTTAACAATCTAATGTGACTCTTCAAAAGTATTTCATTGCTATCATCTGGTTTGATAAAGTTTGTCCATGGTCTCAAAAAGGGGTTTCAGATGATCAGACATATTAGACCATATAATGCAGGAATAAAAATTGTGAATGAAAAATCTATAGAAATTCCAATTTGTTCCTGGTTTTTAACCAGTGTAACTTGGTAAGGGCACCAAAGATTAAAAAAACGACACCTTGTTTAAAGCATTGCCCATTGTGCATCTACTTTTAAACAAAGGGAGAAAGGTCTTGAGCACTAAATGAGCAGTGCAGCTGTTTCAAGAAGCTGTCTAGTTTGCTGCAGGTGAATAGATATCACCAGTCCTCAATATATCTCAAGATGGTTATCACCAGACTACTGCCAAGGGAGTTAAGTGGACACAAACAATGGATAAAATGTCACAGCTGAAATGAACCAAGGCACTCCCTGAAGTTGAAACTGAGAAATTGATTCTCATATTGCTAGTATATCAGTATAAAAGATGTGACCTCTCTGACCAGAGTTATCAAATTGACATATGTGAAAACTCTGAAACAAGAAATCAAACCAAATGTTTTCTTTAAATCTGATACAAAATTTTAGGACTTGCAAGCAGACTTTCAGCTCAATCTTAACTGCATATATTATTTTGGATACTTGCCTTTGTATGTAAAAATTGTCGGTTATTTTATAACAAGTAATACATCATATCAACTGGTTTAAAACAAATAGCTGATATTCAGCAAAGCATGCAAACAAAGTAGATTTCTAACTTTCAACGCATACCCTTTGCAACTGGCATGCACCAAGATGAATGATAATGCATTGGTGAAAATGAAGTGGATGAGAAGAGAGCTTCAAATAATTTAACATGCTAATTGGTGAACAAGTGTGAGCAGTGGTGTGCAGTAAATGCCTGCAACACCCAATCTAGTTCCTGTCTGTGATTCTACAGACAAGCAGGGAGTACTGCTTTCTGCGCTCTGATTGGTCTAGAAAACAATCAAAGTGAGTTTTGTGACGTAACTCAGTAGGTGCCTAAGGTCATAAATGACCATGGAGCCCAGATTGGCAACACCTGACTCACTGCTGTGCTGCATGCTTATTACAAGGGTAGTGCAACATGTTTCTCTATTAATGCAAGGTCATACCACATGGTATGATTGGTGAGATACAAAAGACATAACATTACATTAATATATATCGCAAAATTCAGACTTTGTCAGGACAGACGAAGATAGAAAGAACACCAAAATAATAAGTTGACCAGACAAGTCCATCATTCTGTGCACTTCTAAGACAAAGTGGATGGTTCAACCTTCTCATTGCACAAAAAGCTGACAACAAATTCTATGAGATAACGTACAAAAGTCAAATTTGCAATGATGTATGCGATGTCTGAATGAGCGTTGAATACATAAGAGGATTATAACAGCATCCCACTTCCAGAGAACACTTCATAGCTGATGATAAAGATTTGCAGAATTGTGAGCTGTATACAGCGTGTTGCTTGACCATTTTTGGAATACAGTGGTCCCTGCGTTATAAGACCACCCCTTGTGCGGTCATGAAGTGGTCTCTTGTGGGGGTGAGGTCTCTCATTGGGGTACAAAATGTACTAAAAATACTAATTAGTGCAGGAGGAAAGCGGTCACATTAAGCAAGTCATTCTTACAACAGGGGCCTTAAAACGCAGGTACCACTGTATTGTTTCAGAGACAATTCTCGTCATTTGCCTTGCTTTAATGCTTGTGTAAAACCATCTTAAGATATTTTTATTCCATTTGTAGTAACCTTCATGTAGTTCTCTGATAATTATATCGGGTGCATATTCCATCTGTATCTTAAAAATACTTTAGGCATACAGGTTTCAGTGTCTCCTACCCTACCGCATTTATCTGTCTTCATGTGATCCTTTTTTTCATTTTGCAAGCAAAATAATACTTGCCATAATATAGAGGGTAAGGTATAATAGGTTGCTCCTGAGCACATGACTTTGGGCAGGTCCTTTAGCTCAACTGGTTTGATAGCAGACCTTTTAGGGAAAGTGTTATGGTAGCTGGTTTGAGTCCAGGTCATGGTGGTAAGTGGCATTGAAGTGAAATTGTTGACTGGAGTGTGTCAAGATCTCAGAAAAGTTGGGGGATAAGTGTAGTGCACTGTAAAATTTGAATTTTGAGTTAGCTTAATTGATTGAGTGAGATGGTTGCACAATTCCTTTGAGCCAAGATAGCTTGTTGTTTGTAAGTTATAACAGCATAAAGATTATCATAACTCAAAACAACAAGCTATCATGGCTCAAACAAATTGTGCAACCATCTCACTCAATAATTTGAGCTAACTCAAAATTTCAAATCCTACAGTGTGGGTAGTGTACAATAGGTTGCTCCTAAGCACATGGCTTGGGGGCGGCCCTTTAGCTCAGCTGGTTCAATAGTGGACCTTTAAGGGAAAGTGTTATATTGCTATTCTTCTAAACATGTAGGTGACAATAGACCAAACAAATGTTCAGTGGTACTTCAGAAGAAAAATCCAAGCTGCTTGTCGTTCGTATGACAAATATTCCGAATTACACTTCTTCCAGATCATGAGGCAATACTTTCCATACAACTAACATGAAGTATTGCTTGACCGAACATTTGTCATATAAAATCAATGTTTCTTAGGTAATTGAAGTAAGCATTTATAATAAAGATCGTAAAAAGTGTCATTGGGAGCATCAAGTATTTCTTTGCTCAATATTTGCAAATCTATCAAGAAAAAAATTGTATTGCCATTGCAGTTTATTGCACCTTCATAGCACATTTATGGCTATTTTATTACAAGCTATTTGATCAATTGTCAGTAAAAATGCCAATATAATACTCGAGAACCTGTTTAATGAAATGTAATGAAAGAAGTTACTGTGATCATAAAAATGTAATGAAATCTGTATGGATCCCTTTTATTGATTCATCTGACTCATGAAAAATTTTAGAATAAGAGCAGAGGGTCTGGATGTAACTAAAGGATAAAAGTCAATGCTTTGATCCTCATTGTTGGTAGAATCCTATATATTTCAGTAATAATACTATATTTCAACCCAATAGGAAATGACCACAGTCTGTTTGGTTGAGAAGACCTGCTTCCAATAATTACATGCTCTTTGAGAGCCCTATGAGTTGACCGTCTGTCGGAGGTCAAAGTCAAAAAAGGAATATGGGACCTTGCAAGCGGAAGGTTTTCTCGGCTCTCATCTTTCCACAATACATCACAGCCAGAAGCTTGTTAGAAACTGTTGTAGCCATTATCCAACTTCCGAGCTTGCTTCATCTCGTTTCATGGCATAGGAAATGTAGCTCTAAATATTGATGATGCACAAAAAAACAATGACTCTCTTGTGACAGAAAAGGTATTCGAATGGACAACTTTTTCCCATTATTGTTGTTATAAAAATGAATTAAGAAAATAATTTGAATATCAAATTAAGTTTGGTTCTCACTGAGTGTGATATAGAATAATAAAATTTGAAAAAGACTAAGCAGTATTTTAAAGATATCATAATTTTCAAATTGCATGCATGTCTTAAGAATTTGCTATAATTATTTGATGATTGGCCGAGATTTGTATACAGTTAATGATCCTTTGTCAATTTCTTAACCTGGGCATTTTTATTTTAGTATATGCATTGCTGCATTGGCAGTGTAGAAAGCTATTTTAAGATTTTAACATCTTTAGTTTGGTTATGGTGCTTCATAGGTGCAACAATTTAACTTAGTGAGAAATCAATGTGTGCCATTGTGTGTGGCCCACCGGATTTGCATTATAAGCTACCCCAATTTTCCGTTGTGTAATCTTCCACTTACATATCACATACAAGGACACACTCACGCAACACCCCAGCTGTGTATGATTGGAGCTCCAGTAAACTATCAGAGATCTTTAAGCCTCCTTCACTTCAACACACAAGGCTGAGTATCTTTATAGTCTACATGGGAGGTGCTTCCTCTCCATTCTACCCGAAGTATCGCACCCTGATATTCGCACAACAAATATCCTAAAATCATTTTAAGCTCAGAACAGGAATAAATATGCAAATAAAAAAACATTTCTAATTGGATAAATATATCAAGTTAATGTGCTATAAGAAAAACTATATTGAGTGGAGCAATATTGGCAGTCCATTTTCCATTTTAGGTAGAGAGGCATGTAGTGATTTGCTTTGAAACAATGCATGAAAATCGTACTTATAAATCCCTGTAGTATAAGACAACTGGCCATCAGACCAAATTGCTTAAATATGACTCAAACTTTCTTAGAGTAGTTAAGTCTTTCAAGTCAAAGGAAGAAGTCTCATGATCTTCCAACTTTGTAGTCCAGAGACATCGTCCCATCATGACCAGCTCGTCTCATGACCGAGTCTCACCAAGGGCGAGAGTTCAAGTCGCACTTTAAGTGGGCAAAGAAGAAAAGACACTCAGAAAAGGAAAGGCATATGTTGTCTCCCATAGATGTTCTGGAGTATATTATATCCAAACATCTCTTTTCTGCTTCAAGAGTTTTCACAGAGCAAAAAGAGCATAATATGGTAAGATTTCATGTCAGGGAAGTGAAAAACAAGATTCTGCAGAAGAAAGGACAGTGTCTGATGTTTAGAATCTTAGTAGTCGAGAAACATTCGCTCATTCACTTACTTACAGGCTGCATTGTACAGTGTAGGACATCTTAATAAAAAGGTTGCAAACACACTGCGCATTTTTGTCCAATATGCACATATGAAAAATTAACATTTGAAAGAAAAAACCCGTAATCAATACATAATTTTGTGGCTGCTATCCTTGCCTCAAATTTGATGCTTCATTCAAAGTGCTCATTTCACTGCATGCTTTCAGCTCATTTTTTTGTCCAAATAATTTCACCCATGGCACTATTTTCTTTTCAGTTTCCCCACCTCTCCATGCTATTACCTCATTAGGAGCCAAGAAGTGTGAACATTAATAACAGGGAAAATGCCCCATTCATTGGTAAGTGTGTTTCATCATTGAATAATCTTTTCAATAGCGTTCTATGTGGCTCCAAAACACACCCATGTTACGTTGTTCATCATTCAATCAATCGAGTTCCTGTGAATACCATAGGCTTTTATATAGAGGGTTCACCAGCTCACAACAGTTCTAATCTTAAAAGACAATTTATTGGTCATTTGCCATATTGAACTTTAACATAATTAGACTGGTTTATTGCAGTTCATGAAATTATCAGGTTAGGCTAAAATGCTTTGCAACAAGTATGTGAACTTGGAATCTCGAAATAATTAAAACACTGCTTCTTGTTTAACATGTTAGTAGAGCTATTTCTGATAATAATTCATCTTAGACGATAGTCAGGGTTGGCTCCTATTCTTAAGGAGCTTGCAAGTACTTTTGTGACATTAATGGGGCACAACATACTGCACCCAGGGAAAGTCCAACATGCAGTCCCCATGAATAAAATAGTGAAGGAGCCAGCATGGTGTGTCAATGGTTCTATAGGCTATCACAGAAAGAGCAAAGCAGCGAAACTGTATAACACTGTGTGTAGGCCAACAGAAAGTGGAACACTCTCACAAAAGCACATTTGACAGGTGCAGTGACTGAAGTAAACAAGTTGTGGGTGATATTATATCACGATGGCTGAGGAGTTTTGCAACCTTTCTGCATGTCCCAATAATTCTGATAACAAGAACAATGGTCAGTGTATGATATGTCAAGACCTATATCACTACACATGTGTAAAAGTAACCAAGAATGCCAAGTTTGTGTGTGCCAGTTGCAGAGACTCTGTTATGAATATGAAATCATTAAGAAGTACCATCCAAGCCCTGAATGAGCTGATGTCAAGTAATTTACAGACAATAAGCACTCTCCAAAGTGACTTGAATAAGAAACATGAAGATTGTAGGCTACTTCAAGATGAATGCAAAAAGTTGCGAGACGAATGCACTAAATTAAAAGAAGATAATTCCAAGCTGCAAATGAGAGGTGCAAACAATAGGCCTACATATGCTGACATCATTGCTGTAGACAATTCAAGTGAACACCTGGTTATTGCTGATTCTGTGCTAAAAGAAGTTGACGAACAGAAGATTGTTAACACAAGTTTGCAGAAAATGCCTGGAGCCAGAATAGCTAATGTGTTAGAGAAAATTGAATCTTTCCATGGTGCATCCTTCAAGTCTGTCACTCTCCATGTAGCAACGAATGACCTTTATGACATCAAGGATGATCCCGACAAAGTACCTGATGTCATCGACAGATTCAAGAACCTCATTCAACAGGTTAAAGCGATCGGAGATCAAGTATTCATCTCAAGTGTGTGTCCAAGGTTGGACGACGTGCAAGGAATAGTCGAGCCGTTCAATATTGCCCTGAAGGTTCTGTGTGAAGAGATGGAGGTCAAGTACGTTGACCACAGCTCAAGTTTCACCCTGGCTGACGGACGAGTCAATGACGGCTACCTATGGAAGAATGGGCCACACCTCACAAGGCAAGGTGTAAATTGTGTGGTTCGTAATTTACAAATTCTGCTGAAACCGAAAGTCACAGAAGTTACTAAGGATCGTTTCAACTCCTATCCAGAAAGAACAGTTCGAAAACATCGAAGTGATGAATATAACACATCCTCAGATGTGCATATACACCGTGACGGATGTCGGCACTGCAACGAACGCGGTCACAATGTCGGTACTTGTCACCCAAGACCAGTTCTGTGCAATGTGTGTAAACTTCGTGGACACAAGGCGAAACACCATCGTTCCCACTTCTAGAATGCTAGCCATGATATAGAGGCTGCCGCTTGTGACAATGATTGTTTTAATGACCCAGACATTGTTTTATCCAATGCTTTTTCTGTATTGACTGATTTTAATCAACCTGATGACTTTGATGAAACTGATTGTGTTATTAATGATTCTACCTGTGATATGAGTGAAAATAACTGTAATAATGAAAATATGAACTGTGTTAGTGGTGCTTCTAAAATTAACTTTGGTGCTGAATTACCAAAACTGAGAAAAATTTCTAATAATTCTGATGGACTATTTATTTGCCACTTAAATGTTCGTAGCTTGCTGCCAAAGATGGAGCAAATCAGGTACATTGTAAATAATGCTGATATTGACATTTTATGTGTAAATGAAACATGGCTTGATCCCTCTATCTGCCAAACTGAATTTAGTATTGATGGTTATATGATGATCAACAAACCCAGAAATCGCCATGGTGGTGGAGTCCTTGTTTATCTAAAAAATAATTTATCATTTAAAAGAAGACTTGATCTTGAATCCAATGATCTTGAATGTGTATGGTTACAGCTAAATTCTCAAAAACAAGATATTTTATTATGTTCAATGTATAGACCTCCTTCTATGGGTACTGAGTACTTTAACAAAATGTTAGATTCCATTGAAATAGCATGTCTTGCAGAAAAATTGGTATTAGTAACTGGTGACTTAAATATTAACTATTCCATTGATGAAAACTTAGTTAACAATCCTCTTTATCATATTGAGTGTTCAAACAATCTAAATCAACTAGTTTGTGATTATACAAGGGTCACTCCCACATCCAAATCGATCATTGATGTTTTTCTTACGAGCCATCCTAATTTTCATAAATGTACTGTTGTCAGTAAAATCACCTTGAGTGACCATTACTTAATTTATACAGTATTAGAAAATTGTATACCTATTAAGAATAAACAGGTTCATAAGGAACTTAAATATAGATGTTACAAAAACTTTAATGAAAAATTATTTGTAAATGATATCATGAATTCTGAAATTTTCAATGACATTTGTAATTATGATGACGTTTGTTCTTCATGGAATGCTTGGAGGAAAGAATTCTCGCGAATAAGTGATCTACACGCACCGATTCGAACTTCGAGAATGAAAAATCGCTACAATCCATGGATCAATAATGACATTTTAAAATTGATGTACAAAAGAGACTATATGCACAAGCTAAGCATTAATAATCCATCCAGTGATGCTGTTAATGAGTATAAATCTTTGAGAAATGAAGTCAATGTTATGATAGATAAATCAAAAAAGTGTTATTATGAAAAATTGTATAACGATGGTAAAACAAATAGTAATACATTATGGAAAGAACTTAAGAAGCTCTCAGGTGGTGTGCCTAAGATGGACACAAATACTAATTTAACAACTGATGTATTTAATGATTTTTATAGTACTCTTGGTCACAATGTTACTAAAGATTTCTCAGAGACCACAGAGCTATTGTGGAAAGGTCCAGAGAGTATTTACAAGTTTAAATTTAATAATGTTTCAGAAAATACTGTTTGTAAATTGTTTAAAAGTATGGGAAATCAGAGTTCACTTGATGTGCTCAATTTTGATAGTAAGCTTTTAAAAATAGCCAGTAATGTATTAGCGAAGTCATTTATGCATATTATTAATGCCTCACTTAGTTCTGGTATTGTGCCACATGATTGGAAAATCGGACGTATTACACCTGTTTACAAAGGTTCTGGTAGTCATGACGACCCAGTTAATTATAGGCCAATATCTGTTTTAGGTCATATTGCCAAAATTGTAGAAAAAGAGGTTCAGTGTCAACTTATGTCATTTTTAATACATCATCAATTTATATCATTAGATCAATTTGCGTATAGAAAATTCCATTCAACATCTAATTGTCTACATTCTACTATTGATGACTGGTTACAAAATATTGATGACAAATTATGTACAGGCGTTGCCTTTCTAGATATCGCTAAATGCTTTGATACCATTAATCATGAATTGTTACTTAAAAAATTAAATAAATATGGTTTATCAGATTTAGAATTATTATGGTTTAACTCCTATCTTAGTGGCAGGAGCCAATGTGTTAATTATAATAATAAACTCTCGCAATTTCTAGATATTACTATTGGGGTACCACAAGGTTCTACACTAGGACCCCTCTTATTTGTTCTATTTGTGAATGATTTACCTATGCATATTAATAATGGTCGATGTACAATGTACGCAGATGACACCATCATTCATACAAGTCATGATAATGTTACTGATGTTAGTGATGAATTAAATGATATCTTACTACATGTTAGTCAATGGTATAAAGCCAATAAGTTAGTTCTCAATGTCAATAAATCTAATGCTATGTTAATAACAAACTCTCATCACAATGATGACTTTATGATAAATCTCAATGGTGCTATGTTAGAAAATGTCAAATGTACAAAATATCTCGGTGTAATGGTAGATGATCAGTTAAAATTCAATATACATGTAAATGAATTAGTTAAAAGAATCTCTGTAAAGTTGTCATGGTTATGTAGACTTAGACGCATTGTACCTAAACCTGTTCTAATCTTAACTTATAAGTCATACATCCAGCCCATATTTGATTATGCTTGTACAGTATGGGGCTGTAGTAATACAAATATTAATATAATTCAAAGGTTATAAAACAGAGCAGCCAGGATCATATGTTCAAATTTTGATATAATAAATGTTAGAGGTGAAGATCTTGTTAATCAACTAAAGTGGCAATGTATTTCTCAGAGAGTAAATTACTTTTTAGCGACACAGATGTATAACTGTATATATGGCAATGCACCCGATAATTTATGTAATGCTATTGTAATGGCTTGTGAAGCCAATAACATTAATACCAGGAGTAATGACACTATGAATGTTCAGATACCATTTTGTAGAACCAACATTTTTAAGAAATCTTTTATTTATAGGGGTTCTAATGTATGGAATGATTTACCTAGTAATATACAAGAGTCATCATCAGTCGAAGTTTTTAAAACTAATGTTAGAAATGTTTTTAGTTGATTTTATGATACCTATTTTATGATTTTATACCTTTATTGATGGCTGGACCACATGAAAAACTGTTTTTTATTGTACAGATTGTGTTTATCCAGCGTGTAAATATATTTTTAAATAAATAAATAAATAAAAAAAGGAGCAGACAAAATGTGTCTCATTTTCAGTAGCTGAAAGGGTTGATATAAGAAATGTGGGTGAGTTGAATTAGCAATATTCTGTTATATTGCCAACTTTCTCAATAAGGGACCCTAAATAGTAAATTAACAGATTTTTCTTTGATGTCTTCTAGTGTTTATATGAGATTTATACAAGATGAAACTATGACATCATTATGGTTATGTGAAACTTTGACAAAGCTACAAGAACATACAAAATAGGCTTATCATTATCAGATTAAATTTCAAAGAAGGCAAGCTGCACAGAGACTTTTTACCTTTGTTTCCATGACACATTAAAAAATATATCAAAGAAATATAGCATTGACTTTGTAGAGAAACACCTTTCTTTAGTCAATTTTCTTTCAGTTTAGCCGTTCTTCTCTCAAAAGTCAAATGCTTAGATCTCATAATAATTAAAATAAGAAGGACACTGCACAACATGCCGACAAAATCACTCAGTTTCTTAAATGGACAACACAACTTTTTTACCTCTTCAGTTCTCATTTTGTAGTTTAATCGAGCCTTATAATTAAAAATCAGTTTCTAATTACAATGTCATGTGCTGAGATGAATTCTCTCCAATCACTTCCCATCCACTTCCATCCTATCCTTATTCCTGGTCAGAATAGGGGAGGGTTAATCTTGTGGAAGCATGCTCGTCTGCTGGGCTGCCAGTCGCTGGGTCCAGGGTCGAATCTGGACAGCTCTTGGCTGGACCTATGTTTGACTGCTGTTTCAATCATCCTTCACCTCATTGCTGTGTTCCCTCCTGTCCTAATCAACCCATCCCAGTGCAAATACAGGATGTAAAGCCCGAATCATCCATCCATCCATCATACTTGTCGGCATGTTCTGTCAAATCTCACAAACCGTTTCTTTTTAACGTAGATCCATGTGAGAAGTTGTTATTCTCAACTTTAGATTTGGACGAGATATCCAGATTTTCAAAAGGGATATTTTCTTCAAGATATTTGTTTGATCCACCGAGTGTCTAGATACAAAAGAAGGTCATACCTAGACCTCTTGTAATGATTTCACTAAAATATGTTAAAAAATGTGCAAATATTCATAACTTAGGTTGCAAAGCTTTTGGCTGTGTAACACCTGATACCTCCTTTTTCATTCATATTATTATGAAGAGCTATAATTGTAAAAATTGACGCCATTCACTAGTTTATTTAACTTTGCTATTTTAGCCTATATATTATTTTCAGATTTCATGCAAATTAAGTTATTTCAGCATAACATTGTACTCACACTGACAAGATATTAAACAAAAATTTGAAAAAACAAATTTCTGACCAAAATGTCAACTTTCAGTGAGGCAAATCTTGAACCATGTCTTAAATGACAACAAAACTTTTATGTGACTTTCTACGAAGTATCTGTTCAGGTGAGAAGAGAAGAGAGGTTATCTTTCTTCTTTCTGTCTCCATCCCTCTCTATATATCGAGAAATCTCATTCTGTTTGTTCATGCATCTATCTGCTTCTCTGTCAACACTTATATATCAGAATGAAAAAGGAGGTGTCAGGTGTTAGATGGCAACATAATACTACATGCACCTACCTTACACTATCGATCTTCTTCTACAAAACTTTGCTTAATCTCATCACATTTTAATCTAATACACTTTTACTTCTAAAAGACTTTGAAAAATAAAATATTATGCCAGAAAGAGCTGAGCAACCAAATCTTAGACATTCACTCCAGCAAAGCTGCTAAGTATCAGTATTTTTAGACAGGAAAGCTTATTTAATTCCATAGGTTTTTCAGGGAATTGGAGATTCGATCCAAACGAGGATTTCATCCTCAGAGTATGTAAGCTTCTTTCTGCTTTGAAGTTGATACTGTTTACATTTGCAATAAGATGATGAGAATCTTAAGAATATTTTTGCCTGTTATTGTAACAAGATAAACTGAAAAATTATTTCATCTGAAGCTTTTTTACTGCGGTTTGCTATATACATTACTAAATTCTATACCCTGTTCTGTGTGTTCTTATATATCTGAGAGTAAACTATACTTTGAGTGTTAATTGCTTAAACTAGCATTAGACCCGTGAAGAAATGTCAGGGGAGGGGGGATATGATGAGAGGAGCATTGTAAAGATGTAGTTAAATATATTAGGGAAGCATGCTTTGATTTCTGTGACTGTTATGGGCAAAGCATGGCATGCAGTGCAGGGGCGACATCTTGAGAGAAAAAAAAAAGAAACTAAAGCTCTAAATGAAAGCACTGGGAGGGATGATTTCGAGTCCTCCCAGAAATATGAAAGTCATGGAATTGAATATTACACAATTATTTGGGAGACAAAACCTAGCTAAGGACATTGACAGAAAAAGTCCGTGCAAGTTTTCATAACTGGGCAATCAGTAGATTGGCTGGAGTAGTGTAAGGGGTCCGTGAATTAATAGTATGATCTTTTAAATCTTTTAGAAATTGCAGCCATTGCATGTGATGTGACTTGAAAAGAATTACTTGCAACTTGCAACCCCAAATTACTGGGTGGAGCAAATAGGCTAGGCAGATGTGCAGTGATAAGGAGTGGTTAGATTGAAAGAAGTTCCAGTTTGTTTAGGTGTGGTTGTTCTTGATGGTTTTAGGGATAGGTTTTTGGCATGTGGATCTTCAAAGATCAAAGTGAGTAAAATTGATTAGAAGTAATATCGGTCGGCAAATGAATCACTGTGGGGAAATAATGTTCAATGCTCCAAGAGTTGTAAGTTGCAATGATATATAAATCCATGTAACTGGGAGCAGAAACAGTTGTATGTTATTTTCAATAAAGTAGGTGTTGCCTTTGTGAATTATACTATAGAACCCTAGAAGTTGCATTAGGAGATCGAACTTGTTTTGGCCAAGGCAGCTGATCATTCATGAAATTTAATTAGTTTGTGGTGTGACCCAAAACTCCACCAACTCAATCACTTTATAGCGATTAGTGCCAGAGAGTATGTGTTGGGCTTGGACAATGCCATTTAGTGTTGCAAAAATTAGTGAAGATGGCTTGATTCCCAGGGGCAGTGCCTAAAGTTTTTCATCAAATGCCTTGTTTATTTTTGTTTCTCCAAAACAGAAAAGCACAATAACAATATTGTTTACTTAGTTGCAATGATTCTCAAACTGTTATGCTCCATAGTGTGTGTACCCAATGATAGAAAGATTATCACATACAGTTGTTTCCAAATAAAAAATATCAAAGACGATTAAAGAGGAAAAATAATTTAATATGGCATTTAAAACAAGGTACCGTAACAAAATTTCTCGAAAATAAACATCTACTGTGGAAAATTCAATGTGTCAGTGGCTGGGGGGGGGGGGGGCGGGAGTCCACTATGTATATGAATGATCATTGATGCACTCTGTCTGAGGTCAATATTGTTCGGAAGACCCTAAGCAAAGCTGCAAAGCACAATATTTAAAAGCTGCACCTTTTAAATCCAGTCTTCAAATACAAAATGAATGAATAGATAAAGTGAGCGGACATAGAATAAACAGTCACCTTTAATGCTACTGCACATGCATGTATGATATGAAACAATTTTATATTTCTCTTGACATTTATTTCATTTAATAAGAAATTTATATCATTTTCATTTGTTTTGGCCCAGTCTTTTTCCATATGAGTGCACCTTTCTCTTTTATCCAATAAATAATTCATTCCAACAAAATATTTTCCCAAAGTCGTGCTGTGTATGCCAGTTCATTTTTTCTCTCTCAACTGTCTTTTTCCCAAATAGACGTGAAACAGACCTGTGGCTGGGCTTGTGAATAAATGTCCCTTCATATCCTTGTTGTCTTTCTACTTATCTTATATATCTATGTGTGTTTTTTTGCTTTTCTGTGTTAGTGAATTCCTGCACAATAGAACATTAGTGGTTAATCCCCAGAGCTAAATGATGGGCTCATATAACTTGCGCAAATGACTCCATACACATTGTGGAAAGGTCAGTGTTGAAATTCTGCATGGACAGTGTGCTTGCAAGGAGTCCCCAAGTGGAGGCTCTTATTTTTCCAAATTAGGGCTTGATGTCTGTCATTATTGTATGCGGCACCAATAAATATATGTGACCTGCTCCACCAAAATGGGTTCAAAGTCGGCCTGCTATCATATTCAGCTCTCGAATTCCACGGTAACGGAATCACCGCGGCGTCATGAAAATTGACCTTTATTGATACATTACCAATGATATGATGAATAAAATCATGAATTTGTGATTTATTCTGATTTATGTGAATGTAAACTTGATTTTTTGACATGCAAAATTTCTGACATATGCCCGAGCAGTTTTTTACGGCAAATCAAACTTTGGGTAATGGAATCACGAGCAAAAACACCCATTTTTATGACTTTTTTATCTCATCGTCTCATTTTAGAAAAATATTCCAGCTATGGGAGATAGAAACTGACAGTATTCATCCCAGGAATATATTCTCACAGTAGTTCCATTTAGATTGAACTTGGGTCTTCACAGATGGAAATTGTGCTGCTCCCTTTAGGATGGGATTTTAAGCGAATAGTGTGATTCCGTTACCGAGTCAAATGTGATTCCGTTACCTTTGATTGAATTTAGCCTATGGAGCCAGACAATAATAAAATGGGGAAAATTATTTTAAAATTTTTATAAATTGAAAAATATTAACATCAAGTGATGTCAACATCAAACATCAAGAAATAAGTTATCCACTTGCACTGAAGCCTCGAAAAATGGCATTTTTCATGATTTTTTTAGTGAAATAAACAGTAATGAAAAAAAATATCACAATTTCCGATGAATATTGAAAGAAAACAATCTAACCAGCAAAAATATTTCAAAATATATGTAAATAACAAGTAACCTTACATATCTGGATCACAAATAATTTTGTTTTTGGTAAATATTTTGAAAATTGTCAGTGCCAGGTCACTTCATGCAAAAAAAGGTCATGTTTCCAAGAGATGCAACATTTGCGTGGAATTCATGAGCTTTGAAAATGGCTTTGTTCTAATGGAATTTGGCTTTAAAATGATGTTTCATTTGTCTTGATATCTCCACCCAATCCAAAGATATGGTATCTCAAACATTGATGATACGAAACATTGAACTTTGAAAAAATGGCATTTGACTCTCCCACCATTACAATAAAAGAACTAGGAAAATCAAGAATGATGCCCAATTTAGATAACTCAAAAGCAGCTTTTGGTTAAAATGGTCTTAAATAATCAAAGCAAATTACTTTTGCTAAAACATGGTTCCAACAGCTAAAAATCATCAAAATGTGACCTTTTGACACATTTTGCTCATTTCTGGAAAATACAGATTGCATACTTTGAACTCATTTTGGTGGAGCAGGTCACATATCCTCATCTTCTCTGTAGGAAGAGGCAGAATAAATAATGAAACATTCCAGCAGATAATGCAGTTTATTATTGTGATGATACTTTTTGTTTGGCTGCAAAAAAAATTGCGAAGTCAACTGGCCAGTGGTCAAGCATCAGCTGCATGACACATACTGTACATTGCCCTGCCATACTTCCCATAACTGTTTCTCGTTTTAAATTTTGAAAATGTTTCCTGCTGCTTTCCTCACACTTATTCGGGGCTCTGTTCCAGACCACTTCATTTAAACCAAATATCATTCCTCACAGTGCATGCCATGTGGCACAAGCTATTCAGAGAATGATGCATGGTCTGCATGTGCAGTCTAATGCCAACAGCTGCTTGTGACAATGTCTCTACTGCCATTGTGTCTAATATCAAAAAGTGCTTTTCAAAAGACTTTGGATATTCCAAATAGCACGATGAGGATATTTGAAAAGGTCAAATATCCCCCAAGACACTATTTGCATATTTCATCAGATGATATTCCATCTTAAGCTTTGGCTGACCATGTGGAGCTTTGGCAGACCGTATGGAGCTTTGGTAGCTGCCAATTATTCTCCGGGTCCTATTTTTGGTTCCAAAATATCCAACAGAGAGGGCTTCAACTTCAGAGGCCCTGGATACATGCTGCACTTCATTTACATTGAAGTTCCCTCTTTTGTTGTAGAAGAGATGGCAGTGCATGACAGCCCAAAGTTCCAACAAATAGTGCCCAAATAGTTCCTAACCATGTGACACTATTTGGTCACTATTTGATGTAGAAGAGATGGCTGTCAATATACTATGACAAAGTTTCTAAACAGCACATTACAAATTCTGGAAAAGTTCAGTAGAAAATGTGGCTTGGTTGCACTTTTTGGATATTTCGTTAGGGATATTGGCAAAGCATGGTGAAGGGAGTAGATATTGAGACAAATACCTATTTTAGTGTCTGGCATGCAAAAAGCAGCCCGATTTGCAAATCGGGCATGTAGATCTTTCGGCTGTAACAACAGCTTGCATTATCCACCTGACACGAAAGCAGCTATGTAACTACTTGTTATTGCTTTATGTTATTACATATATAGTCATCATTATGAGTATATAGACACAAGAATGTGCATATAATTTCAGTCTTTTTCTGTGTGTTACCAAGGGTCACAAATAATCACTCACAATATCAAATATTTTGTGCCATTCATTTCATTCTCGGTTATCCACTGGGCACTGGCACATAAAAGCATTTTGCAGTAAGTGTTGTGGGCGTATAACATTGAACCCATTCTAAAATGCTTTTCCATCTGCTATGGTCTTGTATTTGTTGAGTAACCTCTATTTTCTCACTATTTGCCCGCAATTACTCAACTGCAAAGTACACTGCCTCTCTACTTAACAAACACACCCCTCAAAATAGCAGCGACTCTACTTCCAGGACAACACTTCATTTGGCCTGCTATCATCTCCTCAAATCGTCATTTGAATTTTGATGAGAAGCACACTTCAGGGAGTTTTTTGATATGTGAGGCAAGGTCCTAATTGCTCTTTAATTGATACTTAGCAATCTCAGGTCAAATAGTTTTGAGGGTCTTTTTCAGGAACAAGTAGTTTCTAAAATTGCTGAGCTTATCTTCTATTTTAATCAATCTTTTTCATTTTGCTAGAAAATATATATTCACATTCACAAATTCATTTTTCGCACATTCACACATTAATTTTTCTTCACTTGTATGACATCAATATGAGTATTATGGACACAATTACCTAATGTTGCAGAAAAACTTTAACTACCTGTTCTCAAACCTGCGCTGAACCTTATAGTCTGCCTGCGTAGCCAAGGTTTGGTGCACATAATTAATATTTAGAGCTGCATTTCCTATACCATGAAAAGAAGATGAAGCCAGCTCAGAAGTTGGATAATGGCTACCACAGTTTCTAACAAGCTTCTTGCTTATGATGTACTGCGGAAAGATGAGAGGCTGAGCAAACCTTCTGCTTGCAAGGTCCAATATTACTTTTTTGACTTTGACCTCCGACAGACGGTGAAATGTAGGGAGACAAGCAGGTGGACCTGTCAACTCACAGGGCTCTCAAAGAGCATGTAATTAGTGGAAACAGAGTCACAATGCAAACTTGCCAACGGTTAAAGCTAGTACATATTATACAAAAGCTGAACAACCAAACAAAAATAGTGGCATGCTGGGACATACCCAATACTAATGAAACATAATTATAGCGGCGCTCCAGTGCATCGCTCTCAAGGTCGAGTGAGTGTGCAAAGTGGAATGTCAACTGTTTAGCCTGTCAATCTCAAAATCTTGCGTCGCTTTTTGTTTGGTTTATTTTTAGCACGATAGGCCTATCTATGACGTCACGCCTCAGAGGTTGTCATAGCTCACAATCTCTGCTGCTGCCCAGCATCATTTCTTGTGATTTTGAACACACAAAAATGAACAGTCTTTTCAATTTTTAGAAGGATCTATCAGGGCTGGAGAGAAACAGTTTGAAGCATTAGATCCAAAAGAAAATATTGCTTTGAATTGATACAATTTTGACTTTCTATTCAGTATAGAAAATTGTCTAAAGCAACTTTCGGTAAATTCATTTAGTTTTTCCAAAATGGCTTTGTTGTACAAATACTAATTTATATAAATTTCCATCGTGATGAGGACCCCTTTTTATTTTCTTATTTTGTTTTAGACAATATTTCAAAACACATGACAAAGTAACAATGTTAAATACTGTTTATTGGAATAGTTTCAGCTATATTGTTCATTGATTTTAGAAACGTTTTTCTGCATGCCACTCCCGTTTTATTTTATTTCTTTAGATCTGATCACCCCAGATGCATGAAAATTATCACATCATGTAAGAGATATAGTATAGATATCAAATCCAAAATTTGAAGACCATATCTCAAAAACTCTTGCCACAAAAAAATTATAACTAGAACAAGAATTTTCAGTTCTGGCGTGAAATCACAGATATGAATCAACGTATTTTCAAGGTCCACGGCCGTTTAATTTTATATCTCAGGATCTGATTACAAAGGCTCTATGAAACTCACCAGTCTTATCTGTCATATTGCAGAGGTTATTCATCTAAAATTTCAAGTCGATATCTGCAAAAGCCAAAATCCTTGCCATAAAAAAATTAATACTGAAACAACAATTTTTACTTTAAGCGTAACATTACCGATTATGTGTCAACGTGTTTTAAAGTTCCATGGCCGTTTAATTTTATATTTCGGGATCTAATTACAGAAGCTCTATGACATTCACCAGTCTTGTCTGTCATATTAATCACCCAAAATTGCAAGACGATATCTCCAAAACCCTTGCCATATAAAAATATTACTGAAGCAAAAATTATCGGTGCAAGAGAGAATTACAAGAAATTCTTGTAACGCATTTATTTTATTTGTGTCCCACTCTCCCCATCATATCCCTGCAATCCTGCATTTATAGTTTATGTGGGAAATATACATGTAGCACATCCTTGTATTGATAACTGAGTCCTATATTGCATTTGAAAGTGTTTTGAGAGAATTTTCCGAACCCTTGATTCAAGGCTTGAGTACTGGACACCAATATTTTTAGGACCACTGTCGAGCATACTGTAATCTCCTCTAGGGAGGAATACTGTTATTTGATCATTGGAAATGATTATGGGGCTCAGAAAGATACAGCTAACACACTATAAGCTGAAAAGGGTAAACTGCAACCTTAGAGTTATGCCCCATTCTCACGGCACGTTACGGAGAACTTTTTTGCCACTGAGGGGAAGCTTGAGTTGAATTCTAGGAAAAAAATGACTATCCCGGCGAGGTGTGCTTCAAGCCATTTTTAACCCACACAGCTCAGATACAGGGTCACTTTCCCTGGAATTTATATTCTCGGCCCCTAATAATGACTGCACATCGCCTAATTGTGGGACCTCGTCCAGTTTTGCCACTGTGTGATTGTGATCAAGGATAATTGACCATACAACATGCAATGAGTACTAACTTGCTGATGTGTAGATTTTGAAATACACAGTTAATTTATCTTGAAAAAAAATCTTAGAATTAATTAAACATTAAAATTAATACTCTATCAAAGTAGTTAAAAACACTAATTTAGATAGATAGATAGAAAGATAGCTAGACAGATAGCTAAAAAAAATTTTTTTTTTTTTTAAACTTTTTTTACTGAACAAGTTTTATTGGCGATTGTTGAAAATCTCCAATTTGGTATGAGTCTGAAAATGTTGGTGCAGAATAAAACAAATAGTAGATGTTTAGTCGACCGAAATTGAATTTATAACATGCCCAGATTTATCTCCAGGACTATGCGCCGCTACACCAGACAATGTCTGCATAATTATATTATCCTTATGAAATTCAAGATTGTGTAAAATTAAAAAGTTCATTCGAAAAAACATTCTGAACGGAAATGAAGTAACTTTAATAATTGTTTCTTGGTTGTAAAAGTGGAAGTTTGGTAGTTTTGAAATAATTCTCAGACTGGCAGAACGCAACATACTCTCCACAGGAACCGTTATAGAATATGATGCATTGTCTTTTTAAAACCCAAGCCAGTGTGTTGCTCCGTTATGGTCTAGTTCTACTGAAGTTTGAGATACTTATTTGAAAAAACGGGGAAGCATAGAATTATCAGAATTTTTTTGAGCTCATCTTCAAAAATTTATTTCATTACAGTACATTTAATTTATGCTTGAGAATTTTCATGGAATTTTATTGGGGTTTGATCCCTAACAATTTATATCTTCTTCAAACACAATGCCATAAATTTACCAAAAATATGTAAAATATGAACGAAAAGTAGCAATATTTTTGTGGATAATTATGTAAATACTGCACAGCCAAAGACTGGCTCCTGGTGATTAGAAATTTTATTATCTGTGTAGTTGTCTCCTAATTCAGATTACATATACATAAAAAACAAATTAATCTTGTATTATTTCACGCAATATTTTATGTCGCATGACTGTTTGGTTTATTTCATAGAAATAATATTTTATCTATGTACATTATAATTGAAGGGTTCTCAGATGCCATGATATTCATAACACTGATTTCAGTTCTTATAGCAATAAAGAGGTTGACATAATTTAGAGAAAATTCTGAAAGAATTGTACAACAATTTGTCAAACAAATGACAATGATAAAATTAATTTATTTTCATATTTTTCAACCATTACATAACATCATTTGATTAAAGTTATTGGCTGACCAATGTCTCCTATGGCTTTTTCTTCAATGTAACATAAGCCAAAGGGTCGTGAGAAAAAAATGGATACTAAGTCATTCTTATAGGACTGTGGAATTGTGAAAGCAACCTTAATTGTAATGCTGTTCTGTAGCTAAGGGATGTACAGCAGACTTAAAACAATATAACATCCCTATAATCATCAGAATGATGGGAGGGATTACCTCGAGAAAGAAAGAAAGTATTTGTATCAAGTCGTTGCACATACAATGTATTAGTCTTCAGCAGTCAACAAGTTCTTTTACCTCATTTGTCTGAATTCAACTTACTTCATATATTTATCCGAGAATTGTAAGATATCATTTTATGATGATGCCATTTATTTGCTAAGCGAATTGCCCGTATGCATTAGCAAATGGCAAGGATCATGCACTTGCCAAATTCAACTGCTGTGAATAATTTCGTTGTTGGTATAACTGAACCTAGAAAGAATGCCAATGTTGCGACCAGTTACTTCAGGTAATTGCAATAGTTCTGTTGCTATAAGTTGCAACAGCAGGTGGTTGAAACAGTTTGTATGGGCTTATTAGAACTGGATATTGTCATCTGTCAAAATCATTGCATTCATTTGTCAGGCTGTGAAAGAAGTCTTACTAATTATTAATGACAAATGGGCCATTGACATTACTATTGTCACCATGTTTCATTTAGATACATCAAAACAATTTAAGAAAATGAGAATTAATATTCTTAGTAATAAAACCTAAACTATGTTTCAATACTGCAGTGAACTTTGGCATGCTCGTGGCCCTTATGATAGCTGAAGTAGCCTAAGCGAGTCTCCAAAGACCATTTATAATTATTTTTGAACCATTTTATATTGTGTTCTCCTATAGTCAAAGAAATGAATATTGTCTGTCTGTTTGTCAGAAAGTTAGTTTTTATCTAAGATAACAACATTTCGTTATATCTTTTGTCAGATTTTTGTTTTTAAAAAACTGTGGAGGGCTAAATTATTTAGATTTACTCCAAGCTCAATACAAAGTTGGCAATCCATCTATTTATAACCTCTTTAATAGTTTAAAAAATGCAGGTAACCTCTATCAGTGCAAAATATTTAGCTTTACCAATCACAATAACATTTTTCTATTGAAGCTATGAAGAGTGCAGTTACTGTAACTTTCGAAATATAGCTGAGTCAGAGAACATTTTGTGGCTTCATGCACTAAGCGGGACTCATATTAAGTATCCTCAAAGTGAACCACACAACACTGTGTTGTTCGTCATATATCTGAGAGAACCATATCTTACAATACAAAGCACAAAGGATTGAATTTTTGCGGCTTCATTCTGCTTTGTGATACTCATATCGGCAATATCTTACACATTCAAAGCTATCAGTTTCCTTTTATGCCTCGTATGACTTCTCTATGATGATATCTGCCATCATCGCATAACTGATTCAAAGAAATTCTAAGAAATATTCTCACTTCTGTGTGTAATTCTGTGTATGAAGGATTGTTTTGTGCTTAAAGAGATATTGTATGCTATGCTTCTTTAATTCATTACCATAATTTACGGAGCCTCAAGTCCTCACAATAAGTTCTGCATTTAATTGAAGTCGCAAAATAGTTAAGATTGCTTTTAAATAAATATTATTATTCCCTGATTATGAAGTACAGTAAAATTAGATGTCACACTAATGAGACATAATACAAAAAGAAGATATTCAACAAAACAGATTAAAAAATCCTAATGCACCCAATGAATCAACTTTTTCATTACTAGTTCAGTTGCATAAAACTATGTCCAGCAATGAATAAACCATAACCAAGAAGACAGACCTGGCTTTGGTGCACATTTTCCATCTTTTGTAGGAAAAAATGTGTAGTCTGAGTCACTTCAGTGAATTTCGTATAACAAAACTTGATAGACAGCTGGGGGATAGACAGTGTCCCTGACGTCTCCCTAAATAATGCTTTTGCTTACTGCTTTAGAGAACAACACACTGTTTGAATTGCATACAAAGCATAGTAGATATAATAGATGCACATCATGCTCAATCATGCACTTATAAATGCATTAAATCAAATCAAAACAAGACCAACACTTTCTTTAGCAAACATTCATATTTTGGAGAAATGAAGAGTCCTCAGGCATATGTTCTCAAGAGAAGGAACTGTGTTAACAACTTCACATATATATACATTCAACTGACAAATACTCATTATTTGTATTAATTTCATTTGACAAAAGCGAAGTCAATCCTTCCATTAGGATCTAGTTGTATGTTCTTTTGATAGGAGGTAGCACTGCTTTTTGAGTGCGCATGGCTCTGGAAAATCTGTTTGTCAACTCAAGGATTATACCATATCTCCATATCGCACAAAATGGCTGTTTAGTAAAAAATTTGTTGGAAGTAATCAAGTGTGAATACTCTGAAAGCTACATGGTGTGTTCAAATTTACTTAAAAACAAAAGTTACTTTGAAGCTTGATCATTGTACATTATTGTAGATTGAATAGATGGAAGCTTCTTCAACAGTTCTTTCTGTGGTCCATGTTTTGAAAAGACATTCTTTGATATGAAAAAAGAATCATGCATAATAGAGAGGTTTTGCTACACGTTACGTATGACGTGTACGTGTGGAAGTGCTATCTAATAATATGGTTGTCATGGAAACTCCCACGTTCATGGGACCCGTATACGTGTAGCAAAACCTCTCTAATATGTCCGAGTCTATATGCCGTATCAATATTTGAGCCATTGTGCATTTCTAATAGAAATTGACTGAATTGTCAAAATACTGCAAGAAAAAATCCACTTAAAGAGGCAAGTAACTAAAAAAAAACATTAAAATATTGAAGTGTTGGAGGAGGAAAAACTTGTCAATCCACATATGATATGTATTTACAAACTATTGTTGGAGGGGTGATGATACCCAGGACTGATTATCTTGATTTATTGTTTTTATGACAAAGAACATTAATTCTTTTCCGCAATTTTTTTTTAGAAGATGACTACAACAAAAATGTCCAGAAAATTGAAATGAAAAGGACCTGTTTGTCATTAATAATTACGTATATATCTTTGGAAACAAATATAATCCTTTTTACAGATGGCAATTTTAAGCTGCAACAAGCTCTCACATACTGCAACCATCCGTTGTTACAGCTTGTTGCTGGAGCACTATCTGTTACATTTTGTTGATGTAGCCGTAATCATTTTCTCAGGTCTAACTGCACCAAGTGCAAAGTTATTCACAGCTGTTTACAGGTGATTTCATTACCATGCGATTCTTGTCTTTCAAACTTGGCTGTGTGGAATCAATGCTTAACCAGTAATTACTACGTTTGATAAATCCAATATGTGATGTTCTGTTGCTTCTAAACCAATCAGATTAACTAAAAATGTCATGTATTTGGTGGGTCTAGAACCCAGGAATCGTGTACCAATGAATTCACCTGTAATACATACTTTAAGAAAAAGCATTCTGCTATCACATTCTATGTCTAAAGAATGCTTAACTTTTATTTGACAATTTTTTAAGAATCAACTTCCCAACTGTCTTCATTAGTCCTTGAGTGTGACTAAGACTCAAATAAAATCAGTGATGGTGAGTTGCAAATACAATACAGCATCAAATAGCCACTACCAGGTGCCAACCAATATATTTGACTCTGTGATCCTGCTTCTTGTAATTACATGCTCTTTGAGAGCTCTGTCTGACTTTGTGAGTTGACAGGTCCACCTGCTTGTCTCCCCACGTTTCACCGTCTGTCGGAGGTCAAAGTCAAAAAAGGAATATGGGACCTTGCAAGCAGAAGGTTTGCTCAGGCCCTCATCTTTCCACAATTATTATACATCATAGCCAGCAGCTTGTTAGAAACTGTGGTAGCCATTATCCAACTTCTGGGCTGGCTTCATCTGCTTTTCATGGCATAGGAAATGCTGCTCTAAATATTGATGATGCAAACAGAGCAACAACTATCTTGTGACAAAGAAAGTATGCAAACCATTAGTCTTTGAACTGTTTGTGGAGCAATTTGTCAAAGCGTGTTAGCAGAAAATTTTTATCCTTGATTTATTGTAGTTATTTCTTTTGTATCATAAATATATAAATTATAAATGACATAAATGAGTATATATGAAAAATTGAGTGTTCTGTAAGGTGTACACAGAAAAGACATAATTATAAGGAAGTGTGCTATCGGCTGTCTTTTAAATGTATTCTTATTTTTCTTTACTTGTCTGTCAGATAAAGGTAAATTAATTTTCAATTTGATAATTGGTAATGAAATGATTTTGTGTTTGAAGGAGTTCAAACGAGAAATGACTGCCCAGCTCACAAGAATGGCACAGAGTACTCTATAGATTAGACCTTCTATATATTAGACATTCTATATACTCTATAGATCAGACATTCTATATACTCCATAGATTAGACATTCTGATTAGATTTGTGGACAGGAATTGATCCTTTCAAACTTTTAAAAGCTATGCAGTATGCAAAACTGTTTAAAAGTCACACACAGGTGGAGTAGCAGACCGTTTTAAGTTTGAACTTACTGCAGCTTTTATAATATGAAGGCAATGTATTTTGTTGAGCTGTGGCGTATTTGGGAACGATAGAAGAAGCAACAAATTATCCCATATTTTCCCCAGGTTATGGTCAGGCCACTTCAAAATACGTTTGAACTCTTGAGTGTGGGACACAGCGTGCGCAACATAAGAGACCTCAATTTTCTATTGTGTAACCTTCCTCTTACATATCATGTACAAGGACGCTCTCACGCAACACTCCAGCTGTGTATAAGCACTATTGATTGGAGCTCCAGTTAACTATCAGTGATCTTTAAGCCTTCTTTACTTTAATCACGCAAGGCTGAGTATCTACATAGTCTAGTGTCCCTGCTCTCTTTCAATTCCAACCTAGCCTGTATTAAATTTTTATACACTGGGTAATTCATCCTGGTATTCGACGGGAATTTGAACAAGAAGCAATAACAAACATCAACAATTTGTGAATTGTTTATCTCAAGTTGATGCCTCGGCATCATTTTTTGAAATAAGGAGCATCCCTTGTGGACAATTTCCTTTGAGGAACGTTGGTCTAAGGTAGCATTAAACCTCCTATCCACATCGGACCCAACGTTGCAAAACTACGTATTTTGTCGACAGCTGGCTACGAGATTACTACGTACGTATATATCGTAAATAATGCGTATTTCTCCAACCTCCTTTCACTACGTACCCCCCACGTTGAAGCAATGGTCGTTATACGCCTCTGGGGCGTCAGGCGTAGCAAGCCAGCCCAGCGCGCTGTGTCTTGCGCATGCGCAGAACATGGAGGAGGCGGCCATTGCTACACAACGCTCGTGTGGATTAGATTTATATCGGTCAAGAACACCATTTATGCGCCCGTAACGTTTTATTTAACCATGGCCGATTGATTCTAGGATGTGTATGGATCAAATGACTCCTTCGGATGGACTCTAGCTGGTGTGTATGCTTCGCAATCATGATGTCAATCGGCGATCTGGAAGATGTGGATTCACTGTATTAGGGAGGCGCCGGCCAGGGGCGGAGCGCTCGGAGGGGCCCGGGGGACTGCCGCATTGCTTCAGGCGGACCCAGCCACCCGGCCTGCCATGCCCCCCTCAGAAAAAATAAATTAAATTGAATTAAATAAAGCCCTTGAATATTGGCCCTCTTTATGGTTGAATAAAGAATGCTCTCATATGATTTTACTGCAAGAATTTTTTTTTAGGGGGGGGGGGAGAATTTTTTTTTTAGTTCTTGAGGGGATGGGTGGTTGGTGAATTTTTTGTTGGAGATCTGCAAAGAGAAAACATGAATTAAAGCAGTGAAGACAGAAGAGAAAAACAGAAACAGAGAGAGATAGAGAGAGCAGAGCCAGGCAGCAAGCACTGAAGGTGGCTCCAAAATTAGCAGACTTTTCTTCCTTGTTTTACCAAGCAGTCTACAGTCCATTTAAGGACTACAATAAATTTAAAAAATATATCAAAATTCACTTACCTTGTAAGGGATTAATACTGCAACTCTGAAGAGTTGGAAAAATCCCAATCCAAATGGCCTGCTGGATAGGTGGCATTCCGATGCAAGTAGGCTCAGTTCAACTCCGCTCTCAACTGATTCTCTCTTGCTCGTTTGTGATTGAGCAGTACTTCAGATTTTTTTTTTTGGCCTATCTAATCTTTCATATTTTAAGAGATATTTATTTGGTACTTTTTGTACTGGTGGAGCTACTATTTCTTTATGGCTTCATCCAATTATCACCAGCAAGCATCCTGTTGGAGGTTTTATAATATCAAAGTTACCAGATACATTGGAATAGGTATGGAATAGATGGCGCTACAAGGCTCTGTGAGACTTAGGATCCCAGGTTCTGCAACTTTGTGCAAACCTTCAACAAACCTTTGGCATATACGTATGATCAGACGTTTGTTCTGAACATTACTTTCAAACGTTGTCCATACATATCAAAAACACGTTGGAGAAACCTTGGAACTTACGTATTTCCAGATGTGCGACCATACCTTTGATCAACCTATGAATCCAAGGTATGGTCATACGTAATAGTCTAAGGTTGTAAAAACCTCTTAAATGAATGTTCGACAAACCTATGAATCAAAGGTATGGTCATACGTAATAGACAAACGTTCTTCAAACTTCTCAACCAAAGGTATGACTTACGTAATAGTCTTAGGTTTTAAAGACCTCTCAAATGAATGTTCGACACACCTATGAATCAAAGGTATGGTCATACGTAATAGTCAAACGTTCTTCAAACCTCTCAACCAAAGGTATGACTTACGTATGACCGACACGTTTAGCCAAACGTTACAACCAAACGTTCTTCCAACCTCTCAACCAAAGGTATGACTTTCGTGTGACTCAAACGTTAGGCCAAACTATAAAACAAACTATCTGCCAACCTCTTACT
Organism: Platynereis dumerilii; assembly: GCA_026936325.1. NCBI lineage: Eukaryota > Metazoa > Annelida > Polychaeta > Phyllodocida > Nereididae > Platynereis > Platynereis dumerilii. The sequence continues at coordinate 1,940,809 of JAPTHN010000042.1, read as the reverse complement.
AAGGTTGCGGCCTACGTTTGGTTTTCCATCTGAGTGCAACGTTTGGAAATTACCTTTGCCCTACCTTTGTCATACGTTGTTTGGCCCAACGTTTGATTCTAACCTAAATAATTACGTAGTGAAAGGTTTGATTTACGTTTCTGCTCGGGAGGGATAGGTTATCTGCACTAATGTGTTTAAAAAATATACTTTTTATGTTTACTTTAAATAATGATTGCTGCTCACAGGGATGAATTACATAGTGCTCTGCTTAGCCTTCATTACATATACCATTGGACACGTAATGTTTCATTCACGAGTGTTAGTTATTACATGTACACGAGCACCTATGCTCGTTTTTTCATGTCCACAAATTCGTACATGCTCGTTTTTACACCTCCACGAATTCGTGAACATGCCAAATAATGAAAAATATATACATGCGTAATGAGCACTCAAGGATGTGGACTGTCCAAAGAAGCGCTTATGATGGCAGAGCTATACTACACAGCAATATCTGCAGATGAAGTATAACAAGTGCCAGCTATCAGTGATGAGATATTGTCAGATGGTTCCAAGCAGCTTTAGATGCAGGCACATTGGAGATCCCTGTTCACAATAAAGCAGTAATGGAATGACATAAGCTGTCAATGATGTCATGCACTAAGTCAGAACCATTGTAAAAGAGGCATTGTGCGATATCTCAAAAATCTGTGTGGTTGTAACATTATAAGTGTCTGTCTGAAGAACATAATTTATGCAGCTACCTGATTGAAACTATCGAAAGCAGCATCTCAAGACAATAATTTGATGAGATGAGTTCTGCTTAATACTGACAATAAATGTTTCATGAGCAACCTAGAACTCTGTTGTCGACAAAAATATAACCTTTACATTGATGACACTTTACACACCTACAGTACAACCATCAAAAAGTGGCTCGTCGGTTGTGATCGACACTTATCTGTCGATACGAATAGATCTGCACTGATCCGGATTGATACTGAGTGATCTGTTACTTTGTGATCTGTTGTGATCTGTGGTGATAGTACAGGTGCTGCTTCCTAGTGTAAATGTTCACTACTAAAGCAAATGCTGGTATTGTTGGTTCAAGATGATTTCATAGGGATTTTTAATGAAATGAACTTGATGTGAAATTTCTCATACTTATAAAATAATAACTCAAGAAAAATAAAATGTGCTTATTTCAATAAAAACTGCATCCTATTTTAAACTAGTATTATTCAATTCACATTTTTGTCATGTGCATTTTTTACATCTGTTGGCCCAACTCAAAACTTTAAACTTTGTAGACATGCCCTGACCTGAGTTTTAAAGATAAAGCTAAAATTTCTTCACCATTCCATTTGCCTATTCATCTAAACTATAGATCTAGCCTTCTAAATCTCCCCAATTACTGAATTTTAACTAAAATTTATAATCCCTTTCTGATCTCACATTTTTCTTATTAAAAGTCATAAATTCGTGAAATAAAAACACGGTAGTTGGCGGCCTCGTCCTGACCTTATTTGTACCAATAGAGCAATAAGGATGTAACCATTGTGTTCCTCAACATCTAAATTATATATCTAGCCTTTTAAATTTTATTTCTAGCTCAGTTATAACTGAAATTATAGCAATTCACGAATTCATCTTTTTCTGGCAAATTCGCCACAATTTCGCAAATTTCCTTTGTGAAGTTAACTGATAATACAACATTGGACCAGACAGACAGTCTCCATTCTTTACCCCCACCCCCTGCTCCCTTTGTTTGTCTTAGGGGGTGTCCAAATAATAACTGCAATTATGGACAGATGGCACTTTGGTATAGAGATCACTACAGATCACTACAGATCGATTTTTGTCATCTCAGATGAATCCTGATCACTTATTATACTGATAGATTTGTATCACTACAAATTGATATATTGAGCCCATTTTAAGATGGTTGTACTGTACATAAATTCAATAGCACGACATGGCAAAAACCTTCATGTGTGTCTTGATCTGAATTATATTAAATGAAATTAACTGTCAAGCATTCTGCCTCGCAATTCTCTGGTCAAGTCTCCAAGATCATATAATTTTAAAAGTCAATGGAAAAAGTCTGATGATCTTTTTTAAAACTTTGTATTCCAGAGAGCTTGACATCTTCCAATCAATGATCACCTAGTCTCATACGTGTATCTAAGTCTTACCAGGGGCAAGAGTTCAAGCTGCTGTTTAAGTGGGCAAAAAAGAAAGAACACTCAGAAAAGGCAGAAAAGGAAGGGTACATGCTGTTTCCGATATATCTATGCTCTGGTGTATATTATATCCAAGCATCTCTTTTCTTACTTCAAGATTTTTTAAAGAGCAAAAAAATGTAGGATATTTAATTATGTCAGAGAAGTGAAAAACAAGATTGTGTAGAAGAAGGGACACAGTATCGTGTTAAGAATTTCAGTAGTAGCAATGAATTGTCTCATTCTTTTACTTACAAGCAGCACAGTACAGTGTAGGACATCATAATGAAAGGTGGAACTGTTTCAAACATATTGCAGTTTTGTTGAATATGCAAATATGAAAAATAAACACTTGACGGCAAAACTCCATAATCAATACATCATTTTATGCTTGCAATCCTTGCTTCAAATTTGATGTGTTCATTCAATGCGCTATTTCACTGCATCCTTTAAGCTCTATTTTTTTTGTCCAATCTAATTTCACCCCTGGCACTACTTCTTTTCAGTTTCCCCAGCTCCTCATGCCATAACCTCATTAGGAGCCCAGAAGTGTGAACATTCTAAAAGGCCATTCATCGGCAAGTATGTTTCATCATTGGATAATCATTTCAATAGCATTCTATGTGCCATGGCTCCCAAACATACCCATACATTGTTCAACATTCAATCAATCCAGCTCCAATTAAGCAGGCAATTTAATGGGCACTTGCCACATTGAACTTTAACATCATTTGACTGGTTTATTGCAGTTCATTAACCTGTAGATCAGTTTAAGCTAAAATGCTTGGCAACAAGTATACGAACTTGGAACCTCAAGATTAATAAAAACGCTATAAAGAATAGTATTATAGGAATTATAGCATTAATTCAAGACTACTTTGCTCATTGACTTTTGCACATGTATTTTGGTCTGGGTTCTATCCGATCCGGTGTTTGTCACTTCTAGTTAGTCATGTTAGTCGAGCAGTCTCTTTCTGATAAATCATCTCACACAATAGTCAGGGTTGCCTCCAATTCTTTGGGGGTTCTTAACTTCTTTTTTTTTTGGATTAATGGGGCACAGCCTACTGCACCAAGGGAAAGTACAACATGCAGTCCCCATGAATAAAATAGTGAACAAGCCAGCACTGTGTATGTCAGTAGTTCCATTGGCTGGCACAGAAAGTGCAAAACAATGCAACTTCATGTAGCAGTTATTGACGCCGTGCGCAGACGGACAAGTTGATTCAGAAAATATTAACATATTCTATGCATCAGATGCTTGAGGGGCCATAAAGTTAACATATATTTGTTATTATCCATTTTCAACAGATGATTGTTATATAAGTTTGTCATTTACACAGTCAGTTATCATCACAGCAAAAGAAAACAATAACGTGCACAAGGCACTTTGCATTCTGCACATCATCTAACTACTGATCTGAAGTCCTGGTTATCTTGTTTAACTGTTGCTATTACATAACAGGGCATACAAAGGTAGCAACACACTGACTAATTGCTGACCTTTTGTTGTTTTGATAAATTCTCAGTGAGCTATAAATAGATCTGGGGTGGGGAAGCCCCTCAATGACTCTTTAAAATGGTATTTAAACAATGTGCATGTTCCTGTAAAGTTGATCAACACAATCATAGGCAAATAAAACCCCGTGTGCAAGGTTGGAAGGAAATTGGTGCTGTATTTTGTCTCAAAATTAGTCCATAAGATGCCAGAGAAGACTAGTCACAATAGGGCAAAATGCCCTAATAAAAATGCCCTAAAACAGCATATAACAAAGGTACAAAGGAGAAGAAGAAAAAGAAGCCTGTTTTGATGTCTTCACGTGTGTTCATGTGAATTATACAAGATGATCCTAAAACACAATTATGGTTATGTGAAACTTTGACAAAGGAACAAGAACATACAAAATATGCCTATCATAAAGGGATTAAATATCAAAGAAGGCAGGCAATGTTCTTGGAGGCAAGGATGCACATGGAGTGTCTCCCTTTGTTCCCATAACACATTTTAAACAATCAATGAAATAGGTCATTGATTTTGTAGAGAGAACAAATTTCTGTGATACTTCTTTCAATCAGTTTCCTTTTGTTTTCACCATTATTTCATTAGACAAATTCTCAGATCATCTAATATTTCGAATAGGAAACATACTACACTACAGTTACAGACCAAAGTCAATGGGTTTCTCAATTCGAGAAACATAACATTTTAACCTCATCAAATCTCATTTTGTAGCTTAGCTGAACTTTATAAATTTTAAATATATATTTCATTCTAATGGCAATGCACTAAAATGAATTCAGAGACTGACAGGGTTATAGACCAACAAACTGATAAAAACTGACCAACATATGTATCATAAAATAGTTCCTCAATTTTATATAGTCTGGGTTTATTGAGAGACTGCCAACTGAAAGACAGAGTGACTGGCTGTATATATTTACACCTGACCCTGGTTTTTTTTTGTTCACATCTTCTGCCTTTTGCCAAGTCCGGTTCTGGGATCTCAATACTATGTAATACACCATAAATTTGTTATATTGTGTCTTTTCTCATGTAATTTCATATGTAATATTCATTTAGCACCAAGAAAAACGCTACTGTATGTCTGAAGGAATTATTTAAATTCATAACGACATTGACTATATTCATATACCCTTGGAAAATATAACAGGACCTCCCCAATCACTAAGTGTTTCATCACAGTGATATGTAATAAGTATTCAGCAAGTGTATCCTAATTTTCTTAACAGCCCTATTTTTAGAACATCATTGATCAACATATGGCCCAGCTATCTACATGGTTCTGCTGTATCGTTATTAGGATAATCCATTAGCCTGATTTTCTGCATCTCTTCCTAACTCCTTTTCTCCTCTTCCTACCTCACTCCCTTTTTCTCCCCTTCTTTTCTCCTTCTCCGCTCTTCTCTCTTCCCTTCTCATCTCTTCTCCTTCTCATCTCTTCTCCTTCTCATCTCTTCTCCTTCTCTTCTTTTATCTTTTCTTTACTTTTCTTTTCTTCACTTCTCTTGTTGTTGCTGAACTTCCCAGTTATACAAGATATCGTGAATTTTCAGAGGGATATTTCCACACTACATATCTATAACATATATCTTCTTCTAAATCTAAAATACTTTTACTTCTAAAAGACTTTGAAAAAGAATATATTATATCAGAAAGAGCTGAACCACCAAATGTAAGATATTTATTTCAGCAAAGCTGCTCAATATCAGAAGATGGGAGAAGGGAAAGCTCATTAATTCCATAGGTTTTTCAGGGTATTAGAGTTTAGATCCAAATGAGGATTTTATCCTGAGAGTATATAAGCTTCTTTCTGCTTTGAAGTTGATATACTGTTTGTAATTGCAAGAAGATGATGGCAAATCTTAAGAATATCACAATTTTTGTTAGTTATTGTAACAAGATAAACTAAATAACTATTTTGTCTGAAGCTTTTTACTGAGGTCTTTGCTCTGTACATCACTAGATTGGCGTAACAAGGGGGTCTTGAGTGGGAAGGTGAAATAGGCAACCACACCTAAACAACTTCTTTAAGTCTAATCACTCTTTATCATTGTACATCTGTCCTGCCTATTTGCCCTGCCCAGTAATTCCATTAGAAAGTTATATCTATAGAATGCATGCAAACTGAAGAAATATAACCATTTTTTCCTCTTCCCTAGCTTCTGTGAATTATACTGCGGGACACTGAAAGTTGCATCAGGAGATTGAATTTGCTTTATCAAAGGCAGCTGATCATTCAAGAAATCTGATTAGTTTGTGTTGTAACCCAAAACTCCACCAACTCAATCACTTTATGGCGATTAGTGCCAGAGAGTATGTGCTGGGTTTTCACAATACCATTCAGTGTTGCCAGATTAGTGGAGACGGCTTGATTTGCAGCGAAGCTGTCTGAAAATTCTTGTTAAATGCTTTTTTTATTTTTATTTTCCAAAAAAGCACAATATCTATTTTATTCAGATGCCCTTAAAAACAGGGTATATTTGGTTAGAACAGACCATCACTGTTTTTTTCTTCCAGACAGTTGGCACTGTATCTCTGGAAAACAATTGTTATACTTAATACAGATCTGTGATCATTATCAAGATTTAGGAGTTTCTTAAGCTCAGGTATTCTCCATATGAGTGTGTCCTGCAGTTAATTGTAGTTCATCAGATATTCCATTCACTTCAACTGTGTATTTGCGTAAAATATATTCTGTATCCTATAATCCTACTCCCGACGCTTCGAAGTAGAGGATGATGTCTACTCATTCTTCTCTCCCCTGTCTTTTTCCCAATAGAACTGAAACAGACCTGTGGCTGAGCTTGTGAATAAATGTCCCTTCATATCCTTGTTGTCTTTCTACTTATCTTATATATCTATGTGTGTTTGCTGTTCTGTTTCGGTGAATTCCAGCACTATAGAACATTAGTGGTTAATCCCCAGAGCAAAATGATGGGCTCATATAACTCTCCCAAATGACTCCATGAACATTGTTGAAAGGTCAGAGTTGAACTTCTTCATGGACAATATGCAGGCAAGGTGTCCCCGAGTTGAGGCTCCTATTTTTCCAAATTAGGGTTAAATGTCTGTCATTATTGTATGCAGCACACACAAATATATTCCCATCTTCTGTGAAGGAAGAGGCAGAATAAATAATGGGACATTCCAACTGTTAATGCAGGTTCATTATTGTGATGATACCTTATTTTTGCCTGGAAAGACCGCTAAGTCCCCTGGCCAATTTAGCATCAGCTGTGTGACGCATACTGTACATGGCCCTGCCATGCTTCCCATAACTGCTTCTCTTAGCAGCTTACATTTGCAATTGCTTTCTGCCACTTGCATCCTACTTATTTAAAACTTCCCCACCACTTCATTTGAACCAATTATCATTCATCACTGTGCATGCCTGTGGCACAAGCTATTCCAAGAATTTGCATGGTCTGCTTGTAGGGCACAGAGTCATTTGCTTGTATTATCCATTTGACATACAAGCTTAAATCTGCCTTCCTGTTGTTTCAGAAATTAATGACTAACAACCAAAAGCCATACACATTATGTAAGATACTCAGAGATGTATGTGGAAATTAAATTTAAAAGAGGCTCTAAGATTTATCAATAATCTAACAGCAGGGGTGTGTCCTGTACTTGATAATATATTGGGAGTAAGTTATACTACATACTTGGGGGTAAATATACCCCATTCATGCAGAGGCCAGTACACAATGTGTGACTGTCAAGTGGATGCAAGTGGATGCGCACATCACAATAACCAATGTTTTGTGCAATTCATTTTCTTCTTGGTCAGCCACTGGTACGTAAAAGCATTGATTAGTAAGTGTTGTGTGCATACTGCATTCAACCTATTCTCAAATTACTGTGACATGGGCTCCTATGTGTTTGCAGAGTACCATCTTTTTTCCCTCTATTTGCTTGCAATTACTCTACTGCTAAGTGCTCTGCCTACTTCCTTCAGAAACAACACCCTCAAAATAGCAGCTACTATACTTCTAGGAAAACACTTCATTTGTCTCACTGAAATCTCCTCAAAGCACATAATGAATTTTGACGAGAAGCGCACAGCAGGCCGTATAAGAATTTTTGTGAAATATATAATGCAAGTGAATGAATTATATTATACAATGTATACATAATGTCTATATATATTGTTCAACATGTTGATAAATAGACACTTGGCCATCTCACGGTAGTTCTGGTATTCACATAAGAAAAAAAAGGTTGTTTTTTTTTAATTGCCAAAACTTGTTTCCTATTATAATAACACTTTTTCTCTCATCTTAAATCTGAACTTATTCATATGTTGGCTTTTGCGATTAGTAATAACAGTCCAGTATTTGATGCTTATAGTGAACATGTTATTCGAGCAATTTCTTTCTGGTGTTTCAGCTTAAACCGTTGCTCAAGGTCTTTAGGGATTCCTAAGTTCTTTTTTGACATTAACGAGGCCCAGCATAGAGTGCCTGGGGAGAGTCCAACATGCAGACACCATGAATAAAATAGGAAATGAGTCTGTGAGGTGTCAATGGTTCCCTTGGCTAGTGCAGAAAAGAGCAAGAATGACAATTGGATGTTATGCTGTGCCGGCCAATAGAAAGTGGCATAGTCTTTCAAAGATAAATGAGAAGTCGTAAGGAAGAGTTGATATTAATACAAGAAGTGGCACATGAATAGAGAAACCATTATCATTGACTCTGCGGACACTGGGCAAGCAAAAATTCGAAATTGAAAGATGTTGACTATGCTTTAAACCAGGAATTAACTGTTTGAAAATCCAATTTTGTTACAAAGACTAAAACAGCATTTGAGAAATATTTGCATATTAATGGGTCAGTAGTGGTTTTTCCATTTTCTGTTACATAGAGGTTCTTCATGCTAAATATTATCTTATTGTATTTCCTTCATTACATACGTATCAAATACTTGAAAAGTATGGTAGTTGGTACTTACAATAGATTTTATGTTATTTATTCACAATATTACAATCCATTTACAATCAGCAGACTCCTGACAGTCACTCATCTTCTAATTCATCATTCACCCAGTGACCCAGGTGATACTCCCTGCTGATGTAAAACATAGTGTAAAAAAGGCAGGTGAAAAAGACTCCTTTGATGTCTTCTAATGTGTTCATGTGGATGATATAGGAACACAATTATGGATACCTGAAACTTTTTCACAGGTACCAAGACATACAAAACAGGCCTGTCATTAAAAGATGGCATTTCAAAGAAACCAGCCTAGTTCAGTGAAGCACAATGTGTGTCTACCTGTCTTTCCTTTACAGGTTTCAAAAGATCAAAGAAATAAGTCAATGGTTCTGTAGAGATACTAACAGGTAAAGCATTAACATTTCTTTTCAGTCAATCTCCTTTTCCAACTATGTAGCAGTTGATAGGTTATTAAAAACAATATATACTCAATAACTCAAACATTAATTTAGAGACACTGACAAAATGAAAAACTAAAAGACTGACTGGCAGATTGAAAAACAAGCAAACAAACTTCCGAGCTTCTAAGGAAAAAAACTAATACAAAACTAAAGTACAGGTTGTTGATATCATACAGACAGACTGATATACAATCACTCAGTCATTCACTATTTATTAAAATACCAGGTGAAAGGTTGACAATTACATAACTAATGTCTGAAGGAATTACTAAAATTCTTACGACATAAGTTATATTCATAGTAATATAACATCAAGTATTGCTTGAATATAATGGGGACTTTAAGCACTAAGTGTAACAAGCACATATAATGGCACAGCATCGCCCATGCCCCGCATGTTTTATCCTATGTTTATCCTATCCGTTAGCCAGTTTATCCCGTTCGTTTATCCTATCCATTTATCCTATCCATTTATCCTATCCATTTATCCTCTCCGTTTATCATATCTGTTTATCCTATCTGTGTATCCTACCCGTTGTCCTGTTTATCCCGTTTATCCTATCCATTTATCCTATCTATTTATCCTATCTGTTTATCCTACCCGTTTATCCTATCCGTTTATCCAGTACCCCATAAGCACTGGTTCATCCCATTTATCCTGTTTATCTTATCTATTTATCCTATTTGTTTATCCTATCTGTTTATCCTATCAGTTTATCCTATCAGTTTATCCTATCCGTTTATGCTATCCATTTATCCTATCCATTACCCTATCCGTTGACCCTATCCGTTTAACATATCCATTTATCCTATCCGTTATCCCGTTTATCCCATTTATCCCGTTTATCCTATCCGTTTATCCTACCCATATATCCTATCCATTTATCCTATCTGTTTATCCTATCCATTCATCCTATCCGTTTATCCTATCCGTTTATCCTATCCGTTTATCCCATCCGTTTATCCTATCCATTTATCCCATCCGTTTATCCTATCGGTTTATCCTATCCGTTATCCTGTTTATCCCGTTTATCCTATCCATTAATCCTATCCGTTATTCTATCTGTTTATCCTATCCGTTTATCCAGTACCCCATAAGCATTGGTTCATCCCATTTATCCTGTTTATCCTATCTGTTATCCTATCCGTTTATCCTATCCGTTTAACATATCCGTTTATCCTATCCGTTTATCCTACCCGTTATCCTATCCGTTTATCCTATCCGTTTATCCCATCCGTTTATCCTATCCATTTATCCTATCCGTTATCCCATTTATCCCATTCATCCTATCCGTTTATCCTATCCGTTTATCCTATCCGTTTATCCTATCCATTTATCCTATCCGTTTATCCCATCCGTTTATCCCGGTCGTTTATCCTATCCGTTTATCCTATCCGTTTATCCTATCCGTTTATCCTATCCATTTATCCTATCTGTTTATCCCATTTGTTTATCCCAGCCGTTTATCCAATCCGTTTATCCTATCCGTTTATCCTGTTTATCCTATCTGTTTATCCTACCTGTTTATCCTATCTGTTTATCCTATCTGTTTATCCTACCCGTTTATCCTATCCGTCTATCCTATCCGTCTGTCAACCCATCTATCCATTAAGCCATCCGTCAATCCATTCCTCCATCTATCTATCTATCTATCCTGTCTGTTTATCCTATCCGTTTGTACTATCCATCTATCCTATCTGTTTATCCCAGCCATCTATCCTATCCATCTATCCTATCTGTCTGTCAATCTGTCTATCCAGCCGTCTATCTATCAATCAATCCATCCGTCAATCCATTCATTCATCTATCTATCTAAGTTTCTATTTATCCTATCCGTTTATCGTTTATCCTATCCGTTTATCCCGTTCGTTTATCCCATCTGTTTATCCTATCCGTTTATCCCATCTGTTTATCCTATCCGTTTATCCCATCCGTATATCCTATCCGTTTATCCCGTTTATCCTACCTGTTTATCCCATCTGTTTATCCTCTCCGTTTATCCTATCTGTTGATCCCATCCGTCTATCCTGTCCGTCTGTCAACCCATATATCCATCAATCCATCTGTCAATCCATTCCTCCATCTATCTATCTATCTATCCTGTCTGTTTATCCTATCCGTTTATACTATCCATCTATCCTATCCTACTGTATATCCCATCCATCTATCCTATCTGTCTGCCAATCCGTCTATCCATGCATCTATCTATCTATCTATCTATCTATCTATCTATCTATATGTCTATCTTTTGTTTACATGAGTGTATATTATAACCAGTATTTTATTTACATAAATATAAAACAGATTTATATAATATATAGTAAGTTGCCCGTAGATTGGAGGGAAGAGAATAGAATAATATGAAATAGATACAATATAAGCGCGTGCTACCTGTATAATTAGTTGGAAAGATGCATGAACTATACTGAGATGCAGGAATTGCTGAGTTTCCCAGAAATAGAATGTGGTGCAAAGGGAGGAACTGGCAAAGGAATTGCAGGTGCTGCCCTCTTGTGTATGTGAATGAGTTGCTGCTTGCAGTGGCCATTCTGTGTACTAAAACTCACCCTGTGGAAGGGAAAATGGCCACCACAATGCAGGCTTTCTGGACCTTGATAGCCTCTAAAACTGAAAATAGTAAATTTTCTAATATTGAATTAAACTGAAAATACCAACCGTTGTGCACATCTACAATGGTATCAATGTGTTATGCATATGATAAGAACTTCCAGAGTGGGCTGGTTGAGGCCACAGCATTGGTTGTTTCACCCCTTCAGTAGATTTCAGCACTAAAGCATAATCGCCCTATGCATAGCATAGCATGGGCGATAATTACTGCCTTCACGATAGCCTTGGTGTGGAGTACCTATTACGCCAGACAGCAAGTGTCTCCCAATTTCCGTAATAGCCCTATTTTTAGAACATCATTGATCACCTTGTTGGTAGGCTAGCTACCTACACTGCTAATTCCAATGTCCTGCCTTTCTGCCGAAGAGCATAATGTAGGTATGTGTTTATTTGACAGGATAAACTAAATTTTCACAATCAAATATGTTTATCTCCTGTTCATATTCTTATAAACCAATCAATTACTCAGTTCTTTTCTGGTCTATCCTGCCTCCTCCTCTCCTCCTATCTCTCAACTTCATGCTTCTCTTGCTGCCTATTCTCTCTGTGCTTTATCCTATCCTCTGTGCAATGAAAATTCCAAACTGGTATTTTCTTCAAGATAATTCTCTGATCCACCGAGCATCTAGATGGAAGACGAGATCTTTTTGTACTTTTTTCAAGGGAATCAAAATTAGTCCCAGGGAGAGATTGTTGGTTCTCTTCACAAATATTTAAGCAGACGGCAAAGTTATTTGAAATATAAAACTTTGTAATATTGTACCTTGTCGAATTTTAGTGAAACTGTGGAGCTTCTTTGCAAGCAATATCATTTTCCAAGGCTGAGAAGATAATTTCGCACTTAGAAGAGAAGAGAACAGAAGAGAACAGAAGAGAACAGAAGAGAACAGAAGAGAACAGAAGAGAACAGAAGAGAACAGAAGGGATGAGCAGAGGAGATCATATTTAAATTCTAGCGACAAAAGACAAAAAAAGACTGTCTTTCTTTCTCTCCATGCTTCATCTATTTAGTGTTGAAATAAATTAATAAACTAGTCAATTATATATATTCCAAACATTTTGCTTTTCCAAATCGGGGTTAGATTTAACATACATTTACACGGGAACGTTTCCGAAGAAAAAATAAGTTAGAAAGAGCTGAACCGCCAAATCTAATCAGAGATTTCCTTCAGCAATCTGCAATATATAAGTAGCCCTAAATAGGTATTTTAATTGCATGAACATCTTCAGAATAAAAAATAAATATTTCAATTCCCAGCACCATAAAAATCTATAGAAATCATAGCCCGCAAATCGCACCAAACTGCAGTAAAAATTAGAATCCTGTGCATGTCGTGTGAAAATTTTAGGAAATATACTTTCAACTGCAAATTACTGGGCTGAGCAAATAGGCAGGACAGATGTGCAGTGATAAAGAGTGATTAGATTGAAAGAAGTTCCAGTTTGCATAGGTGTGGTTGCTTCTGATGGATCTAGGGATAGGTTTTTTGCATGCGGATCTTCAAAGATCAAAGTGAATAAATTAGAAGCAATTTTAGTTGGTGAAAGAATCACTGCAGAAAAGTATTCCTGAATGTTCCAACAGATGCAGGTCTCAATGATATATAACTGCACATAACTGGGCACAGAGACTCACTTTGAACATTTTTGTATAATTAAATGGTATTTAATAGGTTCACAGTTCATACATTTTCAATTTGATGGACATAATAACATAAAGTCCACTTGCAATTACCGTGATGAAGTAGAGTCAATGAGGCGTAGGCCACTTATCATAAAACCATCTTTATCTGTGGAATAGGTAAGCAAGCAGAATAAACATAGAAATATTTTTCTCAACTTTATGTCATATTCACAGATCAATATATAAGTAAAGCTGTTGTACGTCGCTTTAAATGAAGTAGCCTTATTCTGTGGAACACAGGAAGTCCCATCAGGAAATTGTGTTTAGTTTAGCCAAGGCAGTTGATCATTCTTGTAATTTAATAAGTTTGTGGTGTGACCCTAAACTCCACCTGCTCAATCACTTTGTAGCGATTAGCACCAGAGAGTATGTGTTAGGCTTGGATAATGCCATTCACTGTTGCCATATTAGTGCAAATGGTTTGATTACCACTGAAACTGCCTACAATTTGTTGTTAAAATGCTTTAGATTTATCTTTTGTACTTTATCAAAAACCTTCATCCAAAAAGGTCCAACCGTCTTCTTTAAAAGCAAACCCTTGCAATAAGTGCAGTGTTTTGTATTCGGAGTTCTTGAATGTACAATAGGGGCCGATTTCACCCACATTTCCAGGTTTAAGGTTAAACTTGGTAGCAAGCACTCAAGCATTTTGCTTACTAGGAGGTGCTGCCATTTTATCACTGAAATTGACCCTATAGGTTGATTTCGAACTACTAAGTCCAGGTCTAAGGCCTAGATCTGGCTTAACTTTGTTGGTGAAATCAGGCCTATGCGAATAAGGATTAATGTATAAGCATTTTTAGTGTAGAGAATCAACTTGTGCATTCATTACAACAGATTGTGTAAAGTATTGTGCATAGTATTGCTGTTGTATACAGCTCCTAAAATCCCTGCACCATAGATATTCATGTAAATTCATTTCTCCCGCCACCGTTTTTTCCCTAAAGAGGAAGCATGTAGAACTGAGGCAGAGCAGAGATGGTGTATCAAAAATGTCTTTCTATATTATTCTTTCGTTTCCACTTGTCTTCTATCTATGTGTGTTTTTGTTTTTCTGTGTGAGTGAATATCAACAAAAAAGCACTTTAGTGGCTTAGTCCCAGGAGTGAAATGATGGGCCTGTATAGCCTTCCAAAATGACTCCTGGTGGAAAGGTCAACTTTAGTTAAAATTATGGACAGTATTCAGACCAATTTTCTCCCCAAGTGGAGGCTTACCTTGTTGCAAATAAGGGCTTAATGTCTGTTGTTATGGTATGCAGCAACCACAAATATATTCTCATCTTGTGTGAATGAAGCGGAGGGAATAAATAATGGCCCATACCTACTCTAATGCAGGTTTGTTATTGTGATGATACATTGGACTTTCCTGTGCCAGCAAAGGCTGCCAATTGTGCTGGCCAAGCATCAGCTGTATGACACATACTGCACATAGCCCTGCCATGCTTCCCATATATATGTGTAATTGCATACCTTAGCAACTGCTTTCTATTGTTTGCATCCCACTTATATGAAGCACACTTCCTGATCACTTCATTTGAAACTATTATCATTCATCAGACTGCAAACCAGTGGCACAAGCTATTCAGGGAATGCTACACGGTATGCATGTGCAACTCAGAGCAAATTGCTTTTGCCATCCACTTGACGCGAAATTAAGCAATTAAATTTAGTCATTATGAGGATTATAAACATATTTGAGTGACTGATTAAAGTAAATGTTTTCAATATTGTCTACTGGGAACATTTACAGTCATTTGAGGCCTTCTTAGCTTAAGTTGCTCCACCATCTGCTTTGGACTCCTATCTATTTGCTGAACACAAGTTATCTATGCTCTATTTGCCCACAATTACTTACTGCAATTTCAAGAAGTATGAGTTTCTGCAAAAGGATAGTGAAACGTAGCAAATACAGTGTATGTGATTGGTTGAGACATTGAATTACATATCAAAAATCTAATTTGAATGGCACAAAAACGTATTTCAAAGCCAGTGACGTGTTTCACTGGTGTCTGAAATAACCAAGGACTGTTGGTATTTGCTCGCTAATCTTATCAACTAATAAAACTCAGCTATTTACTGAAGCAGAATAACACGTTTTTCACTACTTTCTACGTTTTAATTGAGAAGATAGAGGACGTTTCATTGCTCATAGACCAATCAGGTAAGCTTGAAATGCTACGTAGACACTGAGAAAACGAGCCAGAGAAACTCATACTAAATGAATCTGCAGTAACGGCAAAGTGTCTTGCTTGTGACCGCCTTGACAAAATACCTCATCCAAAACAGCTGCACTTCTGGGACAATACTTCATTTGGCCCACTTATGGCCACTATCAATTCCTCGAAGCACAGTATCAATTTTGATGAGAAGCACACAGCAAGCTGTTTACTTAGCTTTTTTATGTAATTATGATGTGAGTGAAGAAATGATTCTAAATACATTCCAATTGTTGTTTATTTGACACTTGGCGGTTTTGAGTTCAGTGGTCAAGAAAGGCTACTTCAGAAAAAGCAATTTTTTCAATGGCGTACGTATACTGCTTTCTATTTCAGTCACTCTTTTGCTTTTCATCTTAACTCTCATCTTATTTCTATGCTTCATCTCCATACATTTGTTCGACTTGTTCAGCTTGAAACTGAGACAAATTACACTAATTGCTATTATGATGTACCTTCGATGGTATGATGAAAAATCATTCTCAAACCTGTGCTGAACCCGATAGTCTGCCTGCGTAGCCATTGTTTTGTTCACATAATCAATATTTAGAACTGCATTTCTTATTCCATGAAACGCAGATGAAGCCAGCTCAGAAGCTGGATAATGGCTACCACAGTTGCTAACAAAATTCTGGCTTATGATGTATTGCGGAAAGATGAGAGGCCGAGCAAACCTTCCGCTTGCAAGGTCCCATTTTCCTTTTTTGACTTTCACCTCCGACAGACGGTAAAATGTGGGGTGACAAGCAGGTGGACCTGTCAACACACAAAGTCAGACAGAGCTCAAAGAGCATGTAATTACAAGAAGTGGGTCAACAGAGGCAGTTTTACTGGTTGGGAGCTGGTGAGTTGAGTTGAGATAAATGCAAATATATTCAGGAGCGTAGATCCTGGGGGGATGGGGGGGATGCGGGGGATACATCCCTCCTAGAATGAACCTGGGGGGGATGATCATATGATTACCCCCGTCCCCCTAGAATTTCACATTATGACTACTTGTTGTTGACAACTATCAGTTATATTTAGCAATTTTGTCCAATACTCCAGTTACACGTTATGTGGAAAATATTATTCTCAGATAATTCTTCGATAATCTAAAATATATTGGCTTTTGGATCGTAAAGTGGCCCCTAAAATCCAATGCCGCTTGATTTTCTGCCCGTTGGCCTCGGGCAAAGTTTGCATTCACCGAAATCATCCCCCGCTACAAAAATGAAAAATCTACGCCCCTGAATATTTTTGCTCTGCACCATTACATGAACTCAAAGGCAAGTGAACAAAACTTTCATGTCAGTCTTAGTCTACCATGTATGAAATGAAACTGTCAAGCATTATGCCTCACAATGACCAGGCAAAGTCGCAAATTGGTATACCACTGCCATCTTCCCATCAATGACTACCTGGTCTCATGACCAAGTCTCACCAAGGGGGAGAGTTCAAGTTGCACTTAAAGTGAGCCAAGAAGAAAGAACACTCAAAGAAGGAATATGTTGTTACCCATGGATGTTCTGGAGTATATTATATCCGAGCATCTCTTTTCTACTTCAATATTTTTCAAAGAGCAAAAAAAGAGGTAAGATAAAGTAAGATTTTGCCTCAGACCTCTTGGTGAAAAACAAAGATACCTTAGAAAAAAATACTCTATGTCCAATGTTTAAGAATAAGCAGCAATTAAATTTCTGAAAATTATCGTTGCTTTTTAATATATTATGGTATATTATGGACATTAGCAGACAAAATCTATGCCAATCTTCCTCTGACTTCATGTGAATGTTTATATGTGCAAGAGTGATGATGATATACAGTGCAACCCATTGAACAAAAATACACTATCTGAAATAAAGGTTCCTCATACCCCCAGAAGACATACTCAGATTCAGAAACAACACTGCTTGACTGATATCAATCTAACATCAAATAGCTGCAGCTAACGCATGATTATTCGGGATGAACTCATCAATAAAACAGGTCAAATACACAATATATATGAAATACTACTAAAGTTGGTCATGCTGAGATCTTATTTCCATATGTCATGACATATTAAAGTCTTCTGAAAACTGTTTCTGAGCAGTATAATTATGCATCGTTCGCAGAAACAGTTTGCAGAAGACTTTAAAGAAGACCGCAGGGAATAGCTTGTCCCCTGGATTAGGGTGGGACTAGGGCTCCAATATTTGCAGATCAAACCTAACTTTTTTTCAAGTGAGTTGGCATATGAGAGTATGTGTATAAATTTCAGCTCATATTTAGAGGTAGCAAATTTTACGCACATACTCTCATATGCAACCTCACTTGCGAAAAAAAAGTTAGATTTGATCCGCCGAAGATTTCCAAAGTGTGGGGCACCAGTCCCATCCTACCCTAGATGTCTATCAAATGGCAAAATGTGGAAATTTGTGGGGGTAATTGGAACTTAAAAAATTTCTTCAATTAAGGGCTCGGCAGAAACTTAAAGTAGCCGATGGGTTTTTTTTTCTGCCATACTGTAGATGCATTATTTATTTCGAATAACAGCACAAAATATTCATTGGCAACAAACTGCCTTGTATGTCAACAGTACTTTGTTGCTTTTTTGTCAAAGTAAAACAGGATGATAAGATAACTCTTTTTTTCATTAATGTCTTGAGCTTTTTATTAAAATAACAAATGTCAGAAAATTGCTCACAATTTATGCACCGTGTTGCACCTACTGTTTGTTTGTTTGTTTGTTTGTTTGTGTATTACGCCTCTGCAGCACCTTAGTGGGCTATATCGAGGCAGGCGATTGCTGCATGATGATGTAATGAGAAGACTTGGAGTCTGGCACATACCCTATTAATTCAGGGATGCCCAGGGTCTTTCAGTTGCCCCAGCATAGAACACTGGATACAACCCGCCTCCATTTAATGTCCCATGGGCTTGGACTAAAGTGAGTTCCCGGGGTGAGATTCGAACCCACGCCCTCACAGCCAGTGAATAAGCATGCTTAACCATTAGGCCACGGGGAACTCTTGTTGCACCTACTGAGCATAAAACAATATCAAATGCTTGAGAGTCCATTCTTACAGTGCACTCAACTCAACATTTCAAAATGACTTCACACAATCTGCGGATGAAGCTTAACAAGTGGCGACTGTCAGAAATGAGAGAATGTCTGATGGCTTCATGCAGATTTTGAAATATGTAACTTTGGATGCAGGCACATTCCTGCTCGGTCTTAAGTGATCAAAGCTGTTCACTAATGACATGAGATGGTAGGGAAATATAGCCCACCTAGAATTATATCAGGGATCAAAAGGTTATCATGTAATGTAGCCATGTAGGAAAATTTACCAATTATTACAGTAATGAGCCATACAGAATTAATTATCAGTACTGGAACTACAATATCCACACATTATTTTTCAGGGTTTTCATAACAACAAAATTCATCATTTTTTTTGCAATGATCATACATTGTTACCTTTTTATTAAATTGTTTAACTATTTTGTATACTTCCAAAGAAATATACAGGTACTGTGCATTATTGAATTGTTTCACTTCAAATAATTATCTACCTAAAATGCACTACGGTTAAGCACTGCTAATAATTATTTATCTAAAACTCACTACTCTAATAAAATCTCCGGGAGGTTTTGGACATTCAGATAGACCATGACTATTGTGGTTAATTGATTCACAACAGGCCAGTCTTCTGTGGTTATAGTTGAACATGTTGGTAGAGTAATTGCTTTCTGGTGATTCAGCTAAAATGGTTGTCAGAGTTGGCTCCGGGTCTTTAGGGATTCCTAAGTTCCCTTTTGACATTAACGAGACTCTGCATACAGTACCTGGGGAAAGTCCAACATGCCGTACCCATGAATAAAATAGGAAATGAGTCTGCGAGGTGTCAATGGGTTCCTTGGCTGGTGCAGCAAAGAGCAAGAAAAGGGCAATTGGATGTAGTACTGTGCTGGGCAATAGAAAGTGGGATAGTCTTTCAAAGATAAATGAAGTCTAAAGGAGCAGTTGATATTAATAGAAGGTGTCAGCACATGAATAAGGAAACCAGGAATAGTGGCTCGGTGAACACTGGAAAAGCAATAATGCTGAACAGAAAGATGCTGTAATGGTATTTTCTAAAAAGTATTAACTATTTGACAATTTTGATACTCAAATGTATTTTGAGGCAGGTATATGCATGTAAACGGGTTATGGCAAGTGGTTGTTTTATATTTGCAGTTACATAATAAAGAGTGTTTTTTTTAATTAACTGCTTGTAGGGTTGATTTATGAAGTTTGAGAAGAAAATGTAAAATGTATTCAATATTGTTCATATTTAATTAATTCCAATGTGTCAAATACTTTGAAAGCCAAGCATGGACACTGATACGTTTCACCATGAATTTAATGTTTTATCATAATTATGATCCATTTACAGCCTATATACTACTGACAGATCCGATTGCTCTCATTCTTTGTTCACCCAGGTAATACTCCTTTGTGCTGGCCAGCAAAGGAAAAAAGAGTCTCCTTTGATGTCTTCTAATGTGTTCACGTGGATGATAGAGGAACACAATTATGATACTTGAAAAATTTTCACGGGTACCAAAACATACAAAATAGGCCTGTCATTAAGAGATGGCATTTCAAAGAAACCACCCTAGTTCACAGAAGCACAATGACTGTGTACATGTGTTTCAATTGCAAGTTTTCAAAAGATCAAAGATATACAGACAGACTGACAGACTGACAAACTGAATGACTTATTGATAGGCGATTTATTAAAGGACAAAGAAAAAGGATAATATTCATGTCTGAAGAAATTACTTAAATTCATTAGACATAAGCATTATTCATATACCTATGTAATATTGCAGCAAGAATTGCTAGAATATAATGGGAACTTTTAGTACTAAGTGTAATTACTGCCTTCAATATAGCCTTGATGAGGAGTAGTTATTACGCCAACCAGCAAGTGTCTCCCCATTTCCGTAACAGCCTTATTTTTAGAACAACATTGATCACCTTGTTGGTAGGCTAGCTATATACAATGCTGATACCAATGTCCTTCCTTTCTGCCGAAGTGAAGTAATGTAAGTATTTGTTTATTTGACAGAATAAATTTAATTTTCAAATTGTTAATATGCAGGGCTTCAGAGTCGGGTAATAATTGAACCGACTCCCGACTCCTCTGGCTTTCTGAAAAGCGACTCCGACTCCGACTCCTAGGGCCTCCTGAATTACAACTCCGACTCTGACTCCTGACTCCGCTTATCGGCATTATTGCTAATAATATTACTTGTTGAACAGGGGAGAAAAAGTAATTCTACAAAGTTTTCATTGGCTTTTGTATATATATGAATACTTGTTTAGGAAATTTTATTTAAAATTTGGGATACATTTGATATTTTTGTAATTTTTTAATTGTGTTTTTTATTAGTTATCTTTAGGAGTCAGGAGTCAGCAATTTAATTTCCGACTCTGACTCTGACTCTACCTGACAATCAAAGTTCGACTCCGACTGCGACTCCGAATCCACCCAAAAACCTCTGACTCCACGACTCCGACTCCGAACTCCGACTCCAAAGCCCTGTTAATATGTCTGTCTATCTTTCTTTCTTTTTCTTATCAGCCAATCAATTATTCAGTTCTTTCGTGCCCTATCCTGTCCCTCCCTCTCCCCATCTCCCGTGCTCCCTGTCTCTTCATTTCATGCTTCTCTTGCTGCCCATTCTCTCTCTCTGCTTATCCTTTCCTCTGCGCAATGAGATTTCCAAACTGATATTTTAATTATTTGTCTAGATACAAAACAATACCTCTTCGCACTCTATTTAGAAGAATCAAAATTACTCCAAGAGAGAGGTCGTTTGTTCTCTTTGCTTTAAACAACTATTTCAGAAAAATATAAAACTTTGAAAAAAAAATTGTCTTGTTAAATTTTAATGAAACTGTGGAGAATCTTTGCAAGCAGTCTTTCTGCTCAAGCGACCAAAATAAGTTTGCAAATTGAAGAGAAGAGAAGAGAAGAGAAGAGAAGAGAAGAGAAGAGAAGTGAAGAGAAGAGAAGAGAAGAGAAGAGAAGAGAAGAGAAGAGAAGAGAAGAGAAGAGAAGAGAAGAGAAATGATGTTTCAAAATAAAAAAATGATTGAAAGATTAGAACCAACCAATCTAATTAGAGATTTCATTGCGGAAGAAATAAGTAGGCCAAGAAAAAAAATTCCACAGGTTTTTCAAGGTATTAAAGTTTAAATCAAAATGTCGATTATATCCTCAGATTATGTAAGTTCCTCTTGCTTTGAAGTTGATAGTGTTTGAATTAGAAGTAAAATGATGGGAAACCTTAAGAATATATCATAACAAATTTACCTGGCATTGTTAGAAGATTGACCTAATGTTTTATCGTATTTGGGTTTTCATTATCACTAATACAGATTTCCGTCACATGAGGCTTCGATAACATTTTTATCATAAATATTTTGTGAACATTTTGAATAAAGAAAGACAGAGTGATGGAGAGAGTGAACAGAGGGATTGGATACCATAAACGTCTAAAAAAGTCATAGCCCGCAATTCGCACCAGACTGTAAACATCTGGTTGTCATTGTGACTAGTTTATTACTAGTTTAGGTTAGTAATGGTTGCAAAAATGTGGTGCTGACTTCCTGGAAAGTTATTTTGACTATTCAATCATAATCAAAATGACTATGTTGACTATTTAAGTGTCCGAAAGGTAGTCAATTTGATCACCATCTGGCAGCTCTGATTACCTGAGTGGTACAGCTTACTAATCCAATATTTGTCACATTGACAACCTTTTAGTAATTTTGACTCAAGGAGTTGTCGGTTTAGGCACCAGGAATTAACACTCTAGAGTTGTCATCTTGGCAGATAGGCAGTGCAGATGCACAGTGATAAAAAGTAATTAGATTGAAAGAAGTTCCTGGTCAGACCAATTTGTTTAAGCTGTGGTTGTTTCTGATGGATTTTAGGGATAGGTTTTTGGCATGTGGATCTTCAAAGATCAAAGTGAGCGAAATTGATTAGAAGTAATATTGGTTGGCAAAAGAATTACTGCAGGTATTCCTCAATGTTCCAACAGATGAGGTCTCAATGACATACAACTCAACTCCACATAACTGGGCACAAGGACTCACTTTGAAGCATTTTTGTATAATTAAATAGTATTTAGGAGGTTCATAGTTCATAAATTTTCTATTTGGCGTATATATAATATATAGTCAACTTGACAATTACCACAATGAAGTAGAATCAATGAAGTGTTGGCCACTATTTTACTTATTTTTACTGGCTTGCAAGGTATTGATGAGGCTTCAAATTATCTTACTTTATTGCAGGGAAAAATCCACAACTGTCTCCGGTCTATACTTATCATAAAAATATCTTTGTCTGTGGAATATGTAAGCAAGTAGAATGAACATTAAATCATTTTTTAAACTTAAAATCATTTGAAATGATCAGTAAATGAGTGAAGTTGTATGCCACTTTAGATGAAGTAGCATTACCTTTTGTGCATCATACTGTGGAACACTGGAAGTCCCATCAGGAAACTGTGTTTAGTTTAGCCAAGACAGCTGATCATTCTTTGAATTTAATTAGTTTGTGGTGTGACCCAAAACTCCACCTGCTCAATCACTTTGGGGTGATTAGTGCCAGAGACTATGTGTTGGGCTTGGACATGACATTCACTGTTGCTAGATTAGTGCAAATGGTTGAATTCCCAAAGAAACTGCCTCAAATTCTTTGTTAAAATATTTTAGATTTATCTATAGTACTTTTATCAATAACCTTCATCCAAAACGGTTCAACCTTCTTTAAAATCAGACCCTTGCAGTAAGACTTAGTGTAGTGCTTTGTTTAGTACTCTGACTTTTCAAATGTACATTTACGGGTGTAAATTTACAGGTGTTTTAGGCTTAAAATATAAGTACGCTCACTGTAGAGAATCAACTCATGCATTAATTACAACATATTTTGTATAGTATTGCTAGTGTATCCAGCACCTAAAATCTCTATACTGTAGATATTCATGTAAATTCATTTGTCTCTCTACCACTTTTTTTCTAAAGATGGAGCATGTTGACCTGAGGCAGAGCAGAGTTGATGTATCAAAAATGCATCTCTATATCCTTGTTTCCTTTCTACTTGTCTTTTATCTGTGCGTGTTTTTTTGTGTGTGAGTGAATACCAACAAAATAGCACTTTAGTGGCTTAGTCCCAGGAGTGAAATGATGGACCTGTATAGCTTTCCAAATGACTCATGGTGGAAAGGTCAAAGTTGAAATTCTGGATAGTATTCAGGCCAATTGTCTCCCCCAGTGGAGGCTAACCTTTCTGCAAACAAGGGCTTAATATCTGTTGTTATGGTACGCAGCATACACAAATATATTCTCATCTTCTGTGAAGCGAGTGGAGGAAATAAATAATGGCCCATACCAACTGTTAATGCAGGTTCATCATTGTGGTGACATTTCCTTGGCTGCTCTCTCAATGTAAATGTTAGTATTATAGATACTGTCAAGTGGACAGCCACATTGCAATATCCAGTAATTTGCGCCATTAATTCATTTTTGGCTATCCACTGGTAGTGCAGTGGCACACAGAAGTGTATATTAGCATCTCTTGTTTGAACGTATACATATCATATTCAAGGCCTTCTCAAATTGCTTCAACATCCGCTATGAGCTCCGACTGTTTGCTGAACACAAACTATTTACGCATTATTTGCCCACAATTACTTAACGGCAAAGTGTACTGCCTATAGACCTCCTTCACAAACACACACCTCACACTCTAAAAAAATTCAGACAAAATTGGTTTTTTAGATTCAAAATGGTTTTTTGAAAAACCAAATTTCAATGCAAAAAACCAACATGGATTTTTTTAAAAACCAACATGGATTTTTTTAAAAATCCATGTTGGTTTTGCATTGAAATTTGGTTTTTCAAAAAACCATTTTGAATCTAAAAAACCAATTTTGTCCCGACATTTTTTAGAGTGCAGCCAAAAACAGAGGCTATTGCACTGCCGGGACAACACTTCATTTGGCCCACTATCACTGCCCAAAGCACAGTCTCAATTTTTTGAAAGAAGCACTGAGCAAGCTGTTTAGCTCTTTTTTAAATAATAATGAAGCGATACAGCAAATTATTCAATATACCTTTTCCAATTGTTGTTTATTTGACGCTGGGCAGCTTGAATTTACTGTAGCTGTCCGGAAATTCTACTTCAGAAAAAGACATTTTTAAAATGGCTAAGCTTGTTTTCTTTTACTCTTTTTCTTTTCATGTTAACTTCCATTGTATTTATATTCTTTATCTCCATACATTCATTTCACTTAATTACAATGATATACTTTTAAATAATGTAATGTCTCAAGCTAATTGCTATCATGATGTACCTTTGACGGTAAGATGACAAATCATTCTCAAAGCTATGCTGAACCTGATAGTTTGCCTGTTTAGTAATTTTTTGGTTCACATTATCAATATTTAGATCAGTATTTACTATGCCATGAAAAGCAGGTGAAGCCAGGTCAGAAGCTGGATAATGATGCTTTCAGGCACATACCGTATGGTCAACCTGCACTACCAGTTCAAGGACAGTGATGGCGGCGCATACCAGAGCGAGGCTCCTTGTGCGAAGTTATCCACTTCAAGAGAAGAAAGCAAAGACCAAGGAGTCCCTTTCTGCGATGTGCCCCCTCTGCAATGAAGAGAAAGAAGACACTGCTCACTTTATGCTGAAGTGCAGAGCAAGTGCCTCGATAAGAGATAAGAAACTTGACTATATAAGGAAGCTGGGATTTGAGCCAAAAACGGTGGATAGTATTCAGGCCAATTGTCTCCCCCAGCGGAGGCTAACCTTTCTGCAAACAAGGGCTTAAGATCTGTTGTTATGGTACGCAGCATACACGAATATATTTTCATATTCTGTGAAGGGAGCGGAGGAAATAAATAATGGCCCATACCAACTGTTAATGCATGCAGGTTCATCATTGTGATGACATTTCCTTGGCTGCTCTCTCAATGTAAATGTTAGTATTATAGATATTGTCAAGTGGACAGCCACATTGCAATATCGAGTAATTTGTGCCGTTACCGGTAATTCATTTTTGGCTATCCACTGGTAGTGCAGTGGCACACAGAAGTGTATATTGGTAACCCTTTTTCGCATATATATATCACATTCGAAGGCCTTCTCAAATTGCTTCACCATCTGCTATGAGCTCCGACTGTTTGCTGAACAAAAACTATTTACGCATTATTTGCCCACAATTACTTAACGGCAAAGTGTACTGCCTATAGACCTCCTTTACAAACACACACCTCACACTCGAAAAAAATTCAGACAAAATTGGTTTTTTAGACTCAAAATGGTTTTTTGAAAAACCAAATTTCAATGCAAAAAACCAACATGGATTTTTTTAAAAATCCTTGTTGGTTTTGCATTGAAATTTGGTTTTTCAAAAAACCATTTTGAATCTTAAAAACCAATTTTGTCCCGACATTTTTTAGAGTGCAGCCAAAACAGAAGCTATTGCACTGCGGGGACAACACTTCATTTGGCCCACTATCAACTGCCCAACACACACAGTATCAATTTTTAAACGAAGCACTGAGCAAGCTGTTTAGCTCTTTTTTAAATAATAATGATGAGATAGAGCAAATTATTCAATATACCTTTACCAATTGTTGTTTATTTGACACTGGGTAGCTTGAATTTAGCAGTCCAGAAATTCTACTTCAGAAGAAGACATTTTTCAAATGGCTTAGCTTGTTTTCTTTTACAATTACTGTTTTTCTTTTCATCTTCACTCACATCCTCTTTATATTCTTTATCTCCATACATTCATTTCACTTAATTACAATGATATACTTTTAAATAATGTAATGTCTCTTAGAAACTATGCCAAATTAAGTTAATTGCTATCATTATGTACGTTTGATGGTATGATGACAAATCATTCTCAAAGCTATGCTGAACCAGATAGTTTGCCTGTTTAGGCATTTTTTGGTTCACATTATCAATATTTAGAGCTGTATTTCCTATGCTATGAAAAGCAGGTGAAGCCAGGTCAGAAGTTGGATAATGGCTACCACGGTTTCTAACAAGCTGCTGGCTTCTATAATGTATTGCGGAAAGATGAGAGGCTGATCAAACCTTCCGCTTGCAAGGTCTCATATATTCCTTTTTGTGTCCGAGAGCAGGGCCTCGGGCCCTTTGTCGTCATCAATGGGATTGTCATATCAAAGTTGGTGTGGATCGAAAAGCATTTCACAAATGCAAGAACAACCCAAAGTTATGATGCCATTATGATGCCCAGTGTTTACACTGTTGCACTAGATGCCCTGACTTTAATCTTATGTCTCACTGCTCTAAATAGTTGACTTTAATCCCCCAAATTCCTCCTTGCTCAGCAGACGATTTCTGAGAAGCATCTTCTTCTTCTTCCCTTTGGCCCTTCCGCCCTGAGACAAAGTGGGGTGCACCACAACCTGAGATTTATGCTTCAGCCAATTACTAAAGATAGACAGATAGACACATAGACACATAGATAGACAGATAGATAGACTGATAGGTAGATTGATAGATCTATAGATAGAATGCAACTTTTAACAATTTATAGAGATGTTTTAATGTAATGATCATACCCCATTGAGTTATAAGGGTTATTAAATTGCTCGAGGACACGGTGCATGCATTGCATGCTATTTTTTTACTTTGACTCCTGATGGACGGTGAAATGTGGTGAGAAATGCAGGTGGACCTGTCAACCCACAAAATCAGACAGAGCTCTCATAGAACATGTATATTGGATACCGGACCACTGAGTCATATTTACTGGTTGACAACTGGTGGTGGCTACTTGTCTTTCCTCTCACCATAACTGGCATTATTTGAGTCTTGGTCACACCCAAGGGCTAATGAAAACAGTCTTGGAGGTTGAATCTTTATAGATTATCAATTAAATATTTTGCATTCTTATTTCATAGAATATATGACAGAATGCATTTTCATTAAGTATGTACTGTTGGAAGTAGT
Organism: Platynereis dumerilii; assembly: GCA_026936325.1. Taxonomy (NCBI): domain Eukaryota; kingdom Metazoa; phylum Annelida; class Polychaeta; order Phyllodocida; family Nereididae; genus Platynereis; species Platynereis dumerilii. The sequence goes on along the minus strand of JAPTHN010000042.1, from coordinate 1,913,131 downwards.
TTAATCTTTGAAAATTATATTTTTACGACTACACTGCAGTTATATCAACAAAATGCAACAGTGCTCCAGCAACAAGCTGCATAAGCAGGTGGTGAAGTCAGTGTGTGTGGGTGGTCAGAGCTGAAAATGGCAATCTTTAAAAAGCATTGCATTTGTCAAACAACTTAGGTACTCGTTCCCATCCCTGATTTGTTTATTATGCTGTATAAGAAGTCTCACTAATCATGAATGGCAAACAGGTCACTTTCATTACAATTTTCGGCATATTTGACTTGCAGTCATTTTTAAAACGAAACAGTTGCAGAAGAATGAACGTTCTTTGTCATAAAAACAAAATAAAGAAAATTTATCCTGGATATCGTCACCCCTCTATCAATAGTCTGTCCTTTTTGGCATGTGTATGTGGACAGACAAGGTTTTCTTGATCATTTGACAATTTAAATTACTTTTTTACTGAATGACCTTTTAAAGTTACTTACCCATTAAATAGGATTTTTCTTGCAGTCTTTGGGTCCTTTTGTCAGTTTCTAAGTGTTCAGACATCTTGAATTTGTCCAGTGCAACAAACTAAACTTACTCAATTTCATTGTCAAATTATGTAATCTAGTGGCTGCATTGCAGTGCAAATAGAAGCAAAGAATAGCACCCAAATGCATAGTGGCTCACACATTAATGAGACATATTGAATTTCACATTTTTAAACAGCGGGTATGATATGTGCATATCGATAAATATGCCCTTGATTTTCAATAAAATTTGCAGGGACTATTGAATTAAACTTTGAAAGTGGATGACAAAAATGATAATCAATGTTACAGAAATACCTGAGTAGTATTTCAAATGAATATAGATGACATGAATGAGGTGCAAGTACATTGGTTGAAATCTTACAGCCGGAATCAAAAGGACCGATTCAAGTAAAAATGAATTGGGTGAAGAGCTTGAATGCGTCATATTTCCTTGCACTCTAAACACAGGGTGGTCAAGATGACAACTCTAGAGTGGTAATTCCTGGTGCCTAAACCGACAACTCCTTAAGTCAAAATTACTAAAAGGTAGTCAATGTTACAAATATTGGATTAGTAAACTGTAAAACTCTGGTAATCAAAGCTGCCAGATGGTGATCAAATTGACTACCTTTTGGACACTAACATAGTCAACATAGTCATTCTGATTATAATAGAATAGTCAAATTTACTTTCCAGGAAGTCAGTACCAAATTTTTGCAACCATTACTACCCTAAAGTAGTCAGAAACTAGTCACAGTGACAAGCAGATGTTTAGAGTGTGGTATTTGATTGGTGTATGACAGCTTGAGTCATGTCAATCAACCCTCTTGAGAGAACAGAGCTGGGCTGATACACTTTATAGAGGGTTGCGCTTATTATCTATCATTATCTCTTTGTATGCTGACATTGGCTGCCAGATACACAAACCACTAAAGAAAGAACTGTTGAAGCTATTCAATCTCAAATAATGTACTATGATCAAGCTTCAAAGTAACTTTTGTTTTGAAGTAAAGTTGAACACACCATAGCTTTTAGAGTATTCACACTTGATGACCTCCTTGCACATTTTCACTGAATTCTGTTCTATACAGAACATCAGAAGCTAATGCTTGATTGCTCCTAACATACATTTCACAGGGAGTCTCTATAGATCAAACATTGGGTTTCCATTCAAGCACTTTTTTGGAAAATGCAATGTAACTAAAACTCACAATCAAGGTTTGCACATTGAATGATGGTATCGTCAATTTAGATGCCCATATAGTCCATGAGCCAGACCCCGTATTTTCACAGATCGGTACCACCTGGGGTGGCAAAATCTAACAGTGTTTTTCTGAAAGACATATGCCTATAGACTATAAAAAAGTTGGGGCCCAAGATTGGAGCGGCAGCTTAGTGGTAGTAATCAGCCCTTAAATATGGGAATCTGTGTCGGATTTGAGCACATGAATTATGGGGTTGGGGAAACTAAAATTGTTATATCTTCTGAATCAATGGGCCAATTTCAACAAATTACCCCTCAAAATGTCCAGAATTTTGAGATTTACAAATATAGGTCAATACATGACCCATATGCAAATTAAGTTGGTCGTCAGAGGTCAAAAGGTCACTAAAATTGACTATTGCTTAAAATCGGAACCAATGTCCAAATAAAAACCACAGCTGCCAACCCAATGAGACTTGGTTGGTCATGGAGGGCTTAGATTATAGATAACAAGTGTGAAAGTCCATTTTATGCCAACAAATGGATAATTCATGCATGTCTCAGCAGCGGCACATAATGAAATAAGGTACATATTTGAAAATGACCGTTTTAGGGGTGGAGGAAACTAAAATTGCTGTATCTCCTGAACCAATGGTCCTATCCCCACAAATTACCCCTCAAAATGTTCGAACTTGTAAGTTCTACACATAGGTCATTATATGACCAATATGCAAATTAATTACGTCATCAGAGGTCACAAGGTCACGAAAATTGATTGTTGCTTAAAATCTGAGCCCTCATCCAAAACAAACTCCTTAGCTGCCAAACCAATGGGACTTGTTAAGTCACTTAGGGGTCAGATTATAGATAAAAAGTGTCAAAGTAAATTTTATGTCTAAAAATGCAGAATTTATGTATATTTCAGCATTGGCACAAACAGAATATGTCAGATATTTGAAAATGACCGTTTTAAGGGCGGGGGAAACTAAAATGCTATATCTCCTGAAACAATGGTGCTATCCCAACATATTACCCCTTAAAATGTTTGGACTTGTGGGTTCTACATACATAGGTCATTAGATGACCAATATGCAAATTAATTAGGTCATCAGAGGTCGAAAGGTCACAAAAATTTACTGCTGCCTAAAATCTGAGCACCTCATCAACAACAAACACCATAGCTGCCAAACCAATTGGACTTTGTTAAGTCATTTAGGGAAAAGATAATCTGAAACAATTATGAAAGTCAAATTTATGTCTAAAAATGCAGAGTTTATGTATATGTCAGCAGTGGGATATAACAAAATATGGCAGGTATTTGAAAATGATAGTTTCAAGGGTGGGCGAAACTAAAAAAATTGCAATATCTCCCGAACCAGTGGTCCAATTCCAACTAATTGCTGCTGCAGGTGTCTGGAATTAGGAGTTTTGAACATGTTATTTAACCAACATGCAAATCAATTAGGTCATCAGAGATCAAAGGGTTGTAAGAATGTACTGTTGCTTAAAATCTGAGCCCTCATGAAGAAATTACACACCGTGACCGGCAAACCAATGGTGCTTGATAAGTCATGTAAGGTGTCAAAGTCAATTTTATGCCTAAAATTGAGCTTTACAGGATATTTCTTATACAACATTAAAATGTAAAAAATGTAGAGGATGTCACCAGGGACCAGGTGAGTATATCAATCCATAAGTCATCAATTTGAGTTTCTTTGCTTGGAGAAGATTCCATCACACAAAAGTACCAGAAAATAATTTCTCTTTCCAACATTCTCCTAGATCCTACCAATTCTCCAGTCACATTCTGAGAAAAAAGGTACATAGGGTGGAGTGAAACACCTGTTGGGGTGGATGTGAAAACTTCTGGGGTGCATCAGAGGTGACAAGGTGCATCAGCATCGATAAGGTACACTCTACAAGAACAGGAGGTGTATTGCACATTGTTGGATGCAGTAAAGTCTCATCAAGAGGTGAACCATCCAACCTTTCATGGATGCTTTGACTCTATCTGCAGAATTATGAAATAATTGGGTGGCTTGGTTATTGCATAAATTGCTGAGCAGTGCCTAAATGACATGCTAGTTTGCAGCTGTGGGTAGGCGAAGGCAGTGAACCACCTCCAGTCGCACATGCCGGTGAGTGGAGCAATGCCAGAGTACTGATAACCTGCTATAACATTTCCACCGGGAGCAGCTCTTTTTCACGAGCACATAGGGTGCTTCCCAAGCACCTTATGTGAGGTGATTCAGGGCACCCTGAGCATTAATTATGACAAGGCAATATACTCAAAAAGGTTGATTCTAAACATCTTTCATTCTTAGGGCGCACACCCCCCCCCCCCCCCCGCCCCATTAAATTATATGTATTCATCCTCCTTTTTGCTCATTTTTTATATGACTATCTTCTTGGCCTTCTTTCTCAATGCTTCTTTCTTCTAGTTCCCTTGTGCTAGCAGGAGACGGGGGGGGGGGGGGGGGGGGGGGGGGTGACAAGGGAGGCGAAAGCCAGGAAAGAGGGTCCACTAATAGAGCATGGCGGGTGAGGGGGGAGACAAGGATGTTGGGAGGAGACTAAGAAGTCAAAGAGAAAAGGTCTGGAGTCACTCATCTTTCTTATTATATCTCTCTCCCTCTGCCTCTTTTCCTGTCACCCACTGGGAGGCAGGTTAGCTCAGTGGTGCATGTTGAACACCCAACCACTCTATACTGGGTTCATATTCAGGCTAGGGCACTCTATTGCATAGCAGTATCAATCATCCCTATGCCCCATTTCTGTTTTCTCCTCCTATCCCAATAAGCTTGTCAAGTGCATAACCCTATAACACCTCAAGCCTTCATCCAACGATCCCCTCCCTCTGACCCTCTCCCCGTTTTACTTGCTACAAAATTACCTTTCATGAACCCTATCCTCCCTGCAGTACAACCCAATATAAAGTATGATTACCCCCAACAGGAAGGAAGAATCAGCCACCTTTACCTACTTTGAACCACCTTTTAAAATCACAGTAAATTTACATTAAACCAACAACAATTTAAACTCCATCACCCCAATTGCATATGATTTTTGTGTGTGCCCCATTGCTAATTGCAATTGCATTAATATGGGATAAGGTTGTGGTGAGGACACTAAGTTAGTTGTGGGGAGATTTTGGGTGGAGGGGAGAAAGGCAAGGAGGGCAAAATAGGTAAAAAGAGGACTTCTGGCGGAGAAAGTTCTTACTTTATTTTGGGTTGTACTGTATATCATCGAGGATGATTGGAGGAAGCATGGAAGCTGGAGACATGGAAGACGCTTGGAGGGTAGAAGTACATCTACATATTGACACGAAGGGAAGAGGAGAAATAATGTAAGCATTGAGGCGAATAGTGAGACTATGAAGGAGGAAACTATGAAGGACGAGACTATGAAGGAAGGTATGAAGGAGGAGACTATGAAGGAGGAGACTATGAAGAAGGAGACTATGAAGGAGGAGCCTCTGGAGTAGGAGACTATGGAGTAGGAGACTATGAAGGAGTCCTGAGACAAAGGAGAAGGCAGAAAGAGAAGTTTGAGGAAACTAGAAGGGATGATACTAACCAGAAGGAGGAAACATGGAGGGGAGTATTGGTGGTATGCTGCCATATTTTTGACCATTTGATCCCAGTTCTCTCAGTCTGTCTAGTTTTGAGTTCTCAAAAAAGCCAGAAGCGAAGAGGAGCAGTTTCCGGACATCTATAAATCACAAATTTGATAGTCCTATTTTATATTTAGTTTACTATGTCTTGAATCAACTCTTCATCTTATTGACAAGACATGCATTTCAGTTGTGTGTGGCACATTCAGTCACATTTTCTGGTGTTTTGCCCCTTGATGGACTCTCAATTTTCATATTGAGCATGTAAGGACATCATGCATCGGGTGTAGAACTTACAATTGAAAACATTTTGTGTTGTAATTTGTAGGAATTGGACCATTTGTTCAGGAGAAACAGCAATTTTAATTTCCCCCGCCCCTGAAACACATTTTCTGTCATATTTGATTATGTGACATAGCTGAAATGTATACATAAATTCTCCTTTTTGGGCATAAAATCTACTTTGACACTTGTTATCTATAATCTGACCCCTAAATGACTGAACAAGTCCCATTGCTTTGATAGCTAAGGTGTTTGTTTGAGGACTTATAGATTGATATACCACCAGGTCCCTAGTCCTCTACATTTTTTACATTTCAGTGCTGTATAAGAAATATCCTGTAAAGCCTAATTTTAGGCATAGAATTGACTTTGACAGTTGTTGTCTATCATCTGAGCCTTACATGACTTTGCCGGTTACGGTGTGTAATTTTTTCATGAGGGCTCAGATTTTAAGCAAAGGTACATTTTTGCAACCTTCTGATCTCTGATGACCTAATTGATTTGCATGTTGGTCAAATAACATGTATAAAACTCCTAATTCCAGACACCTGCAGCAGCAATTAGTTGGAATTGGACCACTGGTTCGGGAGATATTGCAATTTTTTTAGTTTCGCCCACCCCTGAAACTATCATTTTCAAATACCTGCCATATTTTGTTTATGTCCCACTGCTGACACATACAGAAACTCTGCATTTTAGGACATAAAATTGACTTTCAAACTTGTTATCTATTATCTTTTCCCTAAATGACTTGACAAATCCAATTGGTTTGGCAGCTGTGGTGTTTGTTGTTTGATGAGGTGTTCAGATTTTAGTCAGTGGTCAAGTTTTGTGATCTTTCGACCTCTGATGACCGAAATAATTTGCATATTGGTCATATAATGACCTATATTTAAAGAACATCTTAAGGGGTAATATGTTGGGATAGCACCACTGTTTCAGGAGATATAGCATTTTAGTTTCCCTCGCCCTTCAAACGGTCATTTTCAAATATCTGACATATTCTGTTTGTGCCAATGCTGAAACATACATAAAATCTGCATTGTTAGACATAAAATTTACTTTAACACTTTTTATCTATAATCTGACCCCTAAATGACTTCACAAGTCCCATTGGTTTGGCAGCTAAGGAGTTTGTTTTTGGATGAGGGTTCAGATTTTAAGCAACGATCAATTTTCGTGACCTTGTGACCTCTGATGACCTAATTAATTTGCATATTGGTCATATAATGACCTATATGTGTAGAACTTACAAGTTCGAACATTTTGAGGGGTAATTTGTGGGGATAAGACCATTGGTTCAGGAGATACAGCAATTTTAGTTTCCTCCACCCCTAAAACGGTCATTTTTAAATATGTACCATATTTCATTATGTGCCGCTGTTGACACATGCATGAATTATCCATTTGTTGGCATAAAATGGACTTTCATACTTGTTATCTATAATCTACGCCCTCCATGACCTACCAAGTCTCATTGGGTTGGCAGCTGTGGTTTTTATTTGGACATTGGTTCAGATTTTAAGCAATAGTCAATTTTTGTGACCTTTTGACCTCTGACGACCTACTTAATTTGCATATGGGTCATGTATTGACCTATATTTGTAAAACTCAAAATTCAGGATATTTTGAGGGGTAATTTGTTGAAATTGGCCCATTGATTCAGAAGATATAGCAATTTTAGTTTCCCCCACCCCATAATTCATGTGCTCAAATCCGACACAGATTCCCATATTTAAGGGCTGATTACTACCACTAAGCTGCCGCTCCAATCTGGGGCCCCAACTTTTTTATAGTCTATAGGCATATGTCTTTCAGAAAAACACTGTTAGATTTTGCCACCCCAGGTGGTACTAATATCTGGTCTGGCTCATGGACTAATAGTGTCATACTTGATGAATGATGACTCCCTCTTATACTTGCTGTGTTTTTCATGATCAAAATATATCTCATAAGCAATATTTTCCAGTCTGTTGTAGCTCTGCAATTTGTTGAGTAGTATAGTTCATGAATTGCTCTGCAATTTGTAGAGTAGGACATTATCTTTATCATTGCACTGGCGATATGTCAAGTTTTCAAAAATGTGAAACATATTGAGCGCTGCTGTATGACACTGTCTGACCAAAATTCCAAGTTTGAAAACTACTGTATAGCAGTAGTCTCTGAACTTTTGCTGAGTCAGAGGACATTTTGTGGCTTCATGTATCAGTTGGCAGTCAGATTTAGCATCCTCAAAGTAAGTGGCAGAACTCTGTGTAGTGCTTTATGCATCTGAAGAGATCATATCTCCCAATACAAAGCACATCAGCTTGAAACTTTGTAGCTCCATTCTGCTTTGTGATACTCATTTCAGTAATATCTACACTTTCAATGCTATCTGTTTCTTTTTATGACTCATATGACTACCTTGTGGTACTAGCAAACGTTATCAAATAACCAGATTCATAGAAAATTCTAAGAAATGTTCTCACTTTGGTTGTGCACATGTGGAAAACCATTTTGTGAGATACTAAGATATTGTATGATGCTTAAATCAACAAACAGATTTTAAAGAGCTATATGCCCTCAAAAAGAAGTAAAACCAGCTGTGTTACTTCACTGCAGTTTCCATTAAAACAATGACACCTGCCAAAAAACAATGATTTTCTGTCATAAAATGGCTACTTTTCATTACGGTAAGCGTCAGTAACAGTCGTAATAGTAACACAGCTAGTTTTGCAATGTATCTAATATTGAAGTATCAAATTAGTAAAAAGAGTTTTTACGTTTTAAAAAGCAATCACCTAGTTCCTTATGGAAGGTGTGATTTAGAATTTGTGAACTGTTCAAAACTAATACCAATAATGAGTAAATGTGCATAAAATATAGAGTTGTTTAACACAGGTCCTTCTATTGTGCTGTTCAGAACATTCGCCTAAAGTATCTTCTCGTCTCCAAAATGTGAATATTTGCTAGAGTTTGTTTTGCTTATATTTGATTCAATGCATAAATTCATGATGGAGTATGATGCGCATCTATGATTTGTATGCAATTTAAACAGTGTGTTGTTCTCTGAAACAGTATGCAAAAGCATTATGTAAAGAGACCACAGGGACCATGTCTATCCCCCAGCTGTCTATCAAGTTTTGTTATACGAAATTCACTGAAGTGACTCAGACTACACATTTTCCAAAACAAAAGATGGGAAGATGGGAGATACATACGAAAAGCCAGTTCTTGCTTATTAGTTATGGTTTATTAATTGCTGGACAGTTGCATGCAATTGAACTAGTATTGAAAAGGTTTATTCATTGAGTGTATAAGGTATTTTTCAATCTGTTTTAAAAAAATTTAATACAATTTCCTTTTTGTATTACGTTTGATCTAATCAATGTTAAATTTATTTAATATAATTGCCTATAATGCAGCTTTACATTATAGTCAGGGAACAATTATATAAACATTAAAATAATCTTCACTTTTTTGTGACTTCAAACAAATGCAGAGCCTAGCTTTGAGGACATGCAGCTCTGTAAAATAATTTAGTTAATTCAAGAAGCATAAGCTACAATATCTTTAAGCACCAAGTAATCCTTTATACACAGAAGTGGGAATACGTGTATTGCTCAGAATTTAATTTGAATCTGTTATTTGATAATGTCAGCTGTCACCACAAAAAAGCCATATGAGGCATAAAGGGGAAAGTGATATCTTTGAATGTGTTATACATTGCCAATATGAGTATCACAAAGCAGAATGAAACCGCAAAAATTCAATCCTGTGTGCCTTGTATCGTAAGATATCCTCTCTGATATATGATGCTCAGCACAGTGTTCTGCCAATTACTTTTGAGGATGCTAAATCTGACTCCAACTTGGCACATGAAGCCACAAAACGTCTTCTGAAACAACTAATTTTCAAAGATTACTAAATACTGCAAGCCTGCAACTGCACTGTTGATAGTCTTAATAGAAAAATGTTATTGTGATTGGTAAAGCTCAAATCGGTACAGATGAAAGTTAACAGCATTGATTTATTGTACTATTTTAGAAGTTGTAAATTAATTGATTCATTGTCAACTTGCATTTAGCCAGGGATAAATTAAAATAATGTAGGTTTGTCACGGAAAACCAGAAAATCTGGTAAGAGAGAAATGTTGAATTTTTGTCACCTCAGATCTTTCTAGCTGACAGACAAACAGTTGGACAAACAATGTTCATTTAGTTGACCATAGGAAAATATAATATAAAATGGTTCACAAAAAATTATAAATGGTCTTTTGTTCAAGGTGGTAACTCTGCCGATACTATGTGAAATTTAACTTGCTGTTAAAGATCATTAATTTAGAAAAATGTTGCTTATTGTGATGTGGTCGACACTTGGCAGTCATACACTGTCCGTACTGGCCTCTGCATAAACGGAGTATATCTGCATCAAAGTCACCCTGCCAAGACAAACCCTGCCCACACAGGCTGCAAAAGTAACTATTGGGGGTAAAAATTGGATATTAATGAGCTACGGGTCATTCCTGGCATGTGACATCCCTGTTATTAAATTTTTCAAAATGTTGTAAGCTACTTTTTAATGGGAGTTTATCACACTATCTTTACTCTAATACTCAAAATAACCCATCTGTTATTCATTAAGGGGTTGCTATTTTTGTTGTTAGCAAGTTTAAAGATTCAAAATGACCTCCCTGTAAAGATTCCTTGTCCTCAAAATGGAAGGTCACATAAATTATACCCTTCGGGCTTTTTAATCCCGTTAGCTGATTGGCTGGGGGGGTCAAACTATGTCAGTGCCTGGAATAGTGGCTGATGGCTGCTGTGTGGGCAGGGCACTGCATGGGAGGATGCATCCAAGTATATCATATAACTTTCTTCCATGCAACATAATAAGTTCAAGACACATGCAACACCCCAAGTGTCAGACTTTTCATAGATCTTATATTACAGCTTTGTTTACATCCACAAATATATTTGCTAAGTATTTTACTTAAATGTAATGTGTGTGGCTTCCAATCTTTTTGACATTAATTCCTGATAGATATGAATTTAGCCAAAGAGACAGCTAATGGCATGTTAGCAATCATGCCGTGGGAGAAAAAGACTTAAATCATTTGCACATCTGTGTGTCTATACTCCATAATCCTTATAATGGTATCATGATGTAATTGCGATAACAGGAAGACAGACAGATTGACGCTATCATATCAAGTGGATAATACAAGCAAACTGCTCTGAGCTGCACTTGCAGACCATGTGGCATTCCATTCATGAATAGCGTGTTCCACTGGCACACACTAATGAATGGTAATTGGTTCAAGTGAAGTGGAGGGGCATGATTGAGCCTCAAATGAGTGTGATGAAAGCATTTTCAAAAGTAAGCTGCAAACGAGAAGCAGATATTGGAAGCATGGCAGGGCTATGTGAGGAATGCGTCACACAGCTGAAGCTCATCCAGTGGACTTGTCGGTCTGTGCAGGCAAAAATAAAGTGTCATCACAATAATAAACCTGCGTTAGCAGTAGGTATGGGCCATTATTTATATTCCCTGCTCCCTTCACAGAAGATGAGAATATATTTGTGTGTGCTGCATGCAATAATAACAGACATTTAACCCTTATTTGGCAAAATAGGAGCTCCACTGGGGGACACCTTGCCTGCATACTGTCCATGCAGAATTCTACTCTGACCTTTCAAAAATGTGTATGGATTCATTTGGGCGAGTTATATGAGCACATCATTTTACCCTGGTGATTAACTACTAATGCACTATTGTGCTGGAATTCACCCACACAGAAAAGCAAAAACACACATAGATATATAGGACAAGTAGAAAGAAAACAAGGATATGAAAGGACATTTATACACCAGCTCAGCTCACAGGTCTGTTTTAAGTCTGTAGGGAGTAAGACAATGGAGAGAAAAATGAATTGATGCAAACATCTGCAGCAAGGTGTTGGACTCTGGATACAAAGCAAGACTTTGTGCCAATATTTTGTTGAATAACTACAGAAAACTGAAAAGACCTCTAAATCTGGATAATAATCACAATTTCAATCAATAGAAATTAATTTCCAAAGATACATTGTCTCCAAAGCAAACTTGATGATGTTTTGTAAACAAGATACTGCGAGTTTTGAAAAAATAAGATAAAGAAAGCATTCATTTTAGCAAATAATTTTAGGCAGTTTCACTGGGAATCAAGCCATCTTCACTAATCTGGCAAGACTGAATAGTATAGTGCAAGCGCAACACATGCTGTCGCACTAATCGCTATTAAGTGATTGAGTTGTTGGAGTTTTGGGTCACACCACAAACTAATTTGATTTCTTGAATGATCAGCTGCCTCAGCTAAACTAAACTCCAATCTCCTAATGCAACTTCCAGTGTTTCACAGTATAAATCGCAGAGGCAAGGGCTACTTTATTATAAGCAGCATACAACTATCGAACACGTTGTATAATTATTATTATATCAGAGCTCTGCCAATTGGAAAAAAATGTTGTTTTTTTAAAACTTGAATGCATTCTGCTAGTTAGTCGTTAAACCGAAATATTGAAAAAAGTAACAATACCTTGCATGCATCAAGGAATCAAAGATGGGAAATATCATGATAAACTTCAAAGACTCTACTACATTGCAGTAATTGACAAGCTGACTATATGATCATATGTGTGCCAGATTGAAAATTTATGACTAAACACAGTCCTGTGGGATATGACCCTTTTCCTGAAAGGTCGCATAAGTCTGACTTAGCAATTGTGTCAATTTCCTTGCGATTTGGACAAATCGTTTTCCTTAGTATCACACAGGGTGATATCAAATTTTACTCAAATGATTTCTTTAAATCATGAGATTTCTGACGCCTTGCAGGGTATAGTATCTAAATAAATTTCAAGTAGGTATGGCACTGATTTACCCAAATGACATTATTTCCAGTGTCTTGCAAAGGATACGAAAAATGACATAATTTGGTATAGCAGTGATTTTCCCAAATCACTGAATTTCTAGCATCTTGCTACAGAAGTGTGGATATTTGTTCAAATTGCTGCATTGCGAAGCACAAAGTTTTCAGTATGTTCTCAGCAAACTGGACAAAATGAAATGATGAAAATGCAATGATGGATGGAAGGATGATTGAGTCTTTACGTCCTATAGTTATGCACTTTGTAGGACAGGAGGAGGACACAGCAATGAGGCGAAGGATGATTGAAGCAGCCTTCCAACATAGGCCCAGGTGACCCGGCAAGAGCTGGATTTGAACCCTGGACCCAGCGATTGGCAGTCCAGCGCACTACCACTAGACTAACCCCCTCTTGAAAATTCAATGAAAAGCGTAGTGGAGAACAAAAAGATCTCCAATTCTTTTTGTGACAGAAAAGTCAGTTCTGGACAATATAACCTTTCTAAATAATGGTCTAAACCAAAGATGTGATGAATTGAAGATTTCTTTGGCTAACAATGAAAATTAATTGAGAAATAATTTACATGATCAATCTTTTGTTTTGTGCACAACTTTCCAAAGTAACCCTTTGTTATCCAGGAATGAATACCCCACCACCTTTGTCATCCGCGAACCATTTTCAGGGGTGCTATTATTGACCGCTCAGAATTTATGACAGGGGGAGTTTTATTGGAACTTCCCTTCAAAAACTGATGCTTCCCTTAAGTTTCATGCGTATTTTTACACATGCGTGTTTTTACACATGTATGCGTATTTTTAGTACCCCCCCTAGACATACCAAGCAATATACACATATATACTGTTATACAAGGTCACGCGTACAGATTCGCGTCATTTCGCGGACTTTTGTGCATAAAAAAGTCTGGATAAAATGAGTTTATGCCTGTTTTTTTAAATTTTTTCTTTGTTAAAATTTATTACCCCCCTTGGAAGTGTTGTAAAAAATTGATACCCCCTTAAAACACGTGTGAAAAGTTAGTACCCCTTAGGCCAAAACTCCCACCCCCCAGTCATAAATCCTGAACAGTCCCTAAGTATGATTTTACAATTTGTTAACATGTGTTTCTTTTGGTTTTTATATATATATCCTTGTTTCTTGCTTTTTTGGGATGCAGCGTTGCTATGACAAATACTTGCTGAAATTTGGTCGCCACTTTGCGACTAGATCAGTTCCTGAGACCTAGACCATTTTTCGGTCCAATTTAGAACTCAGGACCTCGTCCCAACTCTTGTAGTGTGTAAGAGGTGTAACAGGTGAAATGGGATCTTAATTTTTAGGAAGCATCAGAATTTTTTACTATGATTTTATTACAACATCCTTGCAGCTCTACTACAAATAATCTGCCCAAAGAACACAAAGTTTTCTTGCAGCACCAAGAAGGCAAATTGTGTTGCACGACCTACTTTTTTTAAATGCCTGGTCTACGCCCTTCAATTTTGTTGTGCACAAGATGTAAAATTTTAATATTTGTGACCTGCTTCATCAAAAATTTAGTTCTGAAAATGACTTAAATTTATAGGAATTGGGCTTTAGAATTATGATTCAAATGTTTTAAGAGATCTGGCGCCTCAAACATTGACGACACAAAAACATCAAACTGAGCGAAAATAACATTTGAATTTCCTGCCTTCGCAATAAAATTAAAGAACTAAGAAAAATCAAGAAGGGCACCTAATTTTAATAATTCAATGTCAATTTCTGGTAAAAATGGTCTGAATTTTCAAGAAAATAACTTTTGCTTAAATGTGGTACCATTAGCTAAAAAAACGAAAAAAAGTGACCATTTAACACATTTTGCGAATTTCTTGGAAATATTAATTGCCTACTTTGACCTGATTTTGGTGGAGCAGGTCACAAATATGATCAAAATTGTACATCTTGTGTGCAACAAAATTGACAGTCAAAGACTATTGCCCGAATGTTATTTTGCAAATTAGCTACCGGTAACAATAACACGAGTGACCATGGTCTCCCCTTTTGTCAATTGCCATGTCATCACAAATATTTGCTGCATCACCACTTAAAATAAAAGCATGCCGCCTCTGTTTGGCGATCTGCAGGTTCTTGTTTACTATTGAAATGGTTCAAGGACAACCACCAACTTCATACCTGAAACTTCATTCTTTTTTAAACAAGTTAAATATGCAGAGTAATTTGTCTCTTGATATAGCCCAGGCAATGAAGACTTAATGATGAACCACTTGGGGAAGATGAAGATAGAAAATATCATCATTTTGCTCCATTGTTCTAAAATACTAGGTACCTCACAATACTTAAGAGATCAACTGCGAAACACTATTGTGCTCTGTTACTTGGAATTGACATAAATAATACCTATGTTTATTCTTGGTGATAGCAGTCTATGCAAGGATTAGAATGCAGACCATCAAATTAAGGGTATTTCCAACTTATATCGCTATCAATAATGATAGTTTGTTTTTAACAGTTTTCAATTTAACAATTGAGCCTGTGTGTCCTTTAGACTTAAGTTAAACTTTGCAGAATAGTAGGAAATGTTACAAGACACATTTTAAGTGTTGAAACTGAAGGCAATGTTAATGGATTTATTCATCAATTCTAAGGTAGGCTAAATACATTTTTTTTGTTGATTCACCAAATATTTTTCACACAAAAAAAAACTAATTTCATATCAACTTGTCATATATAGTATGTAACATTAAGCAAAAATTAGAACAATCAACAAATTATGATGAAACTTAACAATATGACTTACACAATAATTATATTCTTATTGTCCTTTTGAGCTCTATATCTTGCATTTGAGCATACAGGCAGTATTTGCACTCAAAGTGTCTCATGGGGGGTCAAAATAAAGTTTGAAATTTGAGAATTTCCATCATTCTATCATAAAATTAACATATTACTGCTTCTATAATCAAAGAGGACTGAAGTGATTTGGTGGTTTACTACCAAAATACCGCTACTTAAAGTAGGCAAGGGTTGATTCTTGAAAAAACTGTTTATCAGGAAAAATATCCGTCTAGAAACAATTTTCACCCATTCCTATTCTTGGAAATCAAGCCACATTGTTGCATAGGAACATCAAAACCCATACAAAACTTAAATTTTGATTAAACGTGCCACAATTTTTTTTTTACCATTTTTATTACGAAATTACAGAAATCTGGCTTGCCATTACCCTGAAAGTTTCTGTTGAGTAGGGTAATAGTCTCAAAAGACACATGATTTCCATGGTCAATAATCCCTAGGTATCCTATTAACCCCATGTCAGGTTTTGTTGCTGTACGATTGAAACTCATGGTGTTTGGTTGTGTCAAACATAGTGTTTTGGAGCGAAGAAACGTCGAAAATGACCAAAAATCAGGCGCCTTTGGAAAAATCATCTCTGATGGCTCCATTAACAAGATATTTGATTATTCAGTTAATAGCGAAAAATTACAATTATATAGATATATGACACAAATAAATCAACTTTTTTCTAAATTTTGATTTTCTCAAAATAGTATAATAGATAACGAAAGATAAAATATTTGATATCTTCAATACTTATAAAAACCCTTTTTATGCATCCAGGTTAACTGAGTTTGTATAACCATGGCCGATTCTCCAATGAATCCAGTGTTAAAACGCACAAATCAGAGCAAAATTTCTGATGTGTTGGAGAGGACATTTTTTGACATCATGAATTTTAATTTCTAAGAAAATGTATGAACATGGCCTGGATATCTTTTTAACTTGTACTTGTCACTTACTTGTAAAGGCACATGATTGAGCAACCGATACACAAATAGCTTGTTTTCCCTGCAAAACACTTAGTGTTTTTTCTATGGGTTGGAGAGGACATGCTTTTTTTGACATCATATTCAAGCCTCACATTCTGAAAACCAATTATGGTTAGTGAAAATAATGTTTCTGTTTTTCCTTGAGATATGTCTCAAGCTTCAAAATTAACACAAACAGTATACACATTCTTTAATACTATTTATAACAGCATATAAAGCAACTGATGGTCCATCGAAAACAAAATTTTTGACATCTGCCATTTTTTACATTTTAGGACCCAAGTCATGTTGTATATAACTTATTCACATGAAACCTGTTGCATTTTATACCCAAGCCATAGGTCCAGAAAGGTATCATTAACATGAATCACAACTGATTGAATTTTTTTTTTTCTGTTCATCCATGAAATTGGCAAAAAAGTCTGTGAGACATGAAAATGTGTCAAAATTTGTCCCAAATTCCTTACAGCTTCAAAACAAAGCATTACAGGAGGGTAAAATATGGTGCATATACGTCAGTGTAGGACAAGATTGCCACTGCCCGAAATTTCGATATACCTATCATACTTTTCTCGTAATAATTGCATAAACATGAAAAATCGGCTGAGTGCAAATACTGTAAAACTGCCCATACAGCACTCTAGTAGGGCAGGCACACAGCAATCAGGAGAAGGACGGTTGAAATGGCTGTCCAAGACAGTTAATTCAATATTTGACATGCCCATACATATTGCAGATCAGCTCAAACCTGGGATTCGTCCATTGAAAACTCAGAGGACTGCCAACTGAGCTTATTCCCTTTTCACACTGGGCAAGATGAATAAGTTACTACATTTTTTACTGACTCTTTTCAGGTAAGAAACAAGGGCTGCGCGGCAGCATACCCTCGGCTAATCAGTGGTTTTTTCGGCAGGCAGTGGAATCAGGTGGCTCCCAGGGGGACGTAAGCCTTTGGGTGGCAGGATTCCAACAAAGTTTATGGTCAAATTTCCATGACCATATTTTTGATTTTCCATGATCAAATTTTTGTTCAATGAGGCAAAAATGTTCCAAGAAGCAAATTTGTGACGTGATGGAAAAATGAATTTGGCAAGGCATGTGGACAATATTGTTATATACAATGTAGCATACAAGAAATAACCTATATTAAAGATACCCCGCTCCCCCCCCCCCCACTAGAGACCTGAGGGTTCTCCTTACATTATGGTCCTATTAAAAAACTGTAAGTGTTATCTTCAGCTTCATTTTACACTCAGTGCTCACTGGTGGATAGAAAAATTGCTTGTCACAAGATCCCTTGAACAACAAACCACATGATCATTTTTTTGCACTTCTTAGCAAACTTAAACTCAACTTCTCGGTGATGCATTATGTGTCTTTTACACCTCAATACTCCTGTCTGGCATACACTCAGTCAACAATTTGCAAAAATTGCTTGTCACAAGATCCCTTGAACAACAAACCACATGATCATTTTTTTGCACTTCTTAGCAAACTTAAACTCAACTTCTCGGTGATGCATAATGTGTCTTTTACACCTCAATACTCCTGTCTGGCATACACTCAGTCAACAATTTGCAAAAAAGTGGATAATATATAAATGGCTCATAGAAAGATAAAATAGATCAAAAATACAAAAGATAGATAAATAGATGGATAAATAGATAGGAAGATAGATAAGTTGTTGATATTACATAACAGTAATAAAAAACAATAAGTTGATATGCATGTAGCTCACTGTTACATAATCATCTGTTTATAATGATTAAGTAACTTTAATTGTGTTATTTTTCATGTCTGTTTGAGAAGAAATGAATCACTTGTTAATAATTTAATTTAGCCTGCCAAGGCTTAAAATTAACTATTCCATGAATTTATTGGCATAGGGAATACTAATGGAGAAATCTAAAACTTTTAAGACACTTTTGAAGATGAACATGTTATGTTTTGTTAAATTAAAAACTAAATCATTGACAAGAAGCTGGACCCACTTGACCTAATTTGATGCTGTTGACTGATGATGTTGAGGTCATCACTGCATAGATTTTTGAGTCCTCTCTTGTGCTCAATTCACTTTGCGAAAAGGCCTTTGGCCGTTTCGCTGAGAGAATATAAAACACTGATCATCCCTCTACCAACTGCAAAAATGTTTGGTATGTTTGTCTTATATAGTAAGATCGTTAATATCAAAAGGACAATAAGAATTCACTTAAATTGTAAGCCATATTATTATTAAGTTTCATCATAATTTGTTGATTTTGCCTAATCTTACATCCCATAAATGACAGAGTTGATATGAAATTTGTCTTTTTCTATGTGAAAAATATTTTATGAATTAATAAAAGAAAAATGCATCTACCTTATAATTCATGAATAATTACAACAAGATATCCTTAAGTTTCAACACTTGAAACTGTCTCTTGTAATTTTGACACTATACTGCAAAGTTTGATTTAAGTTTGAAGGACACACCTGCTCCATTGTTAGATTGAAAACTGTTAAAAACAAACTATGATTATTGATAGCAGCATTAGTCAGAACATACCCTTAATTTTGATGATCTGTGCTCTAATCCTAGCATAAACTGCTGACATCAAGAATAGATATAGGTATTATGTCAATTCCAAGTAACAGAGCAAAACAGTGTTTCTCAGTTGGTCTTTTTAGTGGCACAATACAATCATAGAGCAAAATGTTGACATTAAATATTCATCTTCCCCAAGTGGTTCATCATTAAGTCTTAATTGACAGGGATATATCAAGAGATAACTTAGTCTGCATATAACTTGTTCCATAAACGATAGGGGGGGATGGTTGGTCTAGTGGTAGCGTGCTGGGCTGCCAATCGCTGGGTCCAGGATTCGAATCCAGCTCTTGCCGGGTCACCTGGGCCTATGTTGGATGGCTGTTTCAATCATCTTTCACCTCATTGCCGTGTCCTCCCCCTGTCCTAATTAGCCTACCAAGTGCATAAACACAGGACGTAAAGCCCCGATCATCCATCCATCCATAAACGATATGAAGTTTCAGGTATGAAGTTGGTGGTTGTCCCGGAACAAGAATCTGCAGATTGCCAAACAGAGGGGCACTCTTTTTTTTTTAATTGTAAGTTGTGATGCAGCGAAATTAATATTATGATGTCATAGCAATTGACAATAGGGGAGACCATTTTTAGTTGTACTTTTTTTACATCATTGGCTGATTTGCAAAATAACTGTCAGGCAATACAAATATCAAAATTTTACATCTTGTGTAAAACACAATTGTAGGGTGACTTCGGTCAAATAACAAAAGATTTTTGCAGAATATTTTTGTCTGACATCAGAAAATCCTGCCAGATGATTGGTCAAGGTGCACATATCTTGTCACTTTCTTTTTCAGTTTATTTAGAGCAAGTGATGTTGGCTGGGAAAATGATGTCATAATTTTAACCAATAAACCTCTGCAAAGGCCAACTTGATATTGTGGCAGTTGTTCACTCATGTGAAACTGCAATCCACATGAACTCTTACATTAGTGTGAAGTACAACAAGTCATCAGGAAATTTTCCTCATGAACTGTTGTATTTCACACTCCTGTGTTACTGTTGATTGCTTCAGTTGATATTAAATCAGTCTCAAGTCAAGTCTGAATAGCTTCACATCTTCAAACGCTAAATTATCATGCCTTGACCAAAAGTAAGTAATACTGAGGGACTATTCAGAGTTAAATTTTGTGACTGGTTAGAGGGGGGGTTGTAGTTTCTATTGTTTTACTTGAGTGGGAACCACCTTTTTGCACATGCTTCTTAGGACTATTTGTGAAACGAAAGGAGTGTATTACTTTTCACACAAATTTCCATCAAAACTTCCACCCCCCCCAGGCAAAAATTCTAAATCATCCCTTAGAATAGGAGGATCCCAGTGGGCACACGACGTAAGCCCCGACGTTGCTAATTGGTGGAGGGCTGGTCTGTTGATCACGTAGATAGGTATGGTAGAGATTATGTCGCCCCAACGTGAACACGACATTGGGGTTTTTTACAACATTGCCACAACGTCGCAAGCTAACTTCAAACTCCTGATATTGCCTCATAATGTTGTAAAACGTCGCCACAACGTTGCATCCTAACGTCATATCTTTGATGTGGCTTCACAACGTTGTGACAACATAATTTCAACCACACAATTCCACATCATTTGACGAAAAGTGTGACGTCGTTGCAATGTTGCTGCAACGTCGATGTGCCCATTGGGATGATCCAGTGATGTGGCCAATATTCATGAGAAAATCATAGTGGGGATCAAACCAGGGTCCCAGCGATTTGTAGCCCATTGTCATGTCAGCTGGATTGAGCCCTCCTCTGGAAAAATGTTACATGCATGTGTTTTTTGTTTTCGGTATGAATAATCATATGTGGATTATCTGATCCCTATCATCTTAATGCATGCTATTGGACTTTGAGAATGTGTGTACTAAAAATGTTTGAAACAGTAACAGAAACTCTCAATTGAGACAGCTAAAGTCAGTTCCATTGAGGTTTATTCACGATTGACCATATGGTCAGAAGCACAGATTAACACCTTTAGGTGTTGACAACAGCCTGATCACTCCCCCACATTAATGCTTTTCTTTTGTATTTGACCACTTCCGGCTCAGACACTTCACTCACCAGCAAGTGGTCAAAGGCAATCCTACTCTGGGAGAAATAGTTCCCTTATAATAATAATAATAATATAGATTTATATAGCGCTAATTTCAGTAAACTGCTCATCAGCGCTCTTTCAGATCAAATCACTTGTAGGAATTCTGGAACAAATGCGTTTTTAGATTCTTCTTGAAGCTTTCCAATGTTTGTGCAGATATCAACGAAGATAGATATATAGATCCGCAGGATCATGTCAGGAAAGACAAAAAGGTAATTTTACTTTTAATTTACACAAATAATGCAGCCTTTCAATCAAATTGATTATAAATGGCCCCAGATGTACTGGTTAAGGGAGACCATTTACTATCGGGGCGGGGGGGGGGGGTTGGAGTTATTTAAAATGAAGTTTTGCTGACATAATGGATTCATTTTTGGCAAAGTTTCCTTGATTTTGTAAATGAAATTTGGAGAATTCGCAGGCTTGACATAAATAATTATTGCTTCACTACTGCAAAATTACGGTAAAACAAAACTCCAAACCCCCCTAGATATTAAATGTTCTCCCCTGAACAATAGGTTGACAAAGCACATAGATTATCCAGTACAATGTGAATCTGAACATGCGTTTGGAATCTTATGGCTCCTGGGAGACTAAATTGTGTTAATAAAGTTTGTCCGCTTGATGCAGATATTTCGGAAGTTAGATTTTCAGAAAATGAAAAATGGAAATAGACTTGTTAATCAGAAACACAAATTTTGTTGAAAACCTTAGCGCTCCACTGAAAATGCATTGGACCTTTGAGCCTGACCAACATAATCTGTTGATCATTTAAGAAATACCCCCGACTAGTTTCTCGCTGTCTCCATGATTCCTTGTTTTAATTTTGCTGGTAGATTTTAAGTGAGTGTGTCCTCAGGAAATGAATTAAATTTTGAAAAATAATTTTACAGGGAGGGGATGGCTAAGTATAGGTTATTCACCTAGGGAGAGGCAATATGTGATTTATCCAGCGAGGGCGTTTGCCCGAGCCGTGATAAACACATATTGCCGATCCCGCGGTGAATAACCGGCTTATACCATAAGACAAAACTGAAAGTTTTCATTTGTTGCTGTGGTTTTTTCACAGCTTCACTTATTATTCTCCCATGGGAGGATAACTGGACAACAAAGAATATAGGGTTTTATTGCTGTGAAATAATTGCTCATGATTGGATGGCAGAGGTGTCGAATGGTATAAATACCAATGTCAGTGTCACTCAACTTCTCTTCAACAGTTTACATAAAAACCAAGTCCTGGACCTAATCCTTGAGTTTGCAAATCAAGTGCAAGTTCACATGTTGCTTGCACTCTCTCCAGGTTGCAACTGTTATACACTTCTGCCGAACTACTTGTGGTCAAAAACAAAAGAGAGTTTTGAAAGAGTTGTCAAATACAATAGAATTGCAATAACTGTGACACAACTTAAAAAGGTGTCTGGCCATATGGTCAATCATGAATAAACCTCATTGAGACATTTTCAACTGGAAAAATGTGGACAACAAACATCACTTTACAGCTTCTCTGAGTGATAACTTGGGTACATTATCATTATGTGTTTCTTCTTATGTTCAATCAGTTTGAAAAAGTATGCCTTTAAGTTTTCAGATTAGGGACAGTTTTGGGATCATGTGGTCTTCTAGTTCTTCAATTGTCTGTTATGTCTCCTATGCCTTCAAATAGGCTATATACGGTTAAAATGGTCTTATTATGCATACTATCTTCCTTTTGGTTATATTTATGACGATTCTTACTCTCCCTGTCAGATTTTGAAAGCAATTTATATGAATTTAATAGATTTCTGTGATCTCATTCACCAATCCCAAAGTTACTCATCTCAAGAAAAACTGACGCTACTGAATCAAGAGTGCTTTACTGACTAGAATATCTTCAATAACATTGTTTCCATTGTTATTCAGTGCTTCACAATAAGCTCATTACTAGTAATGATGAAACGAGTATTGGTATGCTTCTATTCGGTAAATGATATCAGTTATATCGAACAGATGTTGAGCTAACAGTGAGAAATTACTATAAATCTGGGCCGCCTTCCGTTACTTCAGGTTTCCATGGCCACAGAACAACCATTTATTTTTATTTCTAGAATCTGATATTTTGCAAATCAATTGCATATTACCTCAATATAAACAGACCAAAATTGTATGTGCATGTGTAAAATATATCAAACGTTATGACAAGATGGACAGAACTTATGGAAAACCCCTCGTATCGATCAGTCTATCTATCTATTTATCTATTTATCTATTTATCTATTTATCTATTTATCTATCTATCTATCTATTTGTCTGCCTATCTATCTATCTATTTATCTATCTTTTGTATTTTTGATCTCTTTTATATTTCTATAGTCTGCACGGATTTCATGGCTGTGCCATTTACATATTATCCACTATTTTGCACTTTGTTGACCGAGTATATGCCAGACAGGAGCATTGACCTGTAAATGACACACTATGTATCACCGAGAATTTGAGATTAAGTCTGCTAATAACCTTACAACAGGGAAATAAGAAGTGCAACAAAATGATCATGTGGTTTGTTGTTCAAGTGGTATTGTGACCAGCAATTTTTCTATTCACCAGTGAGCACTGAGTGTAAAATTTTTTGTATGCTATATAACAATATTGTCCACTACTCCACATGCCTTGCCAAATGCATTTTTCCATCATGTCACAAATTAGTTTCGTGGAATATTTTTGCCTCATTGAGCACAAATTTGATCATGGAAAATCAAAAATATGATGTAGGAAATTTGACCATAAACTTTGTTGGAATCCTGCCACCCGAAGGCTTACGCCCCCTGGGAGCCACCTGATTCCTTGTTTCTTACCTGAATAGAAATTTAGTAACTCATCTTGCCAAGTGTGAAAAGAGGATAAGCTCAGTTGACAGTCCTCTGGGCTTTCAATGGATGAGTCAGGTTTGATCCGATCTACAATATGTATGGGGGTGTCAAATATTGAATTAACTGTGTTTGATCAGATCTACAATATGCATGGGCGTGTCAAATATTGAATTAACTGTCTTGGACAGCCATTTCAACCATTCTTCTCCTGATTGCTGTGCCTCCTGCCCTACTAGAGTGCTGTGTGTTCAAATGCAAGATATAGAGCTCAAAAGGACAATAAGAATATAATTATTGTGTAAGTCATATATTGTTAAGTTTCATCATAATTTGTTGATTGTCCTAATTTTTGCTTAACTTACATACTATATATGACAAGTTGATATGAAATTTGTTTTTTTTTTGGTGTCAAAAATATTTGCTGAATCAGCAAAAAAATGTATTTAGCCTACCTTAGAATTGATGAATAATTCCAATAACATAGCCTTCAGTTTCAGCACTTACAATACTATACTGCAAAGTCTAATTTAAGTTTAAAGGACACACCTGCTCAATTGTTAAATTGAAAACTGTTAAAAACTGACTATGATTATTGATAACGATATAAGTTGGAAAATACCCTCAATTTTGATGGTCTGTATTCTAATCCTTGCAAAAACTGCTATCACTCAGAATAAACATAGGTATTATGTCAATTCCAAGTAACAAAGCAAAACAGTGTTTCGCAGGTGGTCTCTTAAGTATTGTGAGGTAGTATTTTAGAACAATGGAGCAAAATGTTGATATTTTCTATCTTCATCTTCCCCAAGTGGTTCATCTTTAAGTCTTCATTGACAGGAATATATCAAGAGACGACTTACTCTGCATATAACTTGTTTCATAAAGAATGAAATTTCAGGTATGAAGCTGGTGGTTGTCCTTGAACCATTTCAATAGTAAACAAGAGCCTGCAGATTGCCAAACAGAGGCGGCATGCTTTAACTGTAAGTGGTGAATCTGGTGATGACATGGCAATTGATAAGAGGGGAGACCATGGTCACTTGTGTTATTGTTACCAGTGGCTAATTTGCAAAATAACATTCGGGCAATAGTCTTCATCTTTCAATTATGTTGTGCACAAGATCTACACTTTTGATATTTGTGACCTGCTCCACCAAAATCAGGTCAAAGTTGGCAATTAATATTCCCAAGAAATTAGCAAAACGTGTTAATATCTATTTTTAGCTAATGGTACCACATTTAAGCAAAAGTTATTTCCTTAAAAATTCAGACCATTGAATAATTAAAATTAGGTGCCCTTCTTGAATATTCTTAGTTCTTTAATTTCTTTGTGAAGGCAAGAAATTTAAATGTTATTTTCTCTCAGTTTGATGTTTTTGTATCATCAGTGTTTGAGGTGCCACATCTCTTAAAACATATGAACAATATTTTTAAAGCCCAATTGCAATAAAATTAAGTCATTTTCTGAAATAATTTTTGATGAAGCAGGTTACAAATATCAAAATTATACATCTTGTGCACAAAAAAATTGAAGGGCGAAAGGCATTTCAAAAAAGTAGGTCGTGCAACACCATTTGCCTTCTTGGCGCTGCAAGAAAACTTTGTGTTTTACCCATTTCTTTGGGCAGATTATTTGTAGTAGAGTTGAGAGGATGTTGTAATAAAATCATAGTAAAAAAGGCCTACGCTTCCTGAAAATTAAGATCCCTTTTCACCTATTACACCTCTTACACACTACAAGAATTGGGACAATCCCGAGTTCTAAATTGGACTGAAAAATGGTCTAGGTCTCAGGAACTGACCTAGTCGCAAAGTTGATCCACTGGTCAGTGACAAAAAAATTAATTAGTGGTGACCAATTTCAGCAGATATTTATCGTAGAAACTCTGCATCCCAAAAAAGCAAGAAATAAGGATATATATATATAAAAACACATGTTTACAAATTGTAAAATCATACTTCGGGACTGTTCAGGATTTATGACTGGAGGGGTGGGAGTTTTGGCCTAGGGGTACTAACTTTTCACATGTGTTTCAAGGGGGGTTATCGATTTTTGACAACACTTCCAAGGGGGGGGGGCAATAAATTTTAACAAAGAAAAAATGTTAAAAAACAGGCATAAACTCATTTTATCCAGACTTTTTTATGTGCAAAAGTCAGCGAAATGAAGCGAATCTGTACGCGTGACCTTGTATAACAGTATATATGTGTATATTTCTTGGTATGTCTAGGGGGAGGGTTCTAAAAATACGAATGACACCTAAGGGGGGTATCAATTTTTGACAGGAAGTTCCAGCAAAACTCCCAGCCCCCCCAGTCATAAATTCTGAACGGTCAATAGTAGCATCCCTGAAAATGGTTGGCGGATGACAAAGGTGGTGGGGTATTCATTCTGGGATAACGGAGGGTTACAGTGGAAAGTGGTGCACAAAACAAACGATTGATTACGTAAATTATTTCTCAATTAATTTTTATGATTAGCCAACAAAATCTTCAATTGTTCACATTTTTGTTTGGACAATTATTTAGAACAGTTATGTTGTCCAGAATTACTATTTATTACAAGAACAAACTGATGTATTCTGAAATACTGGTATGTTGACGAGTGAATCAGGCGCTTTGTTTTTCAGCACCTACACACTTCGTAATGCAGGGTGCTCAGAGCAGGCAGCTTCTGAGGCGGTATGTCAGATGGTATATCATCACGTTAGAACTGACTTTTCTGCCACAAAAAGAATTGGAGATTTTTTGTTCTTCACTATGCTTTTCATTGAATTTCAAGGGGGGGGGGTTGGTCTAGTGGTAGTGGGCTGGACTGCCAATCGCTGGGTCCAGGGTTCAAATCCAGCTCTTGCCGGGTCACCTGGGCCTATGTTGGAAGGCTGCTTCAATCATCCTTTGCCTCATTGCCGTGTCCTCCTCCTGTCCTACAAAGTGCATAATTATAGGACGTAAAGCCTCAATCATCCTTCCATCCATCATTGCATTTTCATCATTTCATTTTATCCAGTTTGCTGAGAACATACTGAAAACTTTGTGCTTCGCAATGCAGCAATTTGAACAAATATCCACACTTCTGTAGCAAGATGCTAGAAATTCAGTGATTTGGGAAAATCACTGCTATACCAAATTATGTCATTTTTCATATCCTTTGCAAGACACTGGAAATAATGTCATTTGGGTAAATCAGTGTCATACCTACTTGAAATTTATTTAGATACTATACCCTGCAAGGTGTCAGAAATCTCATGATTTAAAGAAATCAATTGAGTAAAATTTGATATCACCCTGTGTGATACCAAGTATAACGATTTGTCCAAATCGCAAGGAAATTGACACAATTGCTAAGTCAGACTTATGCGACCTTTCAGGAAAAGGGTCATATCCCACAGGACTGTGTTACTAGTGAACCTCTTAAATGCTAGTAAATTACACAACAAATGCATCAAAGACAATTTCTGGAAGAAGTAATGACAATTTATGCAGAATTTTAACAGTGTTGTTGGAGCATTGAGCATCAGTTCTCAGCAATGATTCTCTTTCCAACCAATATTACTTGAAGACAGTTTAGTCAATGACTATCACAAGGTTTCAGTGCGGGAGATCTCAGATATAAATTTCTGTCCTGTTTTCATAATTTTTTTTTGTAAATTTCAACTTTACAACCACAATGGAAGATGGGGACCTCATTTCTTCATTGTGCCCAGGGCCTCCTAGACCCTAGATCCGGCCCTGCCAAAATCCATCACAAACAACCACACCTAAACAAACAGGAACTTCTTTCACTCTTGATTACTGATCATCTACCCAACCTATTTGTGCTGGCCAGCAATTTGAGTCAAAGTCAGTTCTTCAAATTGTCACAGGTCATGCAAAGGATTCTTAATGGCAATACATGTACTTGCAGTTTGGTGTGGATTCGGGGACTGTATATTCTTCAGAAGTGTGAGGCATTATAATACGGGACATGCTTTACTTTCAAATTTTCGAGAACTGAAGAAGTTATGTTTTGTTCGGGGGAACATCTCAGTGGCAAATATCACAGGTTCTTAAAACCATTTGATAGGAATTGTCTAAGCGGTATTTTTAAGTAATTGATCGTGCAACAGCCTGCATATATAATCAAAGAGCAGGTTTACACTTTACATCCCATCACTGTCACTGCAGCTGCTTTCTTTACTTTGAAAATTTATATCAGTTTGTGCCTGAAAGGCTCTGGTATCGATGATGTACGGGTTACATGAATCGTTCCGTACCTCTATTTCTTTTTTCAAAATGTGTGCAAATAAAGATTTTGACAAAAACTACTGTCAGTGGCGTCCCTATCGGGGGGCACGGAGGGGGTACAGGCCCCCCCCTATTGGACCTGTGCCTCCCCAGGTGCCCCCCATATGAACTTTTAAACTCTGGCTAAAATATATATTAGTATAGTGGGTACCCCCCCAGAGAATCACGGGCCCCCCCAGGTGCCCCCCTGCTCGAGACCCCCAAGTTACGCCACTGACTACTGTTTAGATGATATGGTTCACTGAGTGCAGAAAAAAAAACCTGAATAAGAAATAATGATTTGGACAATCTTGTTACTATCACAAGCAAAAATTAGATATATTCTAAAGATTTGTAATCATCTTCTTGCAAATACAAACAGAATCAGTTTCAAAGCAAAAAGAATCTTACATACTCTGAGGATAAAATCCTCATTTGGATTTAAACTGTTATACCCTGAAAAACCAATGGAATTAAATAAGCTTTCCATTTCCAGGGCTTCTGCTGATATTGAGCAGCTTTGCTGAAATAAATATCTTAGACTCGGTGGTTCAGCTCTTTCTGGCGTATTATTTTATATTTTAAAGTCTTTTAGAAGTGAGCATATATTAGATATAGATTTTTAAAATAACATTAAGTTTTGATGAAGAAGATACGAACAAGGTATGGGGAAGTGCATGTACATTGCAATCTAAAACCTTGTACCTTGTTTCTTATTCTGATGTCAGATTTAACAGATTGATACCAGTGATGATGGATAGCTCGAGAAAACGATAGAGACAGATAGAAGGATCGATGACAGATTGATAGAAAGATAATATTTGTCTTCTTTCTGCTCATTTTTCTTTTCAATTCTGCTTTATTCATTTGTGAATTCTGTTCTGTTTTCTTTTCTTTTCATTTATCCCCAGACTAAGACCCTTCTTACAACAATACGTAAACAACAATCTCGTTGTCATCCAACAAGACGCAAACCAGAGAAGTATTTGCACCAAGCAGTTTTTGTTGTTTATTTTACTATGAAACTTATATTTACATGACAATCATAGTTGCAAAAACCCCTATGAATGAAACGTATCAGCATAATCTTTAATTTATTTTTATCCTTTTTTTCTGGAATGATTGTTCTTACCGATGATCACCGAAGATTTCTCACAAAGCCAAGTTTTGTTTCCTACAGTAAATTATAAAGTGATCTTGTTTTTTATCTGGACGCTCAGTTGATCAAAGAAAATTAATATCTTTAAGAGAATCAGTATATCCCGTAAACTGTTGAGTTCGGAATAACAACATCCTCAATGAAACTTGGTTAAAGATAAAAGGTTCACACATTTTAGGTTTACCTGAATATTCTGACAACGAAGAAGGAGAGGATGGAAGGGGAATGAGAAGGGATGGCAGAGGATATGATATAATACCCCATAATGTTTACAATACCATATGAAAAAGCAGTGGATATAACCCATGTGGTTTTGTGTTGTATACTCAATGGTTTGTTGTATACTCAATGGTTAGATCATTGTTGGTGATGTCATTGCATTGTTAACCATTGTGACATCATGTCCATGGTGATGTCACAACATTGTGACATCATCACTTGAGCTCCTATCTGTGCTCCGATTGGCTGATGCAGCTGTTGAGTATAGATTGCCAAGTGAAGTTCAGCTTTCTTTGGAGTTACATAATGGGGTATAAATAAGACCAAATGGTTGTATGGTGGTATTTTGAGATGTACTCCAACTTGTGAAGATATCCTGAGTCCTCTGTACATCTCAAAATACCACCATACCCATTTGGTCTTATTATAATAATCATAACAGGAGAGGTGAGCAGAGAAGACTTGGGAGGAGAGAACGGGTAGGTGGTGGGGATGATATTTGGGAGAGAAATTAAATTAGAGAGGAGGTGGACAGGAGAAAGGAAAGGCAAAAGATGGGATATAAGAGGAGAGAGAAGAAGATAAGGGAAGAAGAGAGAAAAGGAGAAGAGGCGAGGCAAAAAGAGATGAGATGAGATGACACGAGGGGAGAGAGGAGTGAAGAAGACAAAAGGAAACAAGATAAAATGATGAATAACAAAAAAGATTGATTGATTGTGCAGAAAAAGACACATAAATTATCACTATAAGAATACAGCAGGACACAGTGACGTTAGCGTTGCTGTAGATAGCCAAGCCATATGTTGATCAATGATGTTCTAAAAATAGGGCTGTTAAGAAAATTAGGAGACACTTGCTTAATAGCTACTCCATATCATCGTTATGGAAGGCAGTAATTACACCTAGTGCTTGGGAGACACTGTTATATTCCTGCAATAATGGGTGCAGTATTCCAAGGGTATATAAATATTTCCTTGAGATAGAGTAAACTCTTTCAAGAAAACTGCTCCCTGGTGCTTGAAAAATATTGTGAGTATGTAAAAGATATAAACTGAGCCAAATAAAAAACGCAAAACTGTTCCAAGGGGTTTATTTTTCTGAATTTGCTTCTGATGGACTATTTAATGTATGCATGTGTGTAATCAGGTATCAAAGGACTCAGTTACAAAAATCATTCAAGTGTGACCATTATTTGCAATAATACGGCCAAGTTTATCACATTGGGGTATGGCAAGTGGACAGGGGCATTAGGCATCCCACTGAGCAAATCTGATGATTTCATGTGAAAGCTTGAAGAAAATGATGGAAAAGGCCATACAATTCACTTCAGTTGTGATCACTTAACATGCTACAATTTTGTTCTTTAAGAAGTCATGTCAAAGTTTGTCACACACAATGATATTCCAGTGAAACAATGCAACTGTGGAAACAGGTCCTCAAATAGCCTGGGAGTGGTAAAAGGCTTAGGGTCCATCAAAACGACCTTACACACCCTTTATAGCAGCCATAGGACAAGCAGTAATTCCAAGTGTACCCTCCTCATGGCTTTTCTTGCGGCATCAGATGTCAGGTTGTTAGAATAGCAAAAGGAGGACACACCGGCACACATAGTGCCAATTTTCACCTGGTAAGCTGTTATAGAGGTTGTGTTAGGTCTTTCTGATAGACCATAAGACTTTTGGTGACTCAGCTATTGTACAGGCCGTTTGAGGTCTTGTTTCCATGGCTGCATTGTTGCATTGGAATATCATTGTGTGTGACAAACTCTGCTCTGACTTTCCAAAAATCAAATTTTTTAACGACTTACATGGCACTTATTGAAGTGAACTGTGTGGCCTTTTTCATCATTTTCTTCAAGCTTTCACAAGAAATCATTAGATTTGCCCTATGGGGTGCTTAATACCCCCATCCAGTGGCCATACCCCAATGTGACAAACCTAGCAACAGACACACAAGAAATGGTCACAATTGAGTGATTTTAAGCAACTAAGTTCTTTGACACCTGATTATACATATACATAAACTCAAAAGCCCATCTGAAACTTATACACAAAAATAAAGCCCTAGCAATAGTTTTGCGTTTTTAATTTGGTTCAGTTTACTATAATTGTGATGCTTCTTTAGTGTAGTATTCATCTGTTTGTTGGTCCATATGCATGTCAATCTTTAAATTTGAAATAAGACGCTAGGCTACCATTTCAGATGAATTATCAGAGAGAAATTGCTATGCCTGACTTGCTACACTGGAAGCAACAAAGACAGGGCTGAATACAAGACAGCAACAATAGTTATGAATTAACGCTATTCCTTACACTGCTTCGAATAATCTTGAGATTCCAAGTTCACTCACGTCTTGTGAAACATTTTAAGTTAATCTGATAGGTTCATGGACTGTAATGAACCTATCCAATGTTCTTAATGTTCTGTGTGGAAAGTGACCATTAAATTGACTGCTTAATTAAAACTGCTGTAGAAAGCACTTTAAGGCCTGTGGTCGTCGCAGGAACTGGATTGATTGAATGTTGAACAAAGTAACATACATGTGTTTTGGAGCCACATAGAATGCCATTGAATGATTATTCAATGATGAAACGCACTTACCAATAAATGGCCTTTTTGGCTGTTATTAATGTCTTCTGTGCCCCTAATGACGTGATGGCATGGGGAGGTGTGAAAACTGAAAAGAAATAGTGCCAGGGGTGAAATTAGATTGGACAAAAAATATAGCTAAAACATGGAGTGAAATAAGCACATTGTATGAAAGCATCATATTTGAAGCAAGGATTGCAAGCAAAAAAAATTACTGATTATTGGTTTTGCCTTCAAGTGTTCATTTTCATGTGTGCATAATCATTCAACAAAACTGCACAATGTATTTGTAACAGTTCAACTTGTCATTAAGGCGGTCAAACAATATTTCAAAAGGATTACGAAATTTCATTCATTTTACTCAAGGTTTTATTGTCGTATTAAAAGAAGTGCTCTTGCAACAATAGTTTAAAAAACTCGACTTGAAATTTCTGTTTCCCAGAAACAAGTGTATTTTTGGAAACAAATTTCTCTATAAAAACACAAACAATTAAGAAAATACATTGTTCAGTGAGGCACTAAGAAAGGAGCATTTTTTGAAAGTTCATTGATTGCCATCAAGGCTACTAAAGTTTGAATTACCCTTCATATTTCCATGTTTTGGCATTTAATAGAGACTTAAGGGACAAGCAGTTCTTCAAATTCTTCTGCCTACTGATTTTGAAAATGATGGTTCATCGGAATTGCTAACAAAGCAGAGTTACATACTTGCTTCTTCATACCGTTATAGCTTACCAAATAATGATCTCAGCAAGACCACAACAATTCATATTCTATGGATCTTGGCAGTTTTATAGATGAGTTCATCCTGAGCAATCATGCATTAGCTTTATTCATTTGATATTAGCTTAAGATAAGCCATGCTGGGCTGTTTCTGAAACAAGGGTATGCCTTCTGAAACAATGGTTCATGTCCTCTAGGATATGAGGAGCGTCTATATCAAGAAAGAGATAAGGATAAGCCTAGAAAGCATTGGCATTATTACAGGGGCAGTGGCATGCCTTTAAGATTGGACCAGTTACCCAAGCTGCTCCATAAAAAAATTGTGGCCTATGATAAGTAAGAATCTCATGCTGACCTATTTTACAACAAAGTTGACATTTAAGGGTAACTGGCTAGGACCATCACACAATATTATACACAAAATTGACAATGACTATTCTACATAACGATACGTAATTGCATCTACCAAAATTCTAAACATTAGACAATATCCTTTTTTCAGAGGAGTATTTCCTTTTCACATCTTTTGACACAAAACTTACTTTCTGTCACTTCATTTTTGAAAAATGTTGAAGTAGAAAATAGATGCTTGGATATAATATACTCCATAACATCTATGGGAAACAACATATGCCGCATATGCCCTTCCTTTTCTGAGTGTATTTTCTCCTTCGCTCACTTAAAGTGCAACTTGAACTCTCACCCTTGGTGAGACTTGATCATGAGACTCGGTGGTAATTGACGGGAAAATGCCTCTGGAATATAAAATTGGAAGATCATCGGACTATTTCCTTTGGTGAAGCCTTTTGTATTTATATATGATCTTTGGGACTTGACCAGAGAATTGTGATGCAGAATCCTGGACAGTTTAATTTCATACATATTAGAATTAGACACACATGAGGGAGTCCACTCTATCTTGAATCTATGTAGGTGTGAATTGAGTCATCAACATAAAGTTTATTTTATACAAAACAGTGTTCTTGAAAATTATATAATGATTATCTATATCAAGCGCAAATCATCAGCAAATTATTTCTTGAGATGTTGTTATTAGTAGTTTCAGAAAGAGCTTTTAGGAAGGACAAAGAAATAAATGTCTAGGCCATTCATGTAGCCCCATGCATTTTTTTTTTCAGAGAGTTTCAACCGCGTAGATTTTTGCCATATCACACAATGCTTTTTTTATACTTATTGTGATCCGGTGCATGAAACTATTGACAGCTTATGTCATTCCATTACTGCTTTGTGGTGAGCAGGCATCTCCCATATGCTTGCATCTTAAGCTGTCTGGAACCATCTAACAATCTCTCATCTCTGATATAGCTGGCACTTATTATGCTTCATCTGCAGATATTGCTGTGTAGTATAGCTCTGCCATCATGAGTGCTTCTTAGGGCAGTCCACATCACGGAGTACCAATTAAGTGGCCTATGATGTGTATGATGATGTCTAAGAACAGCTCTAAGTAATTATCACTGCCTCAGGCAATCATGAAAGCAAATATATAAAGAAACTCATCTTTAGACACATTATTACAGATAACTGAGGTTCCCAAATTGTCATGCGGTTATTCTTTTGAATAAATGTGAAATGCAGTGGTCAATGGTCCCTGACATATAGACCAGCCCAAGACTGTGTAGGCATCGTCTGGTCTCTTGTTGGGCTTTAGATTCTTCTTTGGTCCATCAATAATACCACCTAGTACGGGGCAGGGCGTCCACATATCAGCGTGTTGGTCTCTGAAAAGCGATCTTACAATACATATCTTAAAGTAGATATGACTAACACGCATTGTTTCAATTACTAACACGGATTGTTTCAATTACCATCTTTTTTTCTCCTCAAATGGGAAAGAAACAATGAATCTGTGTTACTGTGACGATAGTTATCAATATAAAATACTATTTTCATTAGAAAATGTTCTGGGTTGTTCTTTAAACTTTTTGTCTGTATTTGACACAAATCATCGTAGTAAACTATTTTCTTGAGATGTTGTATCAATAGTTTCGAATAGAGTTTTAAAGAGGGATAAAAAATACATGAAAAGTCGATTCCTGTAGCCCATACATACTTTCTGACAGATAGTTATATTGTTTCAAATGCATAGATTTTTGTAATATCATGCAATACTTTTTATACTCATTGCGACTTAGTGCATGGAACCATTGACAGCTTATGTAATTCCATTAATGCTTTGTAGTGAACAAGGATATCTCTTGTGCCTGTATCTAAACCTGCAATAGTTGCTGCTTGTTATTCTTCATCTGCAGATATTTAGAACTGTGTAGTATAGCTCTATCATCATAAGTGCTTCTTAAGGCATTCCACATCTTTGAGTGCTCATTAATTGTACAATGGTATGTATAATGAAGGCCAAGTATCCTTGCCTGAGGCAATCATAAAAGTAAATATATACATAAATCTTAAGGCACTTTATCACAGACCTTCCACAAGTAAGCTATGAGATCACTACATGATTATTCCAAGAAATACAGCAATATAACTTTAACCCACTTTTGTAACACAGTGGACAATGGTCCCTGTTCTATAAGATCATCCCAAATTTCTGTGGGAATAATCTGGTCCCTTGTGGGGCTGTAGTCTCTCTTTGGGACACACAATACACTAATTATTCTAATAAGTACAAATGAAGTTTTTTCCCTCAAATGGGAAATAATCCACTATATATCTTCATATGTCTTAATTTTTCTTCTGACTCGTCAACTTGAAGAATCCAGTTCAGAAATTGTTCATGTTTGTTTACTGTTCCTTGTCCTATGTTCACTACCAAACAGCCCTTCAAACTGGCTTTTTATTCACGAATATCAGGGTGCAATATGTGTGTATACAAATATATCACAGGCTGTGTTGGTTAGGATTGAAAGGGAGAGAGCAGTTACCAAAGGTACTCAGCCTTGCATGTTGAAGTAAAGAAGGCTTAGAGATCATTGATAGTTTAGAAGAGCTCTAATCAATAGTACTTATACGCAGCTGGGGTGTCGCGTGAGAGCGTCCTTGTATGTGATGTGTAAGTGGAAGATTACACAACAGAAAATTGAAGTATCTTATAACATTGTACATGCTGTAGTATTCTCAATGTTACACATTGCCATCCCTCTGAAAAAGCTTCAGTAAGTTCAAAC
Source organism: Platynereis dumerilii (assembly GCA_026936325.1). Classification (NCBI taxonomy): domain Eukaryota; kingdom Metazoa; phylum Annelida; class Polychaeta; order Phyllodocida; family Nereididae; genus Platynereis; species Platynereis dumerilii. The sequence continues at coordinate 1,877,174 of JAPTHN010000042.1, read as the reverse complement.
TTAAAACAGTCTGCTGCACTGTGTGCTACAGCATATTATTTTTAGAGTTGTGCATACTGCATATCTTTTAAATGAAAGGATCAGTGTTGTTATCCACAAATCTGATGTAAATGCAGAATCCCTTTTGGTCTGGTCAGTCATTTTTGCTTTGAACTCATTCAAACACAAAATCATTTCATGACCAATTATCAAATAGCAGATAAATTTACATTTGTCTAATAAGTAATAATAATAAATATAGTTATACACTTTATACACAGCTGATAATACAATTCTTTATACTTCTTTCCATGCGAGACTTAGTGACCACTAAATCTGTAATATTTGATTTTACCTCATTTATACACTCCTTACACAATGTATGCACACAAAAAAAGAAATACTATATACACACATTGCGCTGTATCATTAATACATCTTGCTAAAATAACTTTGCCAAATTGCTCCATGAACAATTCAAATACTGTTGGGTTGCATACTTTCTATATCACTAGATAACTGTTGCTCTGTTTGCATCATCAATATTTAGAGTAACATTTCTAATGCCATAAAAGGCAGATGATTCCGGCTCAGAAGTTGGATAATGGCAACCACAATTACTAACAAGCTTCGGGCTATGATGTATTGCGGAAAGATGAGAGGCCGAGCAAACCTTCCGCTTGCAAGGTCCCATATTCCTTTTTTGACTTTCACCCTCGCCTGATGGTGAAATGTGGGCAGACAAGCAGGTGGACCTGTCAACTCACTGGACTCTCACAGAGCATGTAATTACAAGAAGCGGGTCTACAGAGCTAAGTACACCGTTGGTCATTTTATGCTGGAAAATAACATCCCCCTCACCGTCAATGGTGTCACTAAGCAGGCCTGTGAGTCATACAAGGACATATAAAATTGCCTTAGTGGCAGAATTTCACAGCGTATGGAAGCAACAAAGGACGAGATTGTTCAGTAAAATTAAAATATATAATTTATTTACTGTGTTATAACATTAATAAAGCAATGTTCTCCTCAATTTTGAAAAGTGCATGAACAAAGGAAAGATTTGCTTGCATTCACGAATATTTAACTGGATGAATTGCTCGCATACCGCTTTTTGTGCACTGCGTGATGGACTATCAGTCTATCAGTCATAAAATACTTTTTATGTTAATTTTATGTTAATTACTCTATCAACAGCGAGGATTTTAAAACGTCTGGATCCTTCGCTCTCTTCTTTTATGTTTCTGTAGTAGATGTATTATGAACTGAGCAAATCAATAACTGTTACAGGGATCCGTAGAGATTTTAATAGAATTTTATGATCTGAATATTTCTTCATTCCATTTCATTAAACAGTTTCTCAAATATTATATTGTCTTTTTATAGACACTTGATCAAATAGATGTGCCACAGATTTCCAATGAAATCAGCAATAAACAGAAGTGGCAAAATCCATTCCGATAGACTTGCAAATATTCAGCAAAAGAAAGACGTGATACTGACTCCTGGTGACACATTTTATGATCTTTGCAGCTGTTTGTCCACTTTGATTAAATGAAAAATGATGATCTTAAATATGATAGTAGATTCGGTCATGCTATATTTCATGCTATACCTGGATGGTTCTATAATTTGTTATATACAAGCACTTGAAGAAGGCCAAGACCTCTACAGCCCTCATTTTGTATCAATGTCTTAACTCATAAAAAAACTTACAAGTCCGATTTTCAAAATTCAAAAACCTGCATATATCAAGTAAACTCCTCCAAATTCAAAGCACTTATTAATTTTGCTCTATTATCAATATTAACTTCGCAAAAACCTTTTCGGCGCATTACGCTGCATTAATTCAAAGTGGCCACAGCAAACCAGTGGCAGATTCATGATTTTTTTTTGTTGGGGGGAGGGGTTATTTTTCAGGCCTGAAATCACACACTATTAAACAGTACTGAAAAGCATGTACACTGTGCATGTAGCAATTAACAAACTCATAGACAAACAGGTGGTTTTACATAACAAAAGTTTCTTTTTCTACACATCCTTGGCTATGTAATATTTTCATGAAACAAGGACAGGGGCTTTGGAATTTTTCTAAGGGTATTTATTTCATAGAAATGCACTCTTTAAGATATCAAAACCTTTTATTACATCCCACATACCCTCAGGTTCATGGTAAGATCGATACAGTACCCTTTTTTAAGGGTACTTTTCTTGTTAAAGCATTGACAGACTTGTCTAGTTGCAATTTTATTGTATAGGACCACAGGTCTATCATAGTACAATATATTGGAAATTTTGTAATAAATCTTACAAACTTTGAAGCTGGCCCGTGTAACACCCTTATATAAAGGCAAGGGCAGTTTACAAGACCACAACAACTACAGACCAATTGCGATCACAGCACACATTGCCAAGATATTTGAAAGGAATGTTCAACGTCAACTGATGCAGTATATGGTCCTCAATGACTACATCAACATCGACAAGTCTGCATACCGTGAACACCATAGTACGCAAACCTCCATCCTCAGAGTAACTGATGACTTTATCGACAACATGTGTGACAAGCTTCTTACCGGTGTGTGCCTACTTGACATTAAAAAGTGTTTTGACACAATCGATCACAATATACTTTTAAGAAGACACTGAGCTATTATGGTATTATTGATAATGAACTCTCATGGTTTAATAATTATTTGCTCAATAGATTAAAACCAGTTTCTGTAAATAACAAATTATCATCTAAAAATATGGTTAATATTGGAGTTCCTCAAAGAACAGTTTTAGCACCAGTGTTATTCACGATTTTTGTCAATGATATATCTCAATTTGTAGGCCTATTTTCATGTAACTTATATGCAGATGACACTTTAATATATTGTAATGGTTCTGATGTCTCTCAAGTAAACTCTGCCCTTCAAAATTGTATTGATTCTGTTAGCTCATGGTATAAGCCTAATCGTCTATGTTTAAATATTGCAAAAAGTAATGTCATGCTTATTTCTAGTAAATATTCATATGTTACTGTTACAAATAATGAAGTTAAGATAGAGAATCAGTTGCTCCAGCAGACTGACACTGCTAAGTATTTGGGTGTTAGACTCAACAACCATCTTACATGGGATGTTCAAGTGCAGAAAATTTGTAGATCTCTTGGTTACAAGATAAATAGATTAGCACGTCTTAAACATATTACCCCAGTTCATGTACTTAACAAAATTTATATTTCTTCCTTACAATATGTTATTGAGTATGCTATATGTTCATGGGTTTATACCACTTCTTCAAATATTCAGAAAGTACAACGTCTACAAGATTATGCCGCACATGTTATAACTGGCAATTTCGATTATATTAATATTAGGGGCGCTGACCTTGTTAAGTCTCTAGGATGGATGAACGTTGTCCAACGTCGTGACTATTTTACATTGTTGCAATATTTTAAACGTATACATGGTGCTGCTCCAGCTTATCTGTCTAATAATGTAACACTCTGCAATGAAGTCAATGTTAATTATGCTCTCAGGTCTAGCGATTCATATGATGTTTTAATGCTTTTTCCTTGTAATTCAGCTCTTAAAAATTCATTTACTTAATATGGTGCTATGTTATGGAACAAATTGCCTGGTCAACTCAAGTCATCTATGTCTATTGATGTTTTTAAATGTAAACTCAAAGCATTTATCAAGTCTACATAATGTTTTATCAAGTTTTAATGTTAAAGTATTTCCATGTTTATATGTATATAACTTTTTTAATCTTTTTTTTTTTTTTTTCTCTTTTTGTATATATTTTATTCTCATTGTTATCATTGTCAGGACTAGTTTGAAAAACAGTTTGTTCTAAGAAACTTTTATCCTGAATAAATATATTTAGAAAAATAAAAAAAATAAATAAAAAATACAAACTTTGGTGTATTATGTCTTTCACCAACCATACCACAAAGTATTTTTATTGGTACATGTGGCACTTATTGTAACAAGCAGTGCAACATTTTTATGGGTCATGCGGTCTATTTCTCTGCATCACTTTTCACTTTCGCTCAATATTCAAGCTTCCCAAACTATTTGAACCTCAAGTCCATCTACTTCATTTCAGCACATTATCGTTCGATTTTGTCTGGGTGAGTGCCAGCTGCACAACGTTTTCATGAATGTGACAAAGCTATTTGATTTGCATGCACTGCTCAATGACTACCACTCGTGTTTAACCACTTGATATGGTTGCAACAAGGTGTATTACTTGCCATGAGGTAACCAACAAAGCTGATTACATTTTATTGTCATCCCCCCAGCTACCTATGAAGGTGTGAACTTTGCAAATCTTAAAGGAAAGTACAAAATGGAATGGCATAATGCTTAATTATTTGCCATTCCTTTTTAGAACTTGTTCCTTTTTTTTAGTTTTCAAGTATACAATCATGTATGGAGTCATTTAGGCGAGTATTATGGGCCCATCTTTTTACTCTGGGGATTAACCACTAATGTGCTATTGTGCAGGAATTCACTCACACAGAAAAACAAAAACACACATAGATATATAAGACAAGTAGAAAGTCAACAAAGATATGAAGGGACATTTATACACCAGCTCAGCCACAAGTCTGCTGCGCATCTAGGGAGAAAGGTAGTGGAGAGAAAAATGAGTTGACATAAACTTGAACAGGAGTCGGATACACCGGCAAAAGTTAATGCAATGCTCTGTTGGAGTGAATGGAATATTTTATTAAACTGCAGAAAACACTCACACTGAAAATTACTAAAATTCTAAATCCAGAAAATGATCGCAATTTCATGTTGTCAATGAATAGAATTTGTACTGTGCTGTGTTTTAAATTGGTGATTTCTTGTTCACATCAAATATATCCGATTTATAAGAGCACCTACATAAACAAGATATTGCAACATGTGCCTTTTTGGAATAAAAATAAGTTTACAAAGCATTGAACAAAGAATTTTAGGCAGTTTCATTGGGAATCAAGCCATCTCTGCGAATCTTCTTCTTCTTCTTCTGTTACGCTCTTCCGTCTTTCGACATAGCGCGGCGCACCACAACCTGCCAAATACTTCTATTTTTAGCTAACTGTTCATGATCAAAACATTCATATGTGTAATTATTCCTACCATTACCATTTACAACTGTAACATTTATACTTAGCTTATCAAGATCTTTGTCCACTAATTTCAGCCAGGTCTGTTTCTGCCCTCCCCTTGGTCTTTGAACATATTTTCTCGCTTCTCTTAGCGCTCCCTTTGCCGGGGTTTCTTCTGGTAGACTCAATAAATGTCCCTACCACTGTAATATTCTTTCTTTAACACTCTTACTCCATGGATTTAACTTGGTTCCTCTGTATAGTTCTTCGTTTGATATCCTATCTTGCCATGTTTTCTAAGATTCTTCGCAGTATTTTTCTTTGAAATATGTCAACGTCATTCTCTATTTGTTTATTCACTGTCCATAACTCACAGTTGTATAAAAATATACTTTCCACGTGACTACGGAAAAGTCTGATTTTAACCTTTTTCGACACTTTCTTGCTTTCCAAGATTTTCTTCAACTGGTTGTAAGCAGCTATGGCTAAAATTTCTCCTCTGTTAATGTCATTTTTTGTGTCTAGAAGGCTTCCTAAATATTTGCATTTTTTCCAGCTTTCATTTTCTCCCCTTTTAACTTCATATTCTTCTGTTTTACCATCATTCACTTGAAAATTTTTTGTGAATCTGGCAAGACTTAATAGTATTGTCCAAGCCCAACACATACTCTCTGGCACTAATCGCCATAAAGTGATTGAGTTGGTGGAGTTTTGGGTCACACCAAAAAACTAATTTGATTTCTTGAATGATCAGCTGCCTTGGCTGAACTAAAGTTCAATCTCCTAATGCAACTTCCAGTGTTTCACAGTACAAGACACAAAGGCGAGGTTTACTTCATTCAAAGTGACACACAACTGCATTCAGTGCACTGGTGAAAATATCAACTGCAAAATGGCAAAATAGTCATATTTTGTTAACTTGAATGCATTCTATACATGTAGATACCATTTTGTTATGATAAACAGAGAACCAAAACAATAAAGCAGTTGGCCAATTATTCTCTAAACGAAAATACTTCTAATCTTTTTGATCTTCTAAGATCCACATGCCAAAATCCTATCTTAAAATCCTTCAAAAACAGCCCCACCTTAATACACAGGAACTCCTTTCTATCTAATCACTCTTTCTCACTGCATATTTGTTGTGCATATTTTTGACAAGCTGCATACCCAATGAAAGACTAGATTCACTCTTTAAATCCTACCACTGTCACAGCAACTCCCTTCTTTATGTTGAAAAATATATATAAATTTGTGTCTGAGAGACGCTGGTATCGATGATTTATTGATTTTATGAATCATTCCATACTGAAACTAATTTTTTCAAAATGTTTGCAATACAAATTTTGGCAAAGGCCACTGTTTGGATGGAATAGCCATTTAGAGAAGAAAAAATAACTCCATTGAGAAAAATTGATTTGGGAGATCTTGTTATAATAACACGCAAAAATGCGATATATTCTCAAGATTTGTCATCATCTTCTTGTAAATACAAACATCATCAAGCTCAAAGCAGAAAGAAGCTTACATACTCTGAGGATAAAATCTTCATTTGGATCTTAACTCTAATACCCTGCAAACCTGTGGAATTAAGTAAGCTTTAAGTTTCCTCTCTAAAAAATTAATACTGATATGAGCAGCTCTCCTGAAAAAAATATCTTAATAATATATTCAGAGGTTCAGCACTTTCTGGCATAATACTTTCCTTTAAAAGTCTTTGGAAGTAAACATACATTAGATTTAGATTGAATAAGATTAAGTTTTATAGAAGAAGATATATGGTATGTGGTAAGTGCATGTATATTGCTATGTAACACCTGGTACCTTGTTTCTTGTTCAGATGTTAGATTTGGCAAATGGACCGATTGATATAATACAAATAGATAGCTCAAGAAAAAGATGGAAGGAGATAGAAAGATAATATCTTCTTTTCACTAATTTTTTCTCGGCGCTTCGCCTCTATTCTATTCTGCTTTTTTCTCTTCTTAGTTCTCACAAAACCTAAGACACTTCTTACAAAGATACACAACAGTCTCGTTGTCATTCAAAAGCATTCAAAAGCATCAGCATTATCTTATATTAACATTCAACTTTTTTTTCTGGAATGATTGTTTTTAGCGACGATAACCAAAGATCTCTCACAGGGAGCATTTGCTTTCCCCCGCTAAAGTGTAGAGAGTTCTTGTTTTGCATCAAAACATTTGATCAATGGAATGTCTTGAAGAAAATCTCCCTTAAAATCTGGATAACTTGTCCAATTGCGAATTTCGGAATTCATGCAAATTCCTCAATGAAACTCGGTTAAAAAACGAAGGTTAACACATATGAAGTTGGGCAGAATATACTGGCGTCAAAGAAGGACAGGAAGGAGAATGAGAGGGGATTGGAGAGGATGGGATATAACGATATGAGAGGTGAGCAGAGAAAGGTCAGGAGGAAAGAGAGGATAGGTGGTAACATGAATTTTCAAAATAGAGAATAGGTAGAAAAGAGATGGACAGGAGAGGGTGCAGGAAAAGAGAGGAGAGGGGAGAAGAGAAGAGTAGAAAAGAGAAGAGTAGAAAAGAGAAAAAGAGAACTATAGAAGAAAGCAGATAGCAGGGAAGGGGCGAAGAGGCAAGGGAGGAGTGAAGAGGAGAAAGACAGACAGGATGAAATGCAGGAAAAAAATTATGATTGATTGCACGGGATAAGGCAAATTGATGATCATGATAACAATACAGCAGGACACTGTGATTTTAGCACTGCAGACAGATTGGCAATATGTTGATCTGTGATGTTCTAAAATAAGGCTGATAAGAAAATTAGCAAGAACTTGCTTAATAGCCACTCCACACTGATGTGATGGAAGGTGGTAATTACACTTAGTGCATGGGAGTCCTTTTTATATTCCGGCATTAATTTCTGCAAAATTTCAAGGGTATGTGAATTTGTTCTTTTTAATATATTAGAATTCTCCGAAAGTATTATCTTTCTCATGTTCCTTTACAGCGATGCACTTTGATAAAGAAAAAATGAGGATCAGTTCACCATGAAAAATGCACTTTGTGATTCATGATAGCTGATTTAATGTCATCTTCTATGCTTTCAAAATGGGAAACATAGAGGCAGTTTGATTAGTCATGATCAAGAGAAGGCCATTTGACTTGTCATAACTGATTTTTTATTGAAAATCAGATGCATGATCCTTTTGTTTGGCTGTCACCAACAAGAGGGATAAGTCTCCTTAAATAAAATTAACATTGAAAGTATTGGGTATGATCATGACAAATCATCTGTATGATGACACACGAAGTGCCATTTCACAGTGCAACAGTACACTCTTTTTCAGTATCAAAGTGCATCGCTGTAAGAAATATAGCCAGTCACTCAGTCATTCAACCTGTCAGTTTGTCTGTTGATCGATAATTTAGATACAGGTAAGATACTATTTTAATGTATTTAGCAGTTTATTGGTCAATATGCCAGTCAACCCTTTGATTCATTTCAGTGAATTGATATTAGAATGTGAGAAAATCTACTAAACCGCAAATTGAGAATTTAAGAGATTGGGAAGTTTTGTAATTTATGAGAAGAATTGTGAACTTGGTCTGTCATTGCATAGTGAGATTTGTATATGAGGTATTAGAAGATCAAAACATTTGTCTCATGTATGAGAGAGTGGTAAAAACTAAATGAAAGAAATTAAAAGAAATACCAAAGAAACTTGTTTTCCTCACAAATAAATGACCTTTTTCATTATCTTTTGGAAATACATCGTATGAGTAATGCATGGAAACACAGGTAGACACTATTTGTGTAGCCTAGCTTCTCTGAACATAGCCTGCCTTCTTTGAAATCTCTTAATGATACGCTTTTTTGTATGTACTCGTACCTTTGTCAAAGTTTCATGTAACGACAAATGTGTTTTAGTATCATCTTCTATAATTAAAATGGACACAGTGGAAAGCATTAAAGTAAGCTATTTCTTTTCTTAATTTCCTTTGCACCTTTTTGTGTTGGTTTTTTCTTCTGAAAGGATAATAGACTATGATAAAACAAATCTAAGGATCAGTCCTGCATGAGTTAGGTTATTATGTACAGGAATATGTCTTTCGAATTTGAAACCCTGCAATTGGAGGATGTGTCAAAGAGTCATTTCGCCAATTTGTTTTTCAAGGTTGGACTGTTTCACTTTCAATTGACCTGTACACAGTGTGATACAGTTGCACAATTTTGCTCTTTCTGTGCTAGTCAATGGAATCATTGACACACACTACGCTGGCTTGTTCTCTATACTTTATACCCCTAAAGATAAGGAGCCAACCCTGACCACCGTTTAAGATGTAAAATTATCAGAAAGATATAGCTTGAATAACATGTTAAACTGGAAGCAACAAAGACTGCGATGGATACAACCCACTTCTAGATAGTATATCATAAATATTTTTAAACAACAATAGTAAGTTATTATCGTTTTCATAGCTATGTGTTTTTTTTTAAACTTCGTTTTGCAGTTAAACCGTGACATCATCGGGTATCTGTCAATGTGAATGGTCCAATCTTCAATCTGTGACATATCAGTTCAGAGTTCGACATCACAGTTAATGACAAAGGAATTTAGAACTGCCAGGTAATGTTACTATATGTGTACAACCACAACAAACAACGCATGTCTAAGGTGAGTGTTGCACCTCACCAAAAGAGTTTCATTATTTTCCAAACAGAACGTGTTGCTGTTTTTCACAAGACACCAGTCATCACAATTTCAAACTACTTTTGTTGTCAGTAATTGCAACTCTCTTTTTAGGCTAAATAGTCTGTTTGGTTAAGTTACAGTTCATTGAAGCATTATTTAGCCAAGGCAAGCTGAGCAAGTGAAACATACATTATCCATGTGTCAATGCACTTCGTCAGTTTCCTGAAATCTGTCCTTGTAATAAACAAAATTATTCAACTTAATCTCTGACATCGCAGTTTTGGAATGAAGCAAATTGCAAACTTGAAAAACACCTAGCTATGAAAACGATAATAAAAAAAAATACTTTTTTTTAAATAAGATTTTGTTAGCCGTGCAAGTCAAAGTTATTTAATTGCAGCATAGCGTTTCAGCTTCATCTGATTGGTTCAATGTGATGAATGACCAGTAAATTGTATGCTCAATTGAAGCTGCAGTAAACTGGTGATCTCTCTGTTAATCAAAACGTGTTGTTATCTTATCGTAGGAACAGGGTTAATTGAATGTTGCGCAATGTATCCATCAACGGGTGTGCTTTGGAGCCTCACAGAATGCTATTGAAATTATTATTCAATGATGAAACACGCTTCTTAATGGCCTTTTTGGCTGTTATTACTGTTCACACTTCTGGGCTCCTAATGAGGGTATAGCATGACAGTTTGTAAATTTGAAAAGAAAAGTGCCAGGGGTGAAATCATATTGACAAAAAATTAGCTGAAAGCATGCCGTGAAGTTAGCACATTGAATGAAAGCATCCAATTTGAGGTAAGGTTTGCAATGTTAAAATGAAATGTTGTTTGTGGGTATTGTCGTTAAATGCTCATCTTCATATATTTTACAGAATTGCAAAACGTATTTGCTACCATTTGCAAGAGTTTCAGAAACAATTTTTAGGAAGGACAAAAAGTCTGTATCTAGTTCATTTATGTATCCCCAAACATTATTTCAGGCAGTCACTTATAATGTTTCAGCAACTTTGATATCTGCGATATCACAGGATGCTTTTTTTCACTCGCTGTGTCTTATGCCCCATTCTCACGGGAGATGACGGTAAGCTTTTTATCAACGGCGGCGCAGAGCCAGACGAATTCTTGCATGATTTTCAGTTAGGACGGCGCGAAGGGCAATTATGTAATCAATTAAGGCTAATCGATAACCATGCAAAGAAAGCCACGGCGGGGTTCTTTTTGTTCCCTGCGGGGAAGAAAAGTTGTACGCCGTCATCAAAAGTTCGCCGGGGGAAAGAAATTTCCTCCTCCTGCGGGATACTTTTATATCGCCCCGTGATATAAAAAGTACCCCGCAGGGAACCTATAACTGCCCCTCAGTGAACCTATTTCACCGCGGCGGACTATATTTTCACAACGCCGGGGATTGCTTTTACGACTGCGGGAATGGTTTTGTTCTCCACGGGGATGTCTGTAGGCCCGAGGGCACATCGCCGGGAATGAAAAGCATGACGCCGTTGTCAAGGGCACCGCGGCGGAGGAGGGCGCTGCGAAAGCCAATAAAAAGGGCCGCAGAGGGCCGCCTTGCTTCACTTGCTGCTTGACCTTTGAAGGGGACACTCCTGGATGCTGGACAGACATGATGGCTGATGAAGATGCTGGGGAAGACCTTGACGTTGCTGTTGTTGCTGCTGTTGCTGGTGCTTATTATCTAAGAAGAATACGGAGAAGGAGGAAGATGAAGAAACGTTGGATTCGGAATTGGCTGCTGCAGAGGGAACAACATGGCCATTTCTACCAGCTGCTGCCTGAATTGGCCAACAATGATGTCTCTGGCTACTACAACTTCTGCAGAATGCCTCCTGACATTTTTGCTGAAATCCTGGCTGCTGTGGCTCCTGCAATTACAAAACAAGACACCAACATGAGGAGGGCTCTGGAACCTGGATTGAAGTTGGCAGTCACCCTACGGTACATGGCGACAGGAGAGAGCTACAAGTCCTTGGCCTACGGTTTCAGAGTGGCTCCCAACACCATCTGCAATTTTATCCCCAGTGTCTGCATTGCCATCATGCGAGCTTACGAACATCTGCTGGCCCTGCCAATGGATCCAGCATCCTGGAAGGAAGTTTCCAAGGGCTTCGAGAAGAGGTGGAACATGCCCCATTGCATCGGAGCACTGGATGGGAAGCATATTGGCATCAGATGTCCTCGGAAAGCTGGGTCAATCTACTTCAACTACAAGGGCTTCCATTCCATTGTGCTTATGGCTTTGGTGGATTCTGACTACAAGTTCCTGTACGTGCAGGCTGGATGCCAAGGAAGCTCATCGGATGGAGGAGTCTTCCTGGACACAAGGCTGAGGGACCTGCTGGAAGAAGAACGACTTGGGCTACCCCCTGCTGAACCTCTACCTGGCACAGTTGGGAATCCTTTTCCATACTTCATCGTTGGAGATGAGGCCTTCCCCCTGAAGAGCTGGTTGCTGAAGCCTGTTCCAAGAAGAAACCTTGACATCCCCTCCAGAGTCTACAACTACAGAATTTCAAGAGCCAGGAGAGTGGTGGAGAATGCCTTCGGTATCCTGTCCCACAGGTTCAGATGCTTCCTAACTACAATGCCCCAGAAACCCGGCAGAGTGGCAGCCATCACTCTGGCAGCCTGCACTCTACACAATCTTCTGCGAGACAGAATAGGAATTCATCGAGCCATGGACAACGACGTAATGGACAGAGAAGATCCTGCAACCCATGAAGTCACTGAAGGACTGTGGAGAGGAGACCCCTTGCATGACCTTGGATTCGCTCCAGCATATGGAAATGCCACAAGACAAGCCAAACAGTACCGAGACTACCTACGAGACTACGTGAACAGCCCAGCAGGAAGTGTCCCCTGGCAGATGGACAGAATTTGAAGATGAAGCAGAGCAGCAGCAGCAGCAGCAACAGCAATTCAATGCCCCCCTTAAAAAACCACAAATTAACCCAGCCCTTGTAAGGGCTTACCACTTCCTCCAGAAAGAGCAGGCCTTGTACACATCTTTATGTTGACAAACCCCCCCCCCCCCAAAAAAAAAGCCCTCCCTGCAACAACTACATATTTTGTGACGTACATAAAATAGCAAATTTTTAGCTTTGTATCTATCTGTACAACCCATTTAAATCACTTTCACTTCCTCTCTATCTGCCTATCTATCTAGCTATATATCTGGCTATCTATCTGTCTATCTATCTGCCTATCTATCTATCTATCTATCTATCTATCTATCTATCTATCTGTCTATCTATCTATCCAAGTGCAATCCCTGCAAAGTGACGATAACTGCTTTTGTTTTCTGCAGTGTATATATGTAACGAGCATTGTGTTCCATCTATCTATCTATCTATCTATCTATCTATCTGTCTATCTGTCTATCTGTCTGTCTATGTGCCTATCTATCTATCTATCTATGTGCCTATCTATCTATCTATCTATCTATCTGTCTATCTATCTATGCAAGTGCAATCCCTGCAAAGTGACGATAACTGCTTTTGTTTTCTGCAGTGTATATATGTAACGAGCATTGTGTTCCATCTATCTATCTATCTATCTATCTATCTATCTGTCTATCTGTCTATCTGTCTGTCTATGTGCCTATCTATCTATCTATCTATGTGCCTATCTATCTATCTATCTATCTATCTATCTATCTATCTATCCAAGTGTCATCACTGCAAAATGACGATCACTCGTTTTTCTTTGCTGCAGTGTATATGCGACGTCCAAATATTTTCTTCTATATAGCTATCTATCTGCCTATCTATCTGCCTATCTATCTGTCTATCTATCTGCCTATCTATCTGTCTATCTATCTGCCTATCTATCTGTCTATCTATCTATCTATCTATCCAAGTGTCATCACTGCAAAATGACGATCACTCGTTTTTCTTTGCTGCAGTGTATATGCGACGTCCAAATATTTTCTTCTATATAGCTATCTATCTGCCTATCTATCTGCCTATCTATCTGCCTATCTATCTGTCTATCTATCTGACTATCTATCTATCTATCTATCTATCTATCTATCTATCTGCCTATCTATCCATCTATCTATCTATCTGACTATCTGTCTGACTATCTATCTATCTATCTATCTATCTATCTATCTATCTATCTATCTATCTATCTATCTATATTAATTAAAGTGGTAAAAAAACTTTAATTAAGAAAGCAGAAATGCCACCTGTACTGGTTAAGCAGAAAGTGAAAATGGGCCAAAAAAAAAAGAAGGGAAATAGCACCTTGCTTTTATGAAGGTGTTTAAAATTTACAAGGGCCAGGATCGAATTTTTTTTTTTGGGGAATTTGTCAACTTTTTTTTTTGGGGCTCTTTTCATTTTTGCTCTTGTTTGTCATCGCAAGAGTTTTTTTAGTCAACATAAGATGTGTACGTGGCCAGCTCTTTTTGGAGGATTTGGTGGCCCTTAAAAGGGCCAGGGTTTTTTTTTTTTTCAGACGACTTGAGCAGGCATCACTTCCTTGGAGAGGGCATGTTGACTTGGCTCCACTGGAACGACAATGGAGTTTGCCGCTGGTGGACAACTGTCGGCTGCTGCTGCTGCTGTAGAGACTGCTGCTGCTGCTGTAGAGACTGCTGCTGCTGCTGTAGAGACTGCTGCTGCTGCTGTAGTGGTGGCTGCTGCTGCTGTAGTGGTGGCTGCTGCTGCTGTAGAGACTGCTGCTGTAGTGGTGGCTGCTGCTGCTGTAGAGACTGCTGCTGTAGTGGTGGCTGCTGCTGCTGTAGAGACTGCTGCTGCTGTAGAGGCTGGTGCTGCTGCTGCTGTAGTGGCTGCTGCTGTACTGGCTGCTGCTGCTGCCCAAAAGAGGGTCCGGGGAAGCCAAGCTTCAGCTGGCTGAAGCTTAAAGATGACTGCTGCAGGGCTGGAGTCTGGCTTCGAATTGGCTGCAGGGACTGGAACTGGCTGCTGCTGCTTGGCTGGGACTGCAACTGCTGGCGTGGAGGCTGGGACTGCATCTGAAGACTTGGCTGCTGGGGCTGCTGGGGCTGCTGCTGAGTTGTTGGAGGCTGCTGCAAGTCCTCGTTGACAAAGGATGGAGCTGGACCAGGAGGAGGGATGTATTGGTGCTGCTGCTGCCCTAGGATCATCTCCACATTCTCTTGCTGCATCTTCAGGATTTTATCTTGGACGGCCGCCTGTACGAAGTAGTGGTCCGTCTGGCTCAAGGAGTGCAGGAGGCGAAGTCTCAGGGCACGGTTCATGTTCTTCCCAGATGTGAAGATACTCCTGCACATGTTCTGCAACTGGTGTACTTCTGGATCCAGCCTGTGAGCAGTTTGTGGGCACATGTCACAGAATGGTCCTGCCGGCTGAGGTGGTGCTGGTTTCCTGGGCCTGTCTGAAGTGTAGTGACCAGCAATTGAAGTCAGGGCAGAGGCCATCTCCTGGTCTGTGTCCTTCCTCTTCTTGGATGGCTTTCGTCCTGGGAAGACCTGGGACTGCTGCTGGGATGGCTGGAGGGACTGCTGGGACATCTCCTGGGAGGACTGCTGCTGGCTGGCTGGGAGGCTGTCATCAAGGTCGGGCATAGGATTGTAGTCCATGGGGCCATCAGAATCGGACGACAGGCGGTTACTTCCTCCTGGTCCAGTGAAGCTGGAGACTTCCACGGCACCCTTCGGAATGATGGAGGGCCTCAAGAATTCACACTTCGCCAGGATGTACTTGTCTCGGTTGGACAGCTTCTTTCTGCCAGCTCCAGAAGGTTGAGGTCTGATGCACTTTGAGAAGGTAGTCCTGATGTTGCTCCTCCATTTGTAGACTTTAGCTGCTGTGATCTCCTTCCCCACTAGCAATGTCAGTTCTGCAGCTTTCTCTGCATCCAGTCTGTCCTTCTGTCCACTCTTGAAGGTGGTGGAGCCCTTGGAGTACAGCTGCTTGTTTTCCCGGTACCAGTCGATCAGCTCATCCTCCTGCTCTTCTGTGATGCCCAGTAGGTCCCTGGAGTTTGCCTTTCTGTAGCCCTTCTTCTTCTCCTTGTGGACAAACTGGCCATCGGCGTCCTGGATCAGCTCAACCTCAGATCCAGTGTTGTCAGAATCTTCCTTTGGCTGGTTCTTCCCCTTGCTGCCCTTGGACTTGGCACCCTTCTTCTTGGGAGTATCTTCCTCTGTGGTGGCATCGTAGTTGGAGTCCAGGGTCTGCTGGTGGATCATTGCAGCTGTCAGAACACAGTCATCATCTTCATCATCAGCAGGAGTATCATCTGGAGGTGGAGGTGGAGGCTGGACTGCAGTCTTGGCTCGGGTCTGGGCTGGAGTGACAGGCTTGACTGGAGGCTTGACTGGAGGCTTGACTGGAGACTTGGCTGGAGGCTTGACTGGAGACTTGGCTGGAGACTTGGAGGTGGCGTGACGCTTGGCTGAAGGAGACTTGCCAGGAGTGCGAGGCCTTCCCCTTGGAGCAGTCTTGGTGGGAGTCTTGAAGACAGCAGCATCAGCCGACTGGGTGCGCTTGGTGGGAGACTTGACAGAAGCAGCAGCATCAGCAGCATCAGCAGGCCTGCCACGCTTGGTTGGAGACTTGACATCAGCATCAGCAGACTTGGGACGCTTCTTCTTGGCTGCAGCAGCAGTGGCAGGCCTGCCACGCTTGGTTGGAGACTTGACAGCAGCAGCAAGCTTGGCCAGGACTTGATCTTCAGCTTCTTCATCATCATCTTCATCCTCTTCATCAGGTTGTTGCAGCACTTTGGGTGGTGGGGGCCCTCGAAGATGGTCTCACTGGTCACTGTTGATGTAGCAGTGGTCACTGCCACGATGCTGTCCGGCAAGCTGAACATGCTTGGAGACAATGTAACAGCTGTGTAGTCTATGAAAGGAGCTGGTGAACCAACTGGAGTTGAAGATGGAGTGGTCAGTGGAGTGTTGGCTGGAATGATGCCCTTGCTTGGTGCCCTCAAGGTCTTCTTCCCTCTTCCTCTGGGTCCCATCTTGAAGCAGGATCAATCAGATATGATGCAGGATGAATCAGCAATGAAGCAGGATCAATCAGCAATGAAGCAGGGATTCAGCAATGAAGCAGCAATTCAGTAGGCTGTGAAGCAGAGTGTCATGGAGTATAGATGCGTTCGTCTTGAAGTTCAGAGTGGTTATGGTGCTCTAGTGGCTGCTCTTCTATTTATATGCGAGGCGCGCGCCAGTGCGTCTCCATGGCTGACCCCCCTTTCCCGCCGTGGCACAAAAGGTCGACGCCGTGATGCTTTCAGTACCCCGCGGACAAAGGATTTTGCTAAAAATAGCCCCTCTGGCGCCACTCTGTCTGCTCCGGGAGGGGGTCCAGAAGACGGCGCGAAGGTTTTGCACACGTCCCGGAGCATTTTCCTTGACGGCGGAGTGCAGAAGAACCGCGGGGTCGACCTTTTTGGCGCCACGCAGAGAATCCCTCTTGTTTTCCTAATCGGCGGGAATCTTTTTGCCCCTCAGTGGCGCGAAAACTTCGACGCAGTCTTACTTTTCTGATCGCGGCGTCGAACAATTTATCTGGTCTGCTCCCCCGTCGATTTTAATAAAATTTGTACTGGTTGAAACTTTTTTTCTGCTCCGTCGCGATTTGAAGTGACGGTAAGAAGCAGGATTCTCGACGGCGTGCAACCAAAAGATGTCCGGCGGGAAGCTAAAATGCCCCTGCGCGATACGTAAAAAGAGGAAATATTTTTCCGTCTCTCCTGAAAATACTTCGCCGCCGTTTCAAAAAGTTCTCCGGGAGCTGCCGTGAGAATGAAGCATGTGTCTTAATGCATGATATCATATACAGTTAATGTCATTTCATTCTGCTTTGTAATGAACAGGGATCTACTTTGTGCTTCCATTTAAAGCTCTCTGGAAGCATCTGACTATCTCTCATCTCTGATATATCTGGCACTTGGTATGCTTCATCTGCATATATTGCTGTGTAGTATATAGCTCTGCCATCATAAGTGCTTCTCAGGGTAATCCACATCCTGGAGTACCAATTAAATGGTCTATGGTGTGTATGATAATGGCTAAGTACAGCTCTATGTAGTTATCCCTGCCTCAGGCAGTCATGAAAGCAAATATTCAAAGAAACTAAGGGACCGTTCAGAATTTATGACTGGGGGGATGGGACTTTTGAAGAAACTTCCCGTCAAAATTAGATACCCCCCTTGAGTTTCATGTGGATTTTAAGTACCCCACCCTTAGGTTTCACACGTATTTTTAGTACCCCGCCCCCCCCCCCTTGACATACAAAGCAATACACACTGTTATACACGGCCACGCGTACAGATTCGCATCATTTCGCGGACTTTTGCACATAAAAAAGTCCAAATAAAATGAGTTTATGCATGTTTTTTAACATTTTTTCTTTGTTAAAATCTCTTACCCTCCCTCGGAAGTGTTGTAAATAATTTATACCCCCCCCCTTGAGGCATGTGTGAAAAGCTAGTACCCCCTCGGTCAAAACTCCCACCCCCCCCCCATAAATTCTGAATGGTCCCTAATCTTAAGACACATCAATACAGATAACTGAGGCTCCCAAATGTCATGCACTTGTTCTTTCAAATAAAATGTGAAATGCAGTGGTCAATGGTCCCTGACATAAGACCATCCCAATACTGTGTAGGCATTGTCTGGTCTCTTGGGCTTTAGAGTCAATGATGGTAAATCCGTCCAGGAAGGTAAATCCGTCCACCCCTGCAATGTGAATTTAAATAGGTCTCTTTGACCTGTGTGGGTTTTAAAAGGAAGAGAAACTATTTTTTCAACTAATTTTTCCGTTTTTATTGTGTTCACGGATATTTAAATCATTTCAGGCCTATTTAAAAAGTGAGGATAAAATACAATGAAACTCTGTGACGTCATCACAGCCATTTTGTGAGTTGCTTGCAGTAGGAGATAATGATCTTTTAGGCCTTTTTCCGTCAGGGAAAACAATTTTCAGTTGAAAAATCGTTAAAAGAGATGTAAAACGTATTCATCCTGCTGGGATTTGTTCAACTGTGGCATTTTGAACGGAAATACAGTGAAATTAAAAGTTGACGGAATTACCATCATTATTTTGGATCTGTGTTGATTTTGTGTTTGTAAATCCGTCCACCCAAATCAAATAGGTTGTAGAGAACTTTTATGCATTCTAATATTTATAAATTACATACCACTGTCTAGAGAAATTAGATTAGAGCAATTATACCCCATTTGAATTGGTTAAAAGGTTTATTTAATTGTAATTAAGTCGGTCAATAAAAATTTTTCACAGTTAAATTTACCTCTATTATTTAATTCTCCTATCATAAGTGCAATCAGCGAATCATTTTTCTAAAATCAACAGAAAACCTTTATAAGACTTAATCAATTGAAAAATTAAAAAAATTGACAAGATATGATAGGTATATGCTGGACTATGCCAAGTGGACGGATTTACCATCCTTACTGGACGGATTTAGCATCATCCTGGACGGATTTAGAAGCACTAACCTTCAATTTTTTTTGCCATGGTTTCAGCAAAAATTATTTGAATATTTGACTTTTTATAACTCTTGCTGTTAGCACGGAATATGTCCTTTCCAATGGCCAAGTTTTAATTTTTGTATCTATTTCAATAGTCCTGCGAAATACAGTTTTAGCCAAAAGTGGACGGATTTACCGTCCTTGACTCTACTACATTCCTCTTTGCACCATCAATAATACTACCTATTACAGGGGGAGAGCATCTACGTTTCAGCATGTTGGTCTCTGACAAGTGATCTTACAAAACATATTAAGTCGATATGACTTACATGCATTATTTCAATTACCATATTTTTATCCCCTCAAATGAAGAAGAAACAATGCATAGCTCCATTTGTTATAATTTTTCTTCTCACAAATGCATGTTTATTTACTGTTTCTGGTCCCTTGGCTATATATTAATATGGGAATATCATGTTAAAATACACAGTGTATACTAAATTTGTGAAGCAAGCAATATCAGGTAGGACTGAAACGGATGGAGCTGTTACCACCTGGAATACATAAGATACTCAGCCTTGCGTGTTGAAGTAAAGATCACTGATAGATTAGAGGAGCTCAACCAGTAGTGCTTATACACAGCTGGGGTGTTTCTTGAGAGTGTCCTTGTATGTGATATGTAAGATTATACAACAGAAAATTGAGGTATCTTATAATGTACATGCTGTAGTCCGCATCAACCTTACACATTGCCTTCCTAATGAAAAAGCTACAGTAACTTCAAACTTAAAACAGTTTGCTACACTGTGTGCACCAATGTGTGACATTTAAACAGTTGTGTGTACTGCATAGCTTTTAAATGTTTGTAAGGATCAGTGCTTGGCGTCCACAAATCTGATCTGAATGTGTAATCTCCTACAGCTCTCTGTGCCACAATTTTAAGCTGGTCAGTCATTTTTGCTTTGAAGTCATTCCATGGCCAATTAGGAAATAGTAGATCAATCTACCTTCATCTGAGAGGCAATAAGAAAAAAGGAAATGACCCACATCATACAAAGCTGCTAATACTTTTCCAAGAGAGACTTAGTAACCACTAAATTTATTTTATTTGAATATTAACCTCATTTATGCACTGAATTTATGCACAACATAAGTATTCACTCTACATCATTAATAAATCTTTTTTTTACTGGAAGACGTTGACAAATTGCTTCGTGAAGAATACAAAAACTAATGGTTTGTTTACTTTCTTTGTCACAAGATAGTTGTTGCTTGGTTTGCATCATCAATATTTAGAGCTACATTTCCTATGCCATGAAAAGCAGATGAAGCCAGCTTAGAAGTAGTGTAATGGCTACCGCAGTTTCTAACAAGCTTCTGGCTATGATGAATCATGGAAAGAAGAGAGGCTGAGTAAACCTTCCGCTTGCAAGGTCCCATATTCCTTTTTTGACTTTGACCTCCGACAGACGGTGAAATGAGGGGAGACAAGCAGATGGACCTGTCAACTCGCAGAACTCTCAAAGAGCATGTAATTACAAGAAAAAGGGCCACAGAGCCAAGTACACCAGTGGTCATTTCGAGCTGGATAATAACACCCTCCCCCTCTCGTACCTTCAATAGTGTCACTAAGCAAAGGGTGGACCCTTACAAGGGCATACAAGGTTGTGTTAGTGGCAAAGTTTCACGCAGGATAAAAGAAGCGAACAAAGGAAGTGATGGGTTTGCATTTGCACATTGTAATTAGTCCAGAAATGTTTCTGGAGTTTGAGCTCTTTTAAAATATATCAACCTTGTTTACATAGTAATAACTAATGTTTCCTCATCCAGGAAACGTGGTGTGTATCATTGTGAAGTTTGGAATGCACTTCTAAATCTTAAGTTGATGAATCATTGCTATACTGGCTTTGTACAGTCAGACCAATGATTATTCAGACGTCACGCGTACCCATAATTCAGCCTTTAGAGAAAGTAGCATGAAGCTACGGAAGAGTGAATAGAAAGAAAGAAGGGAGGGACATAGCAAGAGGAGGGCCTATGAACTCTAGAAACTAAAAATATGCTCAGTAAAATTCAGATCAAACTTTACAGGTAAGTTCGTTTTATCTTATAATTTTACCTCGCAAGATATTTTTAGTTCTCCGAGCTCCTAGGAGATGTTTAGAGACCGTAGCAAAGGCTACCTCATAACAAACCTCCCAAGCTGTCACCAACCACAGTTTAACAACAACTTTCATATCCCATTTAATATATGGGAAGAGACAACTTTTTCAAATATGTATCTCCATTCCACAAACCCATCCTGGGTGCATCATTCTCTCCCCCCTCCCTTTTTAATAGTAAAGGAGGAGTCAACACTTAAGTTCCATAAACAGGCAAACTTTTATTTTTTCCAAAAAATAGCATCAATCATAAGACGCAATAACAACCGAAAAACCCATACCTGAACGAGATCATAATACTGCACATCAGTGTAAAGTACCCACAAAAATCATCAGGTAACACTTCTGTGAATGCAACAAGAACTATATAACTTCAAATACAGTTACAGTACCCGTAGTGAACATTAGGGTAAGTTATGATAAATCCGACTAGGGTAAATATACAATCTGCAAAAATGCAACAAGATATATTGAACATCACAAAACATTGTCACTCATTATCCAGAATAGCTTCTGCAAAATCATTCACCGGGGCTAACGGTTTGTGATAATAGTTTTGAAAAGTGGATGGTTGGGTCCATCCTGCTGTAGCCTACTTTTCAATTGCTTCAAACGAAATAAAAACAGCAAGTGTCTGAATAATTGTTTGTCTGACTGTATGAGCGACTAGATTGGAGTGATCGCAAAATGTAATTGCATTAATTTGTGTCCGCGACCATTGCCTATATTTATGGTTTTCCAACTTTTCTGTCTGTTATGTTCCCCACTAAAGGCTCATACTTCTGCTGCTATTGTGTGCAGAGTCTGTGATAATGGGCATAAATGAAGTGTTGTCCCAGAGGTAATGGCTGTTTAGAACGTGTGTTTTGGAAGGAGGTAGGGGAGTATAGTAATTGTTGGCAAATAGTGAGAAAATAGCTGTCATGGATCATGGGCAGACAGAAGCAAGTAGCAGATGGAGAGGTAATTTGAGAATGGGGTAAGAATTATAAGCTCGGTAATGTGTGTGGCTATTTCTATTGATAAAGACAAAAAATCCGAATTGTCTTCCATAACAGTCATATTTTTTATGTGTAATGGAATAATTAAAACTGTATCGCAAATTAACTGCCTGAGTGATTTCTTTACTTGGAATTTTGAAAATATGACTATATGTTTTGTCTCTATTTTGTTATGCTGCAAAAAAAGTTTCATCGAATGGTCAGAAGTTATATTGGAAGATCAGAAGGTATATTGAGGTGAGTGTGCTAATAGATATTAGATATGCTTTAAATCAGGGACGGACTGGTGGCATTTTGGGCCCGTGGCAAAATAAGTCGATGGGCCCCTCATTCCTGTTTTTGGCATTACTGCATTTGTGCCTAGATGGAAGGGCTCGATCCTACCCAGGGCCCTTTCACATGGGGGACTAGACTAAAAGTTTGATTATATATCATGGTCGCAAAGATAGAAATTTTGGCTTTTTTCTTATTTTTAACATTTTTTGGCACCTTGCATGGGCCCCCCGAGTGGTTGGGCTCGTGGCATCTGCCACTCTGCCACATAGGCCAGTCCGCCCAGGGCTGGCTCAATCCCAGTTAAATGGGCAAATTCCAGTCTAAAAAAAGTGAAAAAGTGACCATCGCGAAAATGAAAATTTTTGCTCAATATCACTTATACATAGTCAAGAGGTGCAGTTTCTGGAATATCTTTCACTAATCTTAACTTTTATTTTGCTCATTTCCAATGCAATTTCCTAGGTTAAAATGAGAAACAGTAACGTAATTTACACTGTTTAGAACAAATTTACACAAATTTGTACACTTTATCCCTTCTCAGAACAAAAATAATCATCACAAATTCATGAAATTTACCATATGACCTCAGGCATCAAAGGCATACAAAAATAGAAAATAATTGTTTTTCTATCTTTATTGGTCTTCCTGTAGGCTATGGTAACGTAATTTACACCTAAAAACGACAAAATCACTTTTTGACCTTCTTTGACCTCCTGTGAAAAGAGTTTTACATATATTTCAAAACCGTAAATTGCACCAAAAACTAGACTTTTTAAACTTGGCAATAGAGTTCTTAAATTTGAGAATTGGCCAATATTAACATGATTAAAGTGTCGTTGAATCTTAGTAACGTAATTTACAAGAATTATGAGACTTTTTTTAATAACCTCAAAAACGTATTTATAGATTTCAAAATGAGTTGTGAATTTATTTGTTTGAAAGACAGTATTGTTAGGCACACTTTCATTCATTTCTCAAGTTAATACCAGCAAAAATAGTGCCACAGCATCATATTATATGAAACCACACAGCCATTGGACATGCCATTTTTCCGATTTTCGGCCATTCAACATGGCATTTACCCCAGTTTCTATCCCATATGATATGTATATTGTGTATGAATGCATTTCTATATAAGTATTCTAAATAACTGCCAAATTTCAAAATTGTAAAATGAAACTACCAGAATGACAGCCAATACTCTTTGAACATTCTTAATTTTTGGAATTTGCACGTTTAACTGGGATTGAGCCCCCAGGGCTGCTTTAAATCTTACTTTAACTAATTTAAAATGGATAATATATAAGATACCAGATAGTAAGTTATTCTATAGAATATATTTGTAACCTCATTATCCAATGTTTCTACAACATCTTTATTATGAGAGATCACATCTTTCAGACCCATGCCGTGTTCTGACATACATTAATTTTGCAACACCAGAATCAATTTCTCAATTTCAACTTCAGGGAGTCCCTAGGTTCATTTCAGCTGTGACAATTTCTCTGTTGTTTGTGTCCACTTTACTCCCTTGGCAGCGCTTTATCAGCACCAGGCAAGAGCAGTCCAGAGATAATCATCTTGAGATATATAGAGGACTAGTGATATGTGTTCGCCTGCAGCAAACAAGAAAGCTTTTTGAAACTGCTGCACTGCTCATTTACTGCACATAAGACCTTTCTATCCTCGTTTGAGAGTAGATCTAAATGATCCGATTGATATTAAAGTCACATCACCCTGATCTCAAACTCACACTATTATCATGTCATGTCACACACTTGCATGCCAGATTAAATTTCTCAGATTCAACTTCAGAGAGGTCTAGTTGTGGTTCATACTAGCGGTGACATTTTTCAAGCTGTTCATGTCCAAACATTTTAGATTTACACCGTAGAGGTGGCTGGGGACCTTTCACACAAACTAGGTTGAGATAAAGGCTTTAGACTATACCATTCTCAAAGGATATTGATAAATGTTGGCTAAACAAAGACTTTCAATATGGGAAAAGGATAATAGATGTGGTAAGTGTACGAGGAATTGTTTCTTGCCTGATATCAGTCGTGGCCAATCAAAGTCATGCATTAGAGCAGTAAAATGTTGTTTCCAGTTGCAGGCCAGCAAAAGAATCCCCATAGAACATTGTCCTGCAACTTTAATTGTATTTTGAATTCAAAATTTCCTGAAGGTTGAGCTCCAGCAAATGATTTGTCTGAGAGCGGCGTCTACGTTCCTGGCCTTTGTAGCTACCTTAGCTATGTTTTAGAAATATTTCTGTAATTGCTGATAAACCAAAGATGGTAGTCACAACTTCAGCAATGTTTCCGTTTTTTATGCTAACTTTCTGTCAATAGCTTACAGAAACCTTTAATGTCTGAGGATATCTGAGGCATCAACCATAAAGGAAATATCTTTTTTTTTTGCCACATATATGCTGCGAATTCTAACATTTTGGCATTTGATGTGTGATGATCAAGTTTCAAAACAGCTTTATTTTGAAGAAGAATTTGAGCGTGTGAGGCTTTTAGTGAGTTCACACCTGATTACCACCCTACACACTTTTTCACCGAACTTTGTTCAATTTTAGGCTTTAGAAGCTGATGCTCGATTACCCTGACATACATTTCAAAGACAGTGATAATATATCTAGGATCAGGCATCTGCATATATTTAGCATCCTTTGTTATAAAACATTCAGAAATTCCTATAAATGAAGAAAATAAAGCATGGCTATAAGATAAATAAAATTATCAAATATCATAATACAGTCATACACAAAAATTCATAATGGTCAAGGGTTATCGATATGAAAGAAATAATGAAATAAGTTTATGTACCCAGCGTCCAAATTTAAGTTTGCGTTAAGCCCTGACTCATTCAAATAGAATACCGACCCAACCAACAAAATGTTCATACATCCCATAGAATGAATTTATTGTATAACACTATACGAAACGGTTTTGTTTGGGAAAGTTATCTATCTATATTCTATGTATTCTGAATTGGTTCTTTCAAAATCGAAAAAAAAAATTTCTTCACTAAACTATCAGCTTAGTTAAGCATTATGAAACAACCACTACTGTAAGGTGAAAATGTAAACAAGTAAACATGTTTACCTAGTTCCAAAATAAGCAGGTGTTCGGACAAGGTCATTGTGCCCTTTGACCCCAGATTCTCCTGATGTGTACTTTCTGGGTCGTGGAGTTTGACCCACCTTCCTGGTGACAAAGATGACCCTGTGTGATCCCATATTATCCATCATTGAGGCCTTAGTGATTATGTTTTCAGCAAGTTTAACATGCATAGATGTCAAGATGGGGAAAAAATCAATTTTTCTTTGTATGCATCACAAAGACCTATCTTGGCTTATATTATATGCCTACAAAGTGTCTGATCTTCAACTTTTTTAAGAAAACACAAATATATTGTACGTGTATATAATGATTACGTCCATACTACATTGATGTTATCACCACACTCTCACAAGATCAAACAGCTTGAAGACAACCTAGATGTCACTGTATCTTCAAGATAATCTTTTTTACAGCTAAGTAACTTATAAGACTGGTGAGAAGTTCAGCAAGTGTGAAATAACTTTATCACGTATATGAATAATCTCCAGAACAAGAAGGGGAGAACTTTGATCTTGGCACTATTTTAATAAATTTTAAAGTTTAAAAATTGTATGAGACACAATTTTATTCTATATCATACTTGTTTCATTTTTTGTTTTAAGTTTCATTTTTATATATAAAATTATTTTTATACTGAAATATATATGTAGGGGTCTTGTTTCTTTGAATTAATTTTGATGATATACCATCTGATTATAAAAAATCATATCGCCATTCACTTACATGTGACTTTTTTTTTGTACACAATTCTATTTTATATCATACTTGTTTCATTTTTTGTTTAAGTTTCATTTTTATATATAAAATTATTTTTATACTGAAATATATATGTAGGGGTCTTGTTTCTTTGAATTAATTTTGATGATATACCATCTGATTACAAAAAATCATATCGCCATTCACTTACATGTGACTTTTTTTTTGTACTTATACAGTACTGAGAAGAAGAGTATGTCGAATATAACCGTAGTTATAGAGATAAACGCCTTTCCTCTCTAGAAACAACATAATTATTTATTATTATGAGATCTATAGAACAGTCCAAACAATACCTGATGAACTTTATGAATTTTTTTTTGGATTAAACTATTACAGTCGAGGGAAAGCATCTTCTTAGAATTTCCACTTGGTTGACCAAATACGTACTAGAAACTTTCTTGTTCCCTCCACCAGAAAAAGAAAAATATAAAGTACGGTCATTCAAACATGTCTCCAGTAAAATTGATAAAATGATGGATAGTTTTAGTATTTCATGGTAACAGGCAATTTGGAGAGAATCTGGCAGATTTGCAATGTTGGAATGATTTAAAATTGGCAGAATATCTGGCAATGCATTTGGCACTATTTTAGATTTAGCAATTATAATGATTACAGCTCACCATGTATGCAAATATAACTTCATGTTGCTGTGCATGGAATAATTTTCAATAGAGACAAAGACAATTTTATTTTTTGCCAATCAATGTTTGAAGATTAGTAACATAAAAAATCGAGCTAAAGATATTTTCTGAGACTAAGTGAAGGAAGCCAAAATGTTTGTTTGACTTCTGCTACGATTTTGCAGACATTTAAAAAAAGCAATCAAACTTTGGACTAGCTGTAAAAAGTGCGGTTTTAGTTTAGCAATTTTTTCTTGTGTGGTCAAATTGTCTGCCAAGAATTCTTGGCTATCTTCATACACTTTGCATGAGCTCAAATAGACTTATCAATATTCATAGTGAAATTAACACTGCTGGCCCGCAGCCCAAAACAAAGATGAGACAATACTACTCTTATTTAGCCAGTCTCCTATTGCTAAAATGTATTTAAGGTTGGAGACTTTTAGCTACTTCCATATTTATATAATTTCTTATTTCTATCTCACAACATCTATGAAATTGTTCATTTATATTATGTTTAGCCACAACATTTTTGAAAAGGCCGGACATAGGGGAAAACCATCCTTGACGTCTATTTTTACTTACCTTAATGTTTTCTTCTTAGACATGTAAGTTCATTAGTCTGGAGAAAAGTAATAATACCCCCCCCCCTTTAAGAAGCTTTATATCTTATGATGCTCATTAAGGGCAAAACTGTTCATAAATGACAATAATAATGTTGATGTCAAGGTTTCCAGCTTTGGCCTTTGAAAAATTGGAAGGATGCTTCTTGTAATTGTTCCAAATATGAAGACAATTTTTCGAATGTATGCCCAGGGTAGCTTGGAGATTTATCACATCAAGAGGCTAATCTAACCAAGCGCCAGTGAGCAGATTTCTCAAAACGGTGCCATAATAAAATATTATAAGTACTTAACATTATATTATATTATATTATTCATAGTCCTGCGACAAGCAAACCCATATGCAAGTAGAACAAAGTTTCATAGTGCAACACTCCTCTGAATGACTCATCATTGTGTAACAAACCGCCCCATTTTGACACTTGCTGCCTCTCACAATGTCACAGACAGCTCTTGTCTTTCCATTGGAGCTTTGATCATTGAGGAGTGAACAGGGATCCCCTCTGAAGCTGAATCTAAAGCTGCATGATGCAGAGTGACAGTCTCTCATCTCTGATGTCTGTCACTTGTAATGCTTCATCTGCAGATATTGCTGTGCAGTAGTTCTGCCATTGCAAGTAATGAGTTGAGTGCTCTGTGAAAAAGAGACTCTTAAGGCAGACCCCATCCTTAAGTGCTCATCAAGTGGACTAGGACGCATAAAATAGAGCATTGAATGCTCATTCAATGAGCCATAGGGCATACAATAAGAGCTGAGAGAAATGTTATGCAATTGTCCCATGCTCATGGTAGTAACAAGAGAACTAATTTTAGGTGTCACAATGATATGAATGGAATTTGGCAACAGTCGAAAAACATCTAACTGTTTTTTTATTTTCAGAAGACAATATTCTAAAAAAAAAACCTGTCATACGTCTTTTCATGAACATTTCCGTACCAACTCAACTTTAACCAATATTTGATAAACTGCATGAACACATTGTACAGAACAGTAGAACTAGCCTTGTCAACATTTACAATTATAAGGATATTTTGCCAAGAAAATTTTTCAGTTTGACATTTGACAGACAGCCTTTGGGACTGACAATGTCCCTGTGGCCTTCTTGTGATACTCTTGCATATTGTTTTAGAGAACAGCGCATAGTGGAAATTGCGTACAAGGCATATATGCATATCAAACTCCATTATGCAGTCCTGATGCATTAAATCAAAATCTCGACATGGCCAAACTATACTCAAAATTCAAACATTCAGTGCACAAGTTGTATTGGGCAATGCTGTATCTGTTTGATCCTAGATAGACAAAAGCCTGGTGAATCTACGTGTATATCTGGTGCAAAAATTCAAGCTTCCATGTTTTATGGATGAAATAATGATCTTTGGGTAATAGGCACAACACACCATTCAGAATATCGCTTGAGGACATACAATTTTATTCCCACTTGATGCGAAAGGCTATGAAGTTGTCCTAAAACTCAACAACAATGCAAATCAGATCAAGTGTGAGTTTTAAGGAAATACATCTTTAGGAAGTGCTTCCAATTCTAATAAATCTCAACAATCTTAACCAGTGATATAATAGGCCTGTTAAAGCATCAGCCTTTCTCCATGTGGAACATACACCAGTGTACAGCCTATACTAAGTGACAGACTAATCTTGGTCAAGTTTGTCACTAGTAGGCACACTACAATTGCCATCACTGCCTTTTGCTAGGTAAACATCAATTGGCATCTGACCAACACTAAAATGAAATGCACTTCTTCAAATTCTTATATGGCTTTTATTTCTCAATATTTTACTCTGCCTGTTGATTCATTGTTGATACCATTGATCCCCAATCGCCACTGCATTGTGAAGTTTCTTTTTTTTGGGGTAATTTCCATTCTCTGGCTGTCACAAGTAAAGAAAAAAGAAGAAGAAAATCTAGATGTAATCCAGCCCTGAAATTCTACCCAGATCAATGGTGAACCTCACTTTGGCTCGTAAGTGCACTGCCCCTTGTTGCTTCTGAATGAAGGTAGTGGCAGCCGGTTGCTTAATAGAATAGCAGGAAATAGAACAGAATACAATACAATACAATACAATACAATACAATAAAAAAGGGTAATACAATATGGAGGTGGATTAGTAGAAAACCAGACACTCAATTGCTGGTAAATGAGTTACTTAATATTTTGTTTATCTCATTTTTGCAATGCTTTGGTGCCATTTTTGCCCAATTATTATCGATTTTTACAATGACAGCCCATTCATTTAAACGGAATTTTCAGAGTATACACAATTTACAATAATGATTTAAATTTGACCAATGCTACCTCACATACATGTAAACTTAAATTTCATTAAAGGCAGCTCAGCTAATGCACTAAGTCTTGTATAATATCAAAATACTTAATTAATTTGAAATACTTGTCAGGCACTTCAGGGACTTCAGTATCATTGATTACGATTGTTGTCATTCAATTTCAAAGTAATATCCAATACCCAGAGTCTTCTTGATTTTGAATCAAGTGCATGTTTATTGATAAGCACATTGGATTTTTCTTCTTCTTCTTTTTAATGCATAAACAAATATGCCACGTTAATGCCTGAACCATTACGCACATTGATCTAATATGCCATTGCACTCCAACGCAGCCACAATGCATTGACTGATGCTGAGATACAAATTGTTCAAACTTTTACCGAATCATGTGCTTAACCTACACTATTGTAGATACAAAATACCACCATGTAAATTTTGTGTCAGAATCCTCTAAAAAGTGTGAGCAGCAAAACGTAACTTGATCCAAACAAAGGCATTCACAGTGTCAGTCGAGGACAAAGGTATCCATTATTGTGTTGTGGTCAGCAATCATGAATCATGATAGAGAAATAATTTCTAGATAGCGTCAAATGTCACACCCATTTTCACCCTGTGTTCCCCTGGTGTGCTGGGGTTAAAAGGCTGTGAATCACAGCGCCCTGGTCGGCGGTCGCACACTGCATGAAGTTGAGTCGTCATCAAACAAGTTTAGAAGTAAATTTGGCACTGACGTGGCCTTATCATGTTCACAAATAGACTGGTAAATTATATTAAGTAAAATCAGGCTAATTATCATTACCTCTGACCTATGATATTTACAGTATGTCTGATGAAATTACGCAAGTCGCATATTTCAAAGTAGTATGCAAACTTTTGAGCCCAACATCATATCCTTTTCACATAACAACTGGATAGGGATAGGAAATCTTCCATGTAATTTTCATCAAGATTCATTGAGGAAAAATTAAGTAACGCCATATTTTCCAATATCTTGGTGTCTGACGAAATTACGCAAAATCTATTTGTTTGGAAGGGCCTTGAAAATGTTAAATTTTCAAATTATTTTGCTACAATCATTAGCGTACTATCATTTGTCAACAGTTCATGTCAAAAAAGTTTGCTTATCTGCTGCCCATGTCAAGTAATATTTATTAATTGTCTCCTTTGGAATAACATTGATTTTGCATAAATTTATCAAGTTTATATTCCCCAAAACTTAAAAATGGTTCTGATCATTAAAAACATGCTTCTAGTACTTACCTTATACTGTCTATTTAGCTCATAGCAAGGGAAACTGAAGTAACATATCTAACTTTAAAACTACATGCAATCGAAAATTATTTCCACGGCTTGCCATTGGAATAGCACTGTGATTGGGATGTGGAGTTCTGAATTATATAGTTTGTCAATTCCAAAGACACAACTGATCAGTCAGTTTCACTGCA
The DNA here is from genome assembly GCA_026936325.1 of Platynereis dumerilii. Taxonomy (NCBI): domain Eukaryota; kingdom Metazoa; phylum Annelida; class Polychaeta; order Phyllodocida; family Nereididae; genus Platynereis; species Platynereis dumerilii. Next base: position 1,845,649 of record JAPTHN010000042.1, on the reverse strand, counting down.
GTAAATAGATGGAAAAAGGTAACTTTTAAAGACATTTTGCTGACGATCAGTCCATTTTGAGATTTTTGGGAGCCTAAATTTGAAATAATTATGCAAAATCAATGTTATTCCAATGGAGAAAATTAATACATATTGCTTGACATAATTTCATCAGACATACTGTGTGTAGATGTACAACCATTTTCTGTTGTATTATTATACCCTCTTCCCTATTCATACATATAATGTGTACGGTGTACAGTACACATTTGACTAATCTGATATCAACAGTTATAGTGGTCGTTCAGTGGCGTCCCTATGGGGGGGCACGGGGGGGCACAGGCCCCCCCATATTGAACCTGTGCCCCCCCAGGTGCCCCCCCATATGAACTTTCCAACTCTGGCTAAAATATACTATTAGTATAGTGGGTGCCCCCCCAGAGAATCGCGTGCCCCCCCAGGTGCCCCCCCGCTCAAGACTCCCTAGTTACGCCACTGTGGTCGGTGCATTAACTAATAAGACCACCCCCTTTGCAGTCATGGAGCGGTCTCTTGTGGGGGTGCGGTCTCTCGTCGGGGTGCAAAACAACTTAAAATACTATTAAGTGTGGCAGGAAGGCGGTCACATAAGGCAAGGCGGTCTTTCACAAGGGGGTCTTATAACGCAGGGACCACTGTATACCTTTCAACATAATTTGATTTCATCATTACTGCCTCAAAACAGTCCAGCTGCAAAACAATTGTTTGCGTCATATTTGTGCACATTTATCAAATTCCCACTTTGTTGTCTTTCAATGAATTATTCAACTGAGTGACTCCGAACAGCATTCTAAATTAGAACATTTACTTTTTTATGTTTTTTTCTTCTCAAAGGCTTTGTGTCTTGAAAATATTTGCTTGGCAAAAACAATGCTTCTGACATGTCTAGAACAAAGTGATTGGCTTAAAAACAGGGGACAATATCATTGAATATCACTTCTTTGAGGTGATGATTTGTATTATTTTGTAGCTACTAGTTGCCATTCCTGTAAAAGTCCCAGGTTCAATTCTTGCAATGGCTCTGCTGCACTGTAAATTCTGAAATTCTGAGTTAGCTCAAATGATTGAGTGAGACGATTGCACAATTTGTTTGAGCCATGATAGCTTGCTGTTTTGAGTTATGATAATCTTTATGTTGTTATAACTTGCAAACAACAAGCTATCTTGGCTCAAAGGAATTGTGCAACCATCTCACTCAATCAATTAAGCTAACTCAAAATTCAAAATTTACAGTGTGGTTAGTTCCCCTGAATTGAATGGGGACCTCTTACCTATAATTATTATAAATGATCAACGGAAAGCATTTTCCATTATTGAAAGGAGGACACGGCAATGAGGTGAAGGATGATTGAAACAGCCGTCCAACATACAGTGTAGGCCCAGGTGACCCAGGGCCGGCAGCCTAGCACGCTACCACTGAAACAATCCTCTTCTCTGGCAGATTGACAAACCAATGCAATAATCTTGATGGATAGCCTTTTTCAGCTATATAACAAACCCCTCTAATAACCACTGACTGACTCAACCATATGCAGTTACAGCTTGTTGCTGCAGTACTGTTGCAATTAGTTGAAGTAACTGGCCCAAACAATGCCATTTCCCTGGCTTCAATTACACGGGCTGCTAAATTATTAACAGCTGTTAAATATGGCAAGGGTATGATCCTTACCATTTGCTGATGCATACTGGCATTCTCCGGGAATTCAATTTGCATATAAATGGCATTCTTACAGAATGATATCTCACCACATATCTCAGCTAAGATATGAAGAGAAATGGAAACCAATAAGTTTCATTTGGGCATCCCTGCTGATTAACTGGTACTACCAGGGTCAGATTGAAGTCATTGTGGTACGAGTGGGCTCAGATGAGATTTGACATCTGATTGTGGGATATCTAAAATGTGTTATTAACCCACTAAGTCAATGGGTTCCTGTTTTATAAAAAAGTCTTGGCTGAGAAGTTCACCAAAACATCATTTATGGGTATTCTACGTCGATATGCAAATTGAATTCCTGGAGAATGCCAGTACGCATTAGCAAATGGTAAAGATCATACCCTGCAACATTCAACAACTATAAATAATTCAGCAGTCGGTGTAATTGAACCCAGGAAAATGCTATTGTTTTATTGAGTCAGCTACTTCAACTAATTGCAATAATGCTGCAACAACTTGTTATATAACTGCAGATGGTTCAGGCCGTTTGTGCAGATTTTTTAGGCTAAGAAAGGCAATCTGTCAAGATTATTACTACATTTGTTTGTCAATGTGTCAAAGAGGTATTTCTAATAATTAATGAAGAATTGACTTTTGACATTGTTCCACATTATTTGAAGAGACTAAAAGGAATTGTACTAGATTGATTTACAATTAATTTTGTTATCCTGGTAATAAATATGGTATATTTTGCCTTGACTCTTTCTCAAAGCAGACAAGCTTTGCTGTTTCGAGTCAAATGCTTGTTGTTTTCTCCAAACAAATCATTTTCATTTACTGAACATACATGTGATTATTTTTTATCTTTAGGTGGTCTCAAGGTGTAAAATATCAATACCGCGACACTCATTAATGTTGACTTGATGAATATAACAAATTGCTGGCTGCTACTCACAGTGCTTTTAAAATCATTGCCAGTCATCAAGTAATAATTACGCTGTAACTGCATCTAGTCAAGTCCGCTTCCCTTGAATAATTTTTTGGCTAGTCGAGGACTAGCCCTTAGAGAGATGACTAAAAAGCCCACGAACATCGGAAATTCAAAATACCGTAATGCAGATTTGCCTCAGAAAGCGCCTGTGGAGCCAGTAGCTGTCTGAAAACCACCCAGCGGCCGACATATGATCGTAAACGATCGTCCACGATCATATTTACGATCGATAGAGCTCTAAATAATCCTGTGCAACTTTGCGAATGTATGCGCCCATAGCGAGTGGACCCACTGGGACTGTCGGTATCCCGCTAGCCGGGCGTATGACGCTCAGGCAAGCGAGTGGGCCCAGTGGTGCTGTTTGGATCCCGTTGGGTTCACCTAGCGGGAACGCACCATTACTTACTACTGTTATAAATAAACGACTTAACTTGGTAATGACTTACCAAGGTAATAAGGTAAAAATTCCATTAATGTATCAAAGCATTTAGTGACAATTATGAATGCTGCTTAGCCTAACTTTTTATTAGCATGATATTACTAAAAACTACATGATAAGTACTAGGTAGGCCTAACTTTAAACAATGTCTCTGAGCATGATATGCACTCTAGGCTTCTATGGGAAGGTGCTAATGGACAACAACTGGCACAAGATGACTAGGCCAAGCAAGTAGAAATCATAACATAAGCTAGATTTACCTTTTCCTTAAGATGTACTAAAAAGCCATTATCCTCTTTTTTTCTCATCCTCTTTGGCATGTTCTTCTTAAAGCATGTCTTGTTGTACTCTGAACTAATGTACCAAGGCTGATCTTTATATACTATTTACTGAGCAGTGACACATTCAGAGTTGACAGCTAGTGTCAAATGATTGCAATTACTCATTGAGCAGTGTCAAAGAAAATATCAACACAATTGGGTTGAGTTGGCAGGCAGTGTCTGATGATTGCAATTACTCATGGAGCTCAGTCAGTGTCAAAGGAAATATCAATTAAGGGCAATTGGCTTTAGTTGGCAGGTAGTGTCTAATGATTGCAATTATTCGTTGATCTGTGTCAAAAAAAAAATCAAGTTATTGCAATTGCAGAATATCATAATTTCTTGAAAGTATGACACAATGCTTTTAATTAACTGTAATTATTTTGTGTTTTATATTGTGAATGAGAGTAAATAATTAAAAAGTATTCATTAATGTGATTTTCAATTGAGCAGATTATAGAAGAAATATCAATTCAATTGCACTTACATCATAAGTTACATGTCTTCTTTTATTTATTTTGTCTTCTATCAAGTAAAATTACAGCCAAATAGAGCACAATTTATGCAATAAGTGCTGTATTTTGATTTATCAAGACATAACTGTGTAAATTATTATACTTATACCAATTTGGCCATGTAGCCTCAATTTTAAAACCGTAATTTCTTGTTGGATTGCAACTGTTTGGAAATTTTGAGTTTCAATATATTGATTTCCTGTTGTACCACATCACAACAATAGCTTGTTTATGTATGGGCCTATAAACAAATAGGCCTGAACTCTGTTTCATTGGTATTGCAGCCCCATTAGGTTTTAATTTTATTAACAATTTTGTTCCTTGGAGTACCATGCATGTGCCAGATTATAGACATAGACATAGACATAGACATACCTCTAGCTGTTGAAGAGAGCAGACGTGTCTTGAGGAGCTCTGAGCAAAATCAACTGAAATAAGAAGTTCTATGGATTCTTACCTGCAGATTTCTGTGAATATCCGTTGGCAGTAACCATGGTATAATCAAGGAAAAACCTGAGGTCGTGAGATAAAATATTTTGGCAGAAATTTTGCCTTTTTCATTAAAAAATCACTTGTGTATTGGGGATTTTCCCCTGTCATGGCCGATTGCACATAACAACATCCTGGCCCATACAGCAAGTAGCAACTGTTATAAGCAATACCTGCAACTGAAAGTGTCAAATCCATTTGTGGACAGCAGCAACGAATTATAGAGAGGAAGAAACAATAATTGTGGTCATTTCTAAATCTTGGTGAGTACACAAAACTTGTTTTAAATTTTATAAAAATCACCCTCGTTTGCAAAAAAAACAAAACCTAATTAACCTGCTTCATAATCTTTTTTTCTGTGTGGTTTGTCTTGATATCAGTGTTGATATTTTTCATAGTGATGGAAGTCAAACTAAGTTATGAGGTAGAACGCAGGTGTACAATTATAATAGATGTTGACAGAGATGACAGAGTAGAAGTTGGTGAGATCTTTGAAGAGCTATCTAATAGGGCATTTATTGTGCATACCAAATGCATGCAGCAAGTAACAAGGACTCGTTTTAACTGGTCTGTAACTTCAGAGGAAAAAGCCCTAGAAATTATCAAAGAATTGAATGCCTATCCCATGTGGGTAGGATCAAATTTATGCAAGGTGCGTTATGCTCGCAAAATGACGACAATGATATTATATGATACCCCCTTTGAAATGCCTGATGGTGTCATTGAGGATCTTATGAGACAGTACGGGGAGGTATTTTCTTTGAAAAGAACCACACACCGAGACATGCCCAGCATCTTTGATGGTAGAATTATAGTAACCTTTCAGGAGATAGTACGACCTCTGCCAGAGACTATAGTGCTGGGGGATGCAGCAAAAATCCTAGTTAGGGCTCCAGGAGAAAAAGTTCGCAAGTTAAGGTGTAATAAATGTGATGCAGACACACATCTTGCAAGAGACTGCCAGGTTGTAACTAAATGTTACGAATGTAATGAAGAGGGTCACCGTAGAGTCAACTGCCCACTGTTGATACAACAGGCTAAGAATGCTGGTATCATGGGTTTTCCACCTCTTAACAAAGAGGTTGTAAATGAACAAGGTACTGTTTATGATAACGGAGAAGTGATTGAACCCACTGGTAGTAACATTGCCCTGGAATTTCAATCTTTACAAGACCCTTTATCACCTATCCCAAAAACACCTCAAAAAGCTTATGAGAAGGATGCATCACATCCAACTCCTGGTAAACCCCCAAGTAAGCCCCCAAGCTATGCTGGGGTAACGGAGGGTAGGGAAAAAACTGCCAATTTGGAAAACGAGCATGTATCCCTAAGGCCTCAAACTCCAAAAAGCAAAGACACCATTGAAGAGTTGGAATTGTTTATAAATCAGGCCGGTAGTAGATTGCCCACGACATCCACCCCATCAGATGATCCCAAAAATGGGAGAACCTGGGAAGAGAGGGATTCAAAGGAATCCCCACCAAGAAAAAATAGGGTAACAATGACCAAATTTGTAAGGCCTGAAGACCCTGACTTGAAGACTAAGCTACAGAATTCGCCTAGTAAAGACAGGAAGGGCAGGACCGATAGTAGGAATAGGGATAAAAAAAAGTCTTCCAGAATGGAAAGCGAATCACCCTAAAAATGGAAGGGAGCCTGCCATACCAGATAGAGCTGGGTATGTCAATGCGCAAGACACTTGTTCTTCTTAGGTGCACTCTGCCTTGGTTTGTCCGCGGACATGAAGCAATGGAAGTATAGATAAATGTTTATTATATAATATACAGGGATGCCTGGACCATTTGTCGTCCATCGCTGATGCAAAAAATGCATTTATTTATTTAATTATTCATTTATTTTTCCTTCCTTTAATAATCCCATTGTGTCAAGAATGATTAATTACAATATGCAAACTTGTACTTTATATATATACCTAACAAATTATGTCTTTCCTTTGTTTCATGTGTTTGGCGAACATCTGAGGTATGATGCATATGTAAGTCATCTGAGGCTGAAACCTGATGGCAAGGTAAATGTATACACATCATTCGTGGCAGAAACCAAATGAATTGTGTTGCATAATGTCATCCGTGGCTGAAACCAGATGACAGGGTTGAGATGAGTCACTCGTGGCAGAAACCAAGTGGCGGAATTCTCCTCCTAAAAGAGAACCTCCTGTGGCCCTACTTCTAGAGGACGAGACGATGGCACAGATGGATGCAGGGAAGAATGGTAAGAGATGACTAAGATAATATCTCTAAATTGCAGGGGTGGGATAAATAGAAAGGGTAAATTGGATAAATTACTATACTACATAGGGAAATTAAAATGGGACTTCGCATTCCTTCAGGAAACATCATGTATATCTGAGAGTACAAGAAAAAAGATTGAAAGTACACTCAGTTGTAAAATATACCAATATAGCAAAACTGAAAAAAAAGCAGGCGTTGGCACAGCAACCTTGATCAGAAATAGTATGCTGTTCACAGTCAATGAATGCGAATTCATTAATAAGGATAGGACCATAAAAATAAACATAACAATAGATAATAGACAATACAGCCTTGTAAATACATATATCCATCCCAGTGATAAATCAAAGCAGAATGTAGATTTTGATTTCTTGTCAGAATCAATCAAGGATCAAAACTGCACCTATATAATAGGAGGGGACTTTAATACGGTAACAAATAGTTGGGAACGTACATCAAATGCTCAAAGTAAGCAAAAAGACATTAATTTGGTTAATTTCATAAAAGGCAGTAACTTACATGATCTAACAAACATTTTCAATCACAAAAGACCAACTTACATAGGTCAAAACAACTGTGCACTTCTTGACAGATTCCTTGCATCGGACTGTGCCATCGTCAAGTCATACAATTCACAGTTATGTCCTTTCAGCGATCACTGCTTGGTTGAAATAGATTTATTTCAGACAACATCTGAGAGTAAAAAGAAGATACGCAGAACTCATTGGAAACTAAACACAAGTATTTTAGACAAAGAAGATACCATAACTAAAATAAAGCATTTCTGGGAAGAATGGCGCCTATATAAATGCAATTTTGTTGATAGCGGGGATTGGTGGGACAAAGGGAAAGGTAGGCTAAAAAGTCTACTAATTGAAATAAGCAAGAAGGAAGCCGACTTACGAAAAGACAAAAAGACAAAAATAAATACCGACTTAGAAATACAACTAAGTATGGAAAAAAAAGATTTTGCTGAAATAAATCAACTAAAACAAGAGTTAAATAAAATTCTTGAATATGAAGTAGAGGGTGCCAAAATTAGAAGTAGGCAGCTACTGCTGCCAGCAGAAGAGAGAGGTTCCAGATATTTTTATAATCTGGAGAGTAAAAACCAGGTAAATGAAACTGTACAGTCATTGATTATTGATGAGAATGAAATAAGTGATCCAGATAAAATAAGTGAGGAAATAAGGGACTTCTACAGCCACCTTTATACCTCAGAAGGTATTAGCAATGAAGCCTGTGATAAAATGTTGGAATCCCTCGACACTCCGGAATTGGATGACAATGAGTTTGCTGCACTTAATAAATTTATCACCATGGATGAAATCCGTATGGCACTAGACAGAATGCACAATAATAAGTCACCAGGTAATGATGGACTGCCGAGGGAATTCTATCTAAAGGCATGGGATATTGTATCTGATGACCTGTGTGAGATACTGAATGGGGTATTTTTGCAGGGGCATCTGACTGACACTCAAAGAGGAGCTATTGTTAAATTATTATATAAGAAGGGCGACAGGAGGTATCTCAAAAACTGGCGACCAGTTAGTCTACTTAACACTGACTATAAAATTCTGAGCTCTGTCATTGCACATCGCTTATCTAAAATAGTCCCGAAAATTATCACTCCAACACAAGGATGCGCCGTAAAAGGAAGATTCATTTTCGAAAATATTAGGCTAATTAATGATCTTATTGAAAGAGATGAGTACTTATGTAATGACAAATATCCAGGAGGTATCTTAGAGGCTATTGACTTAGAAAAGGCATTTGACAGGGTAGAATATGACTATATTAATAATATCTTACATAAACTTAACCTCGGTAACAACATTACAAAATGGATTAATATTCTATATGAAAACATATACTCTCAGGTACAGACGCCCCATGGTCTAACTGAGCGCATCCCTGTTACGAGATCAGTGAGGCAAGGTTGTCCACTATCGATGGTGCTGTTTATTATTAGCGCAGAGCCTCTCATTAGAACAATAAACAAATGCTCAGATATTTCAGGTGTAAAACTTGACAATACAAATTGTGTTAAGATCACTGCTTATGCAGATGACACAACCCTCTTCCTGAAAGACAAAAAAGAAGTTGAGACAAGTGACAAAATCATTAAAATATTTGAGAGGGCCTCTGGTGCGAAGTGTAATGCCGAAAAGACTAAGACTCTGTATTTTGGAAGCTATCGCAAAAAAATTGGGATAGCTGACCAGAATCCCGTAGAGATATTAGGTTTCCAATTTCATCATAATTTCAGTAAAACAAGAGACCTGAATTGGGACAAAGTAGCTACAAGAATTAAGAATAATCTTAGTAGATTTAAAAATAGGCACATGACACAACTGGGTAAGTCTACAATATTGCACTCAAAGGCAATGTCCATATTGGCTTATACCAATAGAATAATACCTCCAAGTAAAAAACACATAGATACCATTGGTAGACATGTCAACAACTTTATATACAATACTAGACCAGAGGACTATAGTAATAACCATCTTGCTAGGCCAGTCAAGGATGGAGGATTCAATCTCCCCAATATAAAGATCAAATGTCTTGCGCAATACGGTGTGTGGTTGAATTACTATGCAAACGAGGGTGCCAAGCATCCCTGGACTATACTGTTTCGGCAGTTAGCTGGGAACGCTATAAACAAATTTAGCACCGACACCAAATTTGACAACAAGCCTCTCATAAAGAACGCAGACAACATGTACAGCTTCTTTACAACCTTTAAACATCCAAGACTGGTTAACTGGGATAACAGCAATTATAAATTAGTCTACCAAAAAATAATGGCCAAAAACTATAAGCAATATAATATTGAACTGCAAATGGGAAGAAATTTGAGTGATGTATGGAAATCATGGGCAGGGAGACCATTCAATAACAAATATAAGATACCTATGCACACAGTGATCTCCGATCATTACAATCGGCTCAAACGAAACAATAGGTCAATGAACTGCGCCATGTGTGACTACTCATTCATACAGTCACGAGATCACTCATTCCTGAGATGCAGAGGAGCTGCAGATATAACCAGATACATCAGTGAGAAATATCACATAGACATAGACTCTGGTAAAATCTTTTATGAAAAGGCTTCCAATTCCGAATATAAGTATATCCTAGCTATGGTATATACAATCATAAAACTTTCTAGAGATTGGAAAAATAAGTGGAACACACCACCCTACAGACTGAAGATAGACACTCTTGAGCGTGTACTCACCAAGATGAATCATTAGACCACTTGATAATATAACTATATATTGTTGTATTTTACAGGTACATTTGGACCTTTCCGTCCATCTTCCCGACATCTACCTAATTCCATGATGTCCCCTCCATGCAGCAGAAACTGGGGAGGTGAGATGGAGATGGCTAGCATAGTTAAGGCACTAACAATATTGGATAATTACACTTTTCTTCAACCACAATAATAATAATAATACAGTATGAGTTTCTCCCATATAAACACTAACCACTAGTTAAGTATATTTAGAATTTGTAAGTCCAATGATGCAAATGCAGAGGAATTATGGAAAGGTCCAACCCCATGTAATGTCAGAGCACATTAGGTTTAGCTGATTGGTATCTCAATCATATTTAAATTCCATTTGTGGCTGAAACCAGATGGACCCTAACTATGTATAAAGGCACCTACCTGCCTAAATGTTTATATTTCCAATGCTCTGCACTAGGAAAGGTACATCCATTACGTGACATTCAAAATTTCTAAATGCCACAACACCAAAATAATCCACAGACATGGCCTTAAAATCCTTTCTTAATGCTATTAAGTTGTTAAGGTTCAACAACTTGTGAAAATTGCTGAACAAGGTCAAACACACATGGTTGGCTACAAGCAGACAACACAAACAACGCTGTTTTGCACTCTGGCAAACAAACTTATTAGATATAAACAAACCAACTCCAAAAACATACAACAAACTCAGGTGAACAAATCTGATCAATATCTAAAAATAAGACATTGTAAGAATATCCTTATAACCATAGTTGCTGTATTAACAAAATCACCTGAGTGTACGATGATGAAATTACTAGATTGCTAGAGCGGTACAAATCTATTTCCCATAAACAAGTAAGCAAATGACAATGTGACAGCAGTCACAAAGAGATGCTGAAAATGGGTGTCTGCCAATAAATAAACAGCAACACATCTACAGACAAAGAGCAGACATTAAAGTAATAGAGTACCATAATCTACATATCTAGTCTGAGTACAAAAAAAAAAAAAAAAAAAAAAAAAAAAAAAAAAAAAATTGCAGCCCCAGTGCTGTTGTTAAGCATTTTCACACACAAGCTGAATTTATAACATCTATCAGACACAACTTAAAAACCCAACAGATCAACAAAAATGTGCTGTTGGAAATGAACAAAAGTTAGTGCAACTGGTCTGCTTAGTGATAATATAATGATAAGTAATGCACAATAGACTGCAGTATCACAATCTGTTGTGTTTTATTGAACAATATGTAAATAAGGAATTTCATTAAATAAAAGAAATCTAATCTAATCTCATTTTAGACACATTGCTTGAAAGCAATTTTAGATCAGGGCAATTAGACCTCACTTTGGTTACTTAACCTTCATATGATATCAATGCATGTTTTCCAAATGTGTGGTTAGTAGGCCTAAGTAAATGTGAATGTCTATTTTGTGTATGCACAAAGTACAAACTTATGATTTCAAAAGATCTATAATAATATAAGTATCTTGGGTGCACATAGACTGCACAGTCAACACCATTCTATATATATAAAGTACACAGAATGTTTTGAGAATTTGTGGCTAATTTCTTTTAACTGTTTAAAATGCTCTGTTTTTGATGATGGTCTTTGTACATTGTAATATTACAGCCTTTCGAACAAAAATGCTGTCATTTGTTTGTTTTGTTTGTTTGTGTTTTACGCCTCTGCGGCACCTAAGTGGGCTATGTCGAGGCAGGCGATCGCCGTATGATGATGAGATGAGAAGACTGTGAGTCAGGGATGCCCAGGGTCTTTCAGTTGCCCCAGCATAGAACACTGGATACAACCCGCCTCCATTTAATGTCCCATGGGCTCGGACTAAAGTGAGTTCCCGGGGTGAGATTTGAACCCGCCCCCTCAAAGCCAGTTGACAAGCGCACCTACCAATTAGGCCATGGCGGAACTCTCAAAAATGCTGTCATACTGTGTCAATTGTTTGTTTCTACTGATGAGCTTAAAAAAATAAGAGCCTTTATAGAGTTACATCTTTTATAATAATTTCTTGTTATGTTTTATCTTAACGTTTTCACTAAAACCAAAGCTGCTTGGCCATTCACTGTTGACTTTAATATTCAATTTCGCTACCTGGTCTAAAACCTGACTTTTTTTTCTGCAAATTTCACATTATTCAAAATTATGATTACCATATCTGAGAGACAGTTGCAATATAGAGAATAATGCTATCACCCATTCCATGTTAATCACTGCTCCATCAATATAGGCCTAATACTGAATCGACTAGCCTTTCAATCCATGGATTCTTGTTTGTGTTTTCTATAGCACTGTTGAAATAAATAAATATGTAACATAGCCAGTCAGTCATAATAGTGAGTAGCTAGAATTCTTAATGAATATTACACAATACAATGCATCATTGTTAAGAAGTGATATATATATGGCTTCCTATCTTTTAAGCCACTCACTTTATGCAAGACATGACATTGTCAAAGCACAGTGTTTTGCCAAGCAATGATTTCACAGCAAGTAGCCTTGAGGGAGAAATGATGAAAAAGGAAATGTTCTGTTTTAGAATGTTGTTTGGAGTCACTCAGTTGAATAATACATTGAAAGACAACAAAGTGGGAATTTGATAAATGGGGACAAAATTTGAAGCAAACAATCATGCTGATCATGCTGCAGCTGTTTTGTTTTGAAGCAGTCAGGATGAAATCCAATTAAGTTGAAACAATTTCAGCGATAACAAAGAGAATAGTGAAATATATATACCTGCTCTTGATTGATTAACTGTGTGTAATAGAAATAGTGGTCCCTGCATTCTCAAATTGCCCCTTCTTCAGTCATGAAGCAGTGTTTCGTGGTGATGCGGTCTCTCTCCGTGGTGCAAAATGCACTAATTCTATGTAGCTTGGGAGGAAGACAGTCTATTAAGGCAAGTCTCTCTTATAACACAGATACCAATCCAAACATAAAAGTGCTAACTCTCTTGGGTCCATGTCTCAAGCATAACTCTCCCTGTTCTTATCACACTCATCAAACATTGCATGTGCCACATCACTGACATTTACTTTGTTTTGCAATAGTACCTGTACTTAAACTATTCCTACCTTCTTTAAAATACACCTTCATTTCACACCTTCCCTTCAACTTTTCATTAATATGCAGAACTGGGTCATATGCTTTCTGTCAGGCTATATAGGTGGCAGCAGGGGCCAGGCACACTGACAACTGCTGCCACCACAAAATGCCCATTAATACACTGCACAAAGTGCATTTCTTTTCCAAGCCCAATCTTATATTTTGCATCAACAAGAATTTATAACCATTATATTTGAATTTTATGCAAACTGTTTCATATCAAAATGTCCATTTATGCTTATCAATTTGGACCACCATGGCCTCCTTCACTGTCATATTCAGGCACACATATCCTACCCTAAATGGCTCAAATGCCTGCTTGCAACGGGCTTTCTAGTGTTGTATTATGTTATCTGATATCCAAGCACTTATGATGGACGGCTAGCTGAACTATTAGCTATCAAATTTGATATGCTTCTGTAATAAAAATTCTGTTAGCTCTAAAAATGCTGTCGGTAGTTGAATGTTGGGGAAATGCTAATATTCAGGCAAAAACGGACATATGGCGATATCTCCCAAAAGTAAATTTACCAGCTCCTTTCCCTTTGTCTATGGTCAATCATTGCCATGCAGTATGCACCCAGGGGTGGCATATTTGTTACTGCATTTTAAAAAGAAAAACATTTCCTACGCGCTTATCAATAAACATGTACTTGATTCAAAATCAAGTTGGCTCTGGCTATTGAATTTTACTTTTAAACTGGATGACAAAAATAGTAATCAATGTTACCGAAATTCCTGACGGATCTTTCAAATTGATATGATGATTGTTGTTTTGCCTTAAATGTGTGGTATTTAATTCCTATGAACAAACTTTTAAAAGCTTAAAACTATCCTCTGGCAATAATAGTAATACAGTACTTAAAAGCACTATAATGATATTTTATATCTGACAGTATTATTGGACTACAATGGATAAAAGGTAGTAAAATGCATTCTGATAAAAGAAAAAAAATGCATATCACAAACCTAATGTGTTTATATGTCCAGGAGCAAGAGAGGAGCTTGAATCAGATACAGCCATTATAGGCCTATCTTGATCTAAGATCAGAAAAGATACAGCTAGTATTTTCCAAAACAACTTGAGCCAAAGTGCATAGAATATTTTGATTGCAGCTTTGGTCATACAGAGAATTTGATTTAATGCACCAGGACTGCATAATGGAGTTTGATGTACTTTGTATAAAATTTCGCTATGTGCTGTTCTCTGAAACAATATGCATATGTATTTGAAGAAGGCCACAGGGAAATTGTCTGTCCCCCATGCCAGCTGTATGTCAAATGTCAATACATTGAATTTTCAAAGATGTATTTCAACCTTGACAAAATGTATAATCGAAATTGGTGACCAGGATATTTCTGTACTGGTCAGGGAATTTTTATTACAGCATAAATCTTCATTCATTGACATGTTAGGCAGATTTTCTGCAGGCCCCAAATTCTCTTCTAAATTGTCTTCTAACAGGGTTAGTGTTAAACAATTCAGTCATGTTATAGCATGAGATCAGTCATTAAACTGGGTAACCACCAAATGTTCAGCATTGACAAAATATCAGGTATTATAATTATTATGACTTAACCAATTTAGGATAACTCATGTTAAAAGTTAATAAAATCCGGTACGGACAACAAGAAGGGCTGGATGCTTTTGGTATGGTCCATCACTTCTCTTGTGACTATCACAGGCGGGAACAATTATATAACACTATTCTTGGGGTTTTATCATATGCCCGACAGCCCACTTAATGAGCACTCAGGGATGTGGTCTGCCTTAAGAGTCTCTTTTTCACAGAGCACTCAACTCATTACTTGAGAAGGCAGAGCTACCGCACAGCAATATCTGTAGATGAAGCAGAACAAGTGCCAGCTATCATAGATGAGAGACTGTTGGGAGGCATCATGCTGCTTTATCTGCAGCTTTAGATGCAGGCTCAGGGGGATCCCTGTTCACTCCTCACTGATCAAAGCTCTAGTGGAATGACAGGAGCTGTCTGTATCACTCTTGTTACGTAATGCTCAAATTCTTGGCTGAGGTCAAAATGGGGGTATTCTGTGACTCAATCATGAGTCATTTAAATTTGGATAATGTTTTATTTTGTTTTTAGGAAGCAGTTGATGGAGCATCAAGTGATGACCTGAAGTGAGTTTCGCATTTATCAGACTTCACACATGCAATAATCTTCGGACAACCAGAGTATTTTCCAGAGGTTGCAGGGTCATTCCACCTCTAATCAATCAATTGTTCCCTCATCACCATCTCTATCGTAACTAAACTTTTTTTTACATTTCTTTTGTATCAAGAGAAACTGATATACATTCGATTTTAAAAAAAAAAAAGGTCTGAGCTTTAAAAATGATTAAGCATTGATTTTTTGAAAAAGTTTAACGCATTTTGAGACAGTATAAACACTATATTGTAAGGGGTATAAAAATGATACTGTGCAAGGGGACTAGTTGTCAATGTGTTACTGTGTAATAAAGGTTACATATCTTTGTAACCATTAGTTCGGGGAAATATGACAGCATCAAGAAACAAGTCTCAGAAAAGAGGCTAATGCTCCTCTTTGTGGTAGGTTAGTAAGCGATCCACTTGGCAAACTGCATTTATAGCATTGTTTCATATTTATACAGTGTATGTGAAATAAATTATTACATGAACAATATTACAGACTTTGTGGGACTGAAGTAACAATATATGGTAGTAAACTATGAATTTTCTAGCGTAAATATACTGGCTGGCTATGAGATAGTGGCTAAATAAGTGAAGTATTGTTTCTTCATTGTTTTGTGGCTGTGGGCCACCAGTGTTAATGCCACTATGAATATTGATAAGTCTATTTGAGCTCTTGCAAAGTGTATGAAGATAGCCAAGAATTCTTGGCAGGCCATTTGGCCACAGAAGACAAAATTGCAAAACTCAAACTGCACTTTTTACACTTTTCTCAAACTTAGATTTAACACATTTTTTTGCCAAGAAGTAGAAGTACTCAGTCAAAAATTATCCTTGTTTCCTTGCTTCTTTCGCAAACGATATTTGCTTATGTAATGGACATTAATTATTGTAATTGCTGAATTTATTTAGAAATGTGCCAAAAACACAGCCAGAAAGGTGAGAATACAGTGTCAGTTAAGCATGCCAAAAATGCAGGAGAGCCATGTGTCTGCCAAATTACATGTAAGCATGAGAATCTAAAATTTCCCATTGTCAAATTGAACTTGAGACACGTTCAAATTTCCATGCAGTTCTATGCACATTTCTAATTATACAAATTCTGTCAACCCAGTGCAATGCCATGAAGTATTCTTAGTTGGAATGTACCTGCATTGAAAAATTTGTATTAAAAGAACATCAAAAGTGAGAAAAAATTCCCCAATTGCTCAAAACGATCCTGCAAACTTGCAGATGGCAATGTCAAGCAAAAAATACCATCAGATATGATCAATATAATCTCTAGCACATTTTTCATTTCTTACATTGGATATTTCACACATGGCTGTAGACTTAAATAGCCATTAATGTAGGTGCGTGATAATACCCACCTGCGTGATATTACCCACTTTTACCCTATAGTCAATGTAAGAATTTCAGCATATTTTCTTCCAAAGGCTTGTTACTTACATGAAGGCACTGAAGTTAGGCAACACCCTGTGTTGCTGCCAATATTTTCCTCTCTTTTAAGTCCATCCAAGTTCTTTATGAAAAGGGACCAAAAGATTCTGTGTAGTCATTGTGGTAAAGATGGCACATGCAATTATGTGGCTATTAGAGCTTTTTTTCCTAGTGACTATGAGCTGTAATCACCTGAAATTTCGATTATGGGCACTTAGAGGATTACTGGCCAATTAGAAAAACAGAGTTAAACAATCAAACATTCAAACAGTTACATATTGCAACTGTCAAAATTCACATTAGAATGTAATTGTGCTAACTGTGATACCACTATCCAACAATAAACAAAGTTTCCCAGTGTAACTCTGAAACAGAAAGCAACAACTTAAAACTTTGACCATCCAATCCAAGCGACTAAAATAATTTTTGAGATTATGGAGACTTACAACTGTTAATGCCCTAGGAAAAAAGCTCTAGTTGGTTAAATGTAGTTATATAACTATAATACAAAGTACTACTGTTAATATAAACCACATTTTAAAACATTACTGAAATTATTAAATAAAGATTGGATTTTTTTGGTAAGCACTGCATACACTCACACAGAGAAGTAAAAATATAAACCTGTTTGTCATTGACTTCATAACTTTAGAATTCATTAAAATGGTGTCAAGATCAAAGATCTCATTATAGAGATTATACATGTAACAGTATCATCTGATTCACTTCCATGTGCTTTGATATTGCAAGGGTACAGTGATAACATCAATGTTGTAATGAAGTCATCAGTCTGTATTTTGTCTTTGCTGAAACAAGTTGAAGATAAGACATTTTGTATTTGTCCGATACAAGCCAAGATAGGTCTTTGTTATACACGCAAAGAAAATCGATCTTTGCCAATTCTTGCATGTTAAACTTGCTGAACACATAATCACAAAGGCCTCAATGATGGATAATATGAGATCACACAGGGTCATCTTTGTAACCAGGAAGATGGGTCAAACCCCTGCCCCAGTAAGTACACAGAAGAAGGAAACATGGTCTGAGATCACAAAGGCAAACACCTGTTGCTGTCAGCATGAAGAAACAGCCTTTTTCTTTGTTTCTTTTTAGGCTTGACATAATTGATTTTTAGCTCCTGCTTTCCTCTCGATGATTTTGCACAGTCGGTGGGTTGGGAAAAAAGGTGTTATTTCTATTTTGTTACCGTTAATTGAATAAAAAAATTGTGTAGGGAATAAATCTGTCGAATTGATCGATCAGACAGGCCAAAAAATTGTGCAACCTTCCTGTCTTACAAAGAAGGTATTCTCAATTTATATTGTGTTCCATAATATACCATAACCTCTAATTAGAAACGTCACCATGACTTATGAAAACACTTGCTGCATGTAAACAAATAAAATAGTGCTCTTAACTTTAACTTTTGACTCCTTGTTGATTGTAAAAAAAGTTTCAAAGTTCTGAAAGGGTGAATTAATGTCCCATACCCAAAGGAACAAAAACTGCTAAAGACATTTTTAAAAGAGTGTTTAACAGCATATTCATTATTAATGGCATTTCAAGTTACTATATATTACCTTTAGCCATGAAGAATCTGGTATCTATGATATATCATTTTCTAACCATCTACCCTTTTATTTATCTAACTGATTATCCATTCATATATCTACATCACTGGCTATCTGCAGATTCTGTACATTTATCTAGTTGTTTGTCTGAACATGCCAATCTGCCTTCTGTCTTAATATCTATCCTTTGATCCCCATATCATTCTATGGAACATAAGTTCGACCAACTGACCATCCCTAATACCAACTATACCTTTTTAGCAGCGCGAAGCGCTAGCGCGCTAGCTCTTACTGAAGACATTTTTTCCAAAACTTATGACCATAACCATGGGTGCCCCTGCTTACCAAAGTCATTCAAACTTAGCATGTAGCCTCTCCTGAATTTTAAATCACGACGATAAACTTTTTGTGCCCCGCTGTTACAATACGAATTAATAAAGAAAACAAATAGGCTTCTTTTCATGGGGTCAAAGGTCAGCTGAATTTGCATACAGCATGTTTACAGTGCACTTGGCCATGTGGCCTCCTTGTGCATTCAGCTGTGACAGTCTGCATCCACTGTGGGTCTACTGCTATATTTTAGGGAGGGCAGCTTCCCCCTGCTTGGGTAAGCCTATATAATGTTGACATTTTGCGCTGCTTAAAGTGCTTGCACGTTATTTTTAAACTGTGGTCTTACGGTTACTACAGATCAACTTCATGCACCATCCATTTGATAATGGTTCTTAGAACTAATTCAAGCCACACCCTTTCTCAATTACAAGAAGTGCATGTTTGCTATGAAACAAAGAAGCCTCATGTTGTTTTAAGTTCTACAACATGCAACAGATTGATCTTCTTTATCCAGAACCCTTAAAAAACTTGGACAGACAAAACATGATAAATTAGACTTAGGTCAAAGGCATATCAGATTCTTGCTACTGCAGCAACATCCTATGAAATATAAAATATTTCAAAGGATGAGTATAGTTTAAGTCATATCAGATGCATGCCCTAATGAATAATAGGGCAGATCTCTTGCCTTTGCATGAAAGAAAAGAAAACATGAAAGAAAAGGTTACACCCATCTTTACTTTTCCTTGTTTGGTTGAAATATTGATTTTGGAAATCAAATTGGACTTCATACATCTTTCATTATGGCAACATGTGAATTGTGTGTAAATACAATCCAAGCATATAATGTAGTCATGATACAGATCTTGTCTGCAGATGATGTGAAACAACAGGTGGAATAATGATAAGAGATCAGTACAGTAATAACAACAAGAGAAAAATATAAAGAGACTAGTAACAACAAGCTGAATTCTCAGAAGCCTAGTTACATGTGACAGTCAAACATTAATCGGGTATCAGTAATAACAAGTGAAATAAATAATAAAAGAAAAGTAGCAACAAAGGAAATTCTCATAAGCCGAACAATAGGTGGAATAATAAAGATATTATGCCTGTGTGTCATTCTATGGCTCACTTACAAAATGTCTACAAAACGATCTAGATCATCCGAGGATATCTTCGGCCAACTTTCGGATTCGTCAAGTGATGTGCCAAAGGCTTTGAAGCATTGTATCAAGTTAAAGTTTTCAATTGTACCGATAGAATAAGAAAATATTCTAGTCACCCTTTGTTCTGTGAATATGAACTGCTACTTAGTGCAAGGAGACTAGGAGTTCATTACGCTTGTGCAAGTCTGTGATTTATGCTAATGCTGTGGTTTGAAGAAGTTAATAATATTATTATGTTGTTCTTTTGCACCATGTCTGCACATGTGATCAAATTTCACAAATACATGCGACCAATAAAGATATCTGTATCTGTATCTGTATCTGTATATGTATCTGTATCTGTATCTGTATAAGAGATGAAAACCAACAAGTGGAATCTTCATATAAGAAACAACAGGTGGAATAATCCTTGTAAAGTGCAAACGCTGATGGATGCATATCGTGTCACTGAGCAATGTGTCAATGATGCAACGTTGGACATCAGAGAATGACATTGAACGGCAGACTGTCACAAGACACAGAGTGTGGCATTGATATCTTTTTGACCTAGATAAACCAGTGACTTTAACAACTCATTGGCATTGGTGACTGTTGCTGATGGACAAATCACAGATGAGGCCTACATCTGCAGCTGGTGACAATACATAACGAAGGATTTTTCCATCACACATAATTTTTTTTTATCTACTCCATACTGATATCAGTAGTTGTTATTAAAGGAACGGCATCACCTTGAAACTGACATGAGGTGCCAAGAAACAAAAAAAAAACTTATCATTCTTGTCTTTGAGGATTCCTAAGAAGTTTGTCAACAAAGAGAAATTGCAAATAAGAATATTCTGTGTTGAACCAAAAATGTGTTTTCAAGGCGCAAACTGTGTCACTCACAGATAGGAACTCCAACTTCACACAAAGATATAGATCTATAGCAAAATATGAATATCTGGCCTCAGGATGAAAATCAGAACATTTGGAAGGATTTTTTCTTATATGTATTGTGTGTTATATATGTGTAGTAAAGAGGTAGAATTATCATTATATTATAGATTACATCAGTGCAGGAAATTTTTTGGCGTAACTTAAACGTGACAGGATATTTAATATGACAGAAAGTTGAAGGTTTGTGCTCTT
This sequence comes from Platynereis dumerilii, assembly GCA_026936325.1. Taxonomy (NCBI): domain Eukaryota; kingdom Metazoa; phylum Annelida; class Polychaeta; order Phyllodocida; family Nereididae; genus Platynereis; species Platynereis dumerilii. Next base: position 1,824,765 of record JAPTHN010000042.1, on the reverse strand, counting down.
GAGGAACTATTCAGATTAACTGTCATAATCAAGAGAATTTCGGAATACCAAATTCCATCTTTTTTCTTACTCCAAGTAATGACACAAACGTAATTTGTTTCATGAGTAATTGTTCACACAGAACTATTGTACCGACAGGCAATGTAAGACATTCATGAATAGAATAAAAGTGCCTAACCTATTACATAATTCTTCCATATAGGTCTTTCCTATTCATGATTTTAAGAGTATACCTCAGTGCTTTTCCTCAGTTTCCAAATGTGAAAGTCAAATCATCATAATCCATCACTTTTATACAATACTCCTATAGATATTTTCAGAAATCAATGTGTGGCTGTATTATTTTCTTGTATCCTTTGCGCCATTATTTACTTTCCTGTACCTCTTTTTGGCTGCCTGGTGTGTCCACTGTGATCAGTTTATATCCTGTGGTTCGCAGATTCGACCTCCCCCCCCCCGTTTTTCCTCTTTTTTTTGTTTTGTTTTGATAGAGTAGAGTGCTGGTGTAGCATTGGCTTGTCTGCAACAAAATTTGATTTGACATAAAATTAAACAACTTCCGCCTTGTATTTCTTTCATAAAGTATCCTTGTTGATACAGCTGGACATTTGTGCATAGGTACTTTTTGTAAGTTGGGAAGTTTAGTATTGCAATTTAGTTTTTTCAGCAGAGATTCTGTCTCAATCATAATGTGTACCTTCAGAGACGCAATCGAATCAGGGACCCAGCCATTGGTGAATCGAAGCCCATAGTGCCACAAAATGAGCTGACCCAGCCACCCTCAGCTGAGATTAATGCATTTTATATTTTATATCTGTCATATGTTGGCCAAGGTTGTTTGCCTCCTCTTTGAAGGTCAAATAAAGCCAAAGGTCTTCATAGACGATTCATCAACAGAAGCAGTGCAATTATTGAGTTCATTTGCTACAAGCAAATTCAAATCAGTTGCAAAATTTCCTTAATGATCAAGCCCTATAAATTACCATGGCCTTTTTAAATGACACTTCCCCATATTTCTAAAACAGCTGAATCTTAATTATACCATCTATCTTCAAATCAGAGCCTGGCTTTGTTTAATCCATGAATGCAAATTGGTTCCAAAGGAATTTTTCAAAGATACTGCAGATTTCATTAATTTGCATACATTTGCTATCCAGCTGGAAAAATGAATGTCATGAATATTCACTTGTAGTTATTAGGAATATTTCTGATTCAAATCTCAAGGATTTCGGTTAAAATTGTATTATCTAATGCTAAAATCTAAAAATGTGAAGTTAACAATGTTTTGCATTTAAAAATAATTCACTGTTAGGGCCCTCACATCAAGTTAGATTGCAGCATCTATAAAACCATTGATTGATCAATCAAATTTGATAGAATGAATGAATCATATCCATAATTAAGATGATGTTTATTGCATCACTTAGAATAATGAGAATTTAAATGTTTCAAATTCATGCATAGGCCAAGCCATTTATCTTCAAATGTAATATTCTTTTAAATTAATGTGCTTCAGAAGCAGTGGGATTAATCATGTCTTAACTCATATCTTAACTCATTTCCTATTCTGTTTTAACATTTTGAAAATGATGATTATCGCCTTTGGAAATTATCTCGACAAAGGAAATTTGCATTTAATATTTAAATATTTAAGCATGCTTTATCACAGAAACATTATGTCTTAATGTAGTTTAAATGTGAATTATCTTAAACAATGCTTAATTCTTAAAGCATGTCTTAATCAAAGGCAAGTACCTCCAGTGTGAAAAAGGTTATGCATATGTTACTTTTAAAGTATTTAACAGACACACTCTATGTGTGTGTTGTGTTTCGGCCTAGAAATGCACACTCTTGGGTTGATTATCATTATACCCTTTTCGTGTGAAATCAAAGAATATTCTACATCTCATGTTTGCCAGTTTATTTTGGAATCCAAATTCACCATTCATAAGCTCTTTAAGCTTGGAGTCAAACCAACTATCATAACTAATAATTAGATAAAATAGTAGTAATATGATTTGAAATATTACTTAGACATATATTTAAGGATGAATATATATCAATCCTTTTAAATCATACTTAAAATTTGGTTAGTTGTAACAAGTTAATAATAAGCAAGTTCATACACATGCCAGGTGTAATACACTTTCAATATTTAGTCATATTAAAAAGATAAAATTTCCATCCTCGGATAATAATTAGGGATTCCTGCTATTTAGGGGAATATTTCCGAAATGCTTTTATTTCACAACAGTTAGCATGCGAGATTTAGCTTCAAACGGCTGAAACAAGAACTCTTTCTCGTTTTGTTTTCCAGAGTTAAAACAATTCTCCAAAACACTAATTGGAAACAAGATATTCCAGTAGCATTAATCAAGTTAATTATCATGACAAGAAAATGTTAATTAAATGAGCCATGACAATAATTAAGTGTGCAAGCCAAGATTAAGTTAAATTGAAATTATCTCTAATGAATTTAATCACAATGACATGCTGCTTTAGATTCTCAGATCATTCTCTTCCCAGCTGATTTTGAATTCTTTGTAAAAAAAAATTCAGGGATATAATCTGATGATATGGGTCTTTTCGTCCTGTATTTGTGCACTCTGGTAGGATAATTGGGGCAGACAAAACAGAAGGCAATCATTTGTGTTTCAATGGATGATTAAAACTGCCATCCAACCTAAGTCCAGGTGACCTGCTCAGACCTGGAATTACTTATAACAATTGAAAGCCCAGACAGCTATCGTCCTAGGTCGCATTATATACAGTCACTAGACTGATATTTGATGAGCGCCCATCAATATCTTATAAGTCGTTGTTCAAAACTTTACATAGTGGCTCTCCAGCAAAGCCACTATTGTCATTACCACAAAATATGCAAATTCATACATGGCATTGAACACTATGCAAAAATCTAGACTTGACTTAATTCCTCTCTGAATAGATAGTTAATTAGGTGTTGGCAAAGCATCCTCTATATCATTGCTAAAGTGTCATTTTGACCATAAAAATTAAGGAGAACAAGCTCTGTGGAGATTAGATGTCCAGTCATGCAGACTGGTGTGATGGGGATGGTTTATTGTGATTTTGATTTATATTACAAGACTTTGAAAGCAATTTTTGCCCATGCTTTTGATAATTTTGTCAATAGCAGAAGGTCAGTTAGAAAGAAGGTTGTTGCTCGATTATACTACCTTTATCCATTGTTCAACAAGCCATCGCCTCATTCAAGTTTCCAAAATTAAAGAAAAATATTGAAAAAGGGATAAACTCTTGAAACATACAGAGAGGGAGTGTACGCATTCCCGTGCTGCACGCCGATATGCTTTCTTTCTATCTTCATTTTCTTTCCTTCATCTTCTTTGTTACATTATATGTACACATAGCGTCAGTGACAAACAAAGACTTCTTCTCTTGTGAGGATAACTGTCATCTTTTTGCCTTAGTTGACAATCAAATGTCACTAAGCTCCTTATTTTGTTGACAGCCCTTTGATCTACCCAAAATATCTTAAAGAAAATGTGACATTTTGCCTGGAAATGGCGTGTGTTTGTCACTCGGGGTGCATCATGATTTATTTGAAAGAGTCGTATTATTCCTTGAGATACTTTTCTTTTGAAAATTATGTATAAGTTTTCACAGAAGCGTGACATTGAAAACTTAATATGTAAATGGCACAGCCATGAAAATTCGCACAGCACTTCAAAAACGTTTTTGTGGAAATTATATTCGCACAGCGAAACGACCAAAGGCCGTTTCGCGAAGCAAATTGAGTACAAGAAAGGTTTCTAAAATCTGTGCAGTGGTAGTCTCAACATCAATGGTCGACAGCAGGAAATTAGGTCAAGTGGGACCAGCTTCTTATCAATGATTTAGTTTCCAATTTAAGAATTTAAGAAAACATGACATATTCATATTCAAAAGTGTCTTAAAAATTCAATTTTCTCCATTAATATTCCCTGTATCTATTATTTTTATGGAGTAGTGAATTATAAGCCTCGACAAGCCAAATTAGATTACTAACATGTAATGAATTTCATTTCCAACATATCAATGTTAAAAAAACATTAAGGTTCCATAATCTTTGTCAACTGATGATTATGTAACAGTGAGCAATTAATCTACATGCAGATCATGTTATTGTTTAACAGTTTTTGTTATACCCATTATGTAATATCAACAATCTAGCATAGACTTAAATTTGGCAGCTTTCGGTGTTGTCTTTCTTTTTACTACTTAGCAGATTATCTATCAATTCCATTGATTCTTAATCCTATTTATTTGCTGTCGTATCTATCTATCTATCTATCTATCTATCTATCTATCTATCTATCTATCTATCTATCTATCTATCTATCTATCTATCCATCTATCTCTATCTATCTATCTATCTATCTATCTATCTATCTATCTATCTATCTATCTATCTATCTATCTATCTATCTATCTATCTGTCTATTCTAAACTAAAATGTGCATTATTTCCCACTAATTTTAAATGTTCTGCTGCAGTGATAGCAGAAGCAACAGCAGGAGCAAAGTGCCAGCCAGGGGGATTCTTTATAAATTCATTAAAACTATAAAAGAAGAGATGGAGAAAGGAATGAGAGAAGGAAGGAAAAAGGAAGGAATGAAGTAAGGAAGGAAGGAAAGAAGGAAGGAATTAAGGAAAAGATAAAGGATATAAGGAAGGGAGGTATATAGACAAAATATAGATTGTCAGATAGATACGTGTATATTTATAGATAGATGGATAGATGGGAAGACAGGTAGATAGTCTATCTACAAGCAGCTGTTAAAGTGCTTGAATAATTTTGTATTTTATGTCTGTCATATAGTTGTTTACCTCCTATTTTAAGGTCAAATAAAACATATGGTTTTCATAGACGATTCATCAACAGAAGTAGCGCAATTTTTGAGTTAATTTGCTGCGAGCAAATTCAAATAAGTTGCAAAATTTCCTTAATGATCAAGCCCTATCAGTGCTGTGGCCTTTTTAAATGACAGGTCCCCATATTTCTAAAACAGCCAAATCTTAGTTATACCATCTATCTTCAAATCAAAGCCTGGCTTTGTTTAATCCACGAATGCAAATTGGTTCCAAAGGAATCTTGCAAAGATACTGCAGATTTCATTAATTTGCATACATTTGCTATCCAGCTGGAAAAATGAATGTCATGAATATTCACTTGCAGTTATCAGGAATATTTCTGATTCAAATCTCAAGTGTTTCGGTTAAAATTGTATTATCTAATGCTAAAATCTAAAATTTTGAAATTAACAATGTTTTGAATTTAAAACTAATTCAATATAGGTCCCTCACATCAAGTTAGATTGCAACATCCATAAAACTACCAATATTAATATAATTATTTGACAGAATAATGTGAATCATATCCATGGCTAAGATGATGATTATGGCATTATTTAGCATAATGGGAATTTAAATGTTTCAAATTCATGCTTTTGGCAATGTATCTTCAAATGCAATATTCTTAATGTGCTTCAGAAGCAGTGGAATTAATCATATCTTTACACATATCTTCACTCATTTCTTATTCTGTTTTAACATTCTGACAATGATGATTACAGCATTTTGGGTCTTTGAAATTATCTCGACAAAGGAAATTTGCATTTAATGTTTAAATATTTAAGCATGCTTTATCACAGAAACATTATGTCTTAATGTAGTTTAAATGTGAATTATCTTAAACAATGCTTAATTCTTAAAGCATGCCTTAATCAAAGGCAAGTACCTCCAGTGTGAAAAAATTACATGCAAATGTTTCTTTTTAAACTATTTAACAGACACACTCTTTGTGTGTGTTATGTTTCAGCCTTAAAATACAGATAATCTTTGGTTAATTGTCATATAATTATAGCCTTTTCTTGTGAAATCAAAGAATATTCTACATCTCATGTTTGCCAGTTTATTTTGGAATCCAAATTCACCATTCATAAGCTCTTTAAGCTTGGAGTCAAACCAAAAGTCATGACTAATAATTAGATGAATAGTAGTAATTTGAATTGCAATGTTTCTTAGGCATATTTAAGGATGAATATATATCTGTCATTTTAAATCATACTTAAGATATGATTAGTTGTAATCAATTATTAACTCAATTTGGAATGAGCAAGTTCGTACACATGCCAGGTGTTATGCACTTTTATCATTTAGTCCTATTTGAAAGATAAAATTTCCATCCTCTGATAATAATTAGGGATTTCTGTAATTTAGAAGAATATTTCCAAAATGCTTTTATTTCACAGCAGATAGCATGCAAGATTTAACTTTAAAGGCTGAAACAAGAACTCTTTCTCCTTTTGTTTTCAAGAGTTAAAAACAATTCTCTAAACACTAATTGGAAACAAGATATTCCGGTAGCATTAATCAAGTTAATTATCATGACAAGAAGATGCATGACAATAATTAAGTGGACAAGCCAAGATTAAGTTAGATTGAAATTATCTCTAATGAATTTAATCGAGCTGGCATGATCTTTAGATTCTCAGATCATTCCCTTACAAGCTGACTTTATTCTTTGTGAAAAAAAATTAAGGATAGAATCTGATGATATGGGTGTTTATGTCCTGTATTTATACACTCTGATAGGATAATCGGGGCAGAAAAAATAGACGGCAATCATTGGTGATGCTAAGGATGATTAAAACTGCCATCCAACCTAAGTCCAGGTGACCTGGAATCACTTAACAATTGAAAGCCCAGAAAGCTATCGTCCTAGCTCACATTATATACAGTCACTAGACTTTTATTTGATGAACGCTCATCAATATCTTACATGTCATTGTGCAAAAACTTTACATATAGTGGCTCTCCAGCAAAGCCACTATTGTCATTATCACAAAATATGCAAATTTATACATGGCATTGCAACACTATGCAAAAATCTAGACTTGACTTAATTCCTCTCAGAATAGATAGTTAATTAGGTGTTGGCAAAGCATCCTCTATATCATTGCTAAAGTGTCATTTTACCATAAAAATTAAGGGGAACAAGCTCTGTGGAGATAAGATGGCCACTCATGCAGACTGGTGTGATGGGGATGGTTTATTGTGATTTTGATTTACATTTCAAGACTTTGAAAGCAATTTTAGCCCATGCTTTTGATAATTTTGTCAATAGCAGAAGGTCAGTTAGAAAGAAGGTTGTTGCTCGATTATATTATTTTTATCCGTTGTTCAACAAGCCATCACCTCATGCAAGTTTCCAAAATTAAAGATAAATATTGAAAAAGGGATAAACTCTTGAAACACGCAGAATGGGAGTATACGGTTTACCGTGCTGCAGGCCTATATTCTAAAAAATTGTTCTATATTTATTTTCTTTCCTTCATTCTTCTTTGTTACATTATGTACACATGGTGGCAGTGACAAACTAAGAGTCATATTATTCCTTGAGATGCTGTTGTTTTGAATAGTCTGTATAAGTTCTCACAGAGGTGTGACATTGAAGACTTAAAAAGTTCTGTTCTTCCAAAAAATGTAGTCTCTCGACGTGTTTTGAAGGGTTTTCTTGTATCTATTTTTTCAAAGACATGTTGCCTTTAAGAGAATCTGCATATCATCTTGGGATATACAGTGGTTACTGCCTTGTAAGACCCCCTGTTGTGAGACCCACTTGCCTTATGTTGCAGCCTACTACCTGTTATAAGTAGTATTTTTAGTACATTTTGCACACAAATGAGAGACCATACCCCCATGAAAGACCGCTTCAAGGCCGAAGAAGGGGCGGTCTTATAACGCTGGGACCACGGTATACACCAATTTTATATTTTAAACGAAATGGTATATGAAAGTTCAGAAGCACCTGTGCTGTACACACTAATACAGTCCTTGCATTAAAATACAGGAAAGAAATTAGCAGGAAAGAGAAGGAATTTGGAGAAAGAAACAAAAAGTGTAGACAAATTAGGGTAGAGAAATAAACAGAAGTATGAATTTGAAGTAAAGAAACGAAATGGAAATGGAAAGAAAAAAGAACAAGAGGAAGACAGAAAAAATTAAGGAAGAATACATTTACGAAAAATAAAAAAAGAAGAAGAAAGATTTGCTGATAGCTTTTCAGACATATCATTGTACACGTATGTTCTTTTAAAATCATAATGCCAGCATTCCTGTCACCCGAAATAAAGCAAGGTAATTTCATAGAAAGATGATAGGCCGACAAATTTTTTTTCTTGCAAACGGAATATCGAATATTTTTTGACATTTTGGCTATCGTAATATACAGAAAGAAATTCTAGTTGTACAAAGGTCAAATTCAGAAAGCAATTTTTTTAAACAAAACATTTACCACACTCATATGCCTCACAGCATTTTGATGCTTTGCAGGTTGAAATGATCCCTTTATAAATGCAAACTTTGTAATGTCAGCAAACTTTAATATAATCATGTGTTTGGTGAAGACCAGTGACAGAAAAAGGCGGGGGGGAGCTTGGAGGAGCTGAACTTCCTTGATCAGAAAACAGGGGGAGCTCTTCCCTGCTGCAGCTCCACCAAGCAGTGGTGAAAATACAATTTCCTGTTCATTTTTTTACCTTCAGCGAACTAAGTTCGAAGAAGGTATTGTTATCACTTTGGTCAAAAGTTGTCCGTCCGCCGGGCGGGCGTCCAGGCGGTCGGGCGGTCGGGCGTCCGGGCGGTCGGGCGGCGGGTGGATAGATAGTTTCCGGGCCAGTACTCAGCCCCTATTGACGAATGTATATGGATGAAATTTGGTAGACATGTAGCCTATATGGTCTAGTTGTGCCTTTTGATGGTTTGATTGATGGAACTTTTGTAATTTTTGAAATATTGAGCAAAATATAAAAAAATAATTTTTTTCGTTTCCGGGCTAGGACTCAGCCCTGTCGCATGCACATGGATGAAATTTGGTACACATGTAGCCTGTATGGTTTAATTGTGCCTTTTGATTGTCTCATGGATGGATATTTTGTACTTTTTTAAATATTGAGAAAAATATGAAAAAATCATTTTTTTTCATGTCCGGGCTAGAACTCAGCTCCTAATACATGTACATTTATGAAATTTTTTACACATGTATCCTATACGGTCTAGTTGTATCTTTTCATGGTCTGATTGATTGATATTCCATACTTTTTGGAATATTGAGAAAAATGTATTAAAATTTTTTTTTTTGCATTTTGGGCCAAAACTTGGCCACAATTGCATGTACATGGATGAAATATGTTACACATGTCACCTATATGATTAATTTGTGCCTTTTGTGGATGTGATTCATAGATATTATATACATTTTGAAATATGGACCACAAAATATTAAAATTATTAATTTTTGTTTCCAGGCCAAAACTTGGCAGTCATTGATGTCCATAGATGAAATTTTATAACCTATATAATATTATAGCGCCTTTTGTTGGTCTGCATGATTATTATTCTTAATGCTTTTTCAAATATTCTGACCCATACCTCACAACTTATTCCTTGTTTATGCATGAAACTGGTCCATATTATATGTACATTGGTCTAGTAAGGGCTTTCCATCGGTAAAGTACCTTTGCCTGCAGGCGGGCGTATGGCGGGGCTTATAGATAATTTCAGACCAGGATCGGGCCACTATTGTAAATACTGCATGCAATTAGTTTCACATCACTATTATGGTGCAATGGTGTCCTTTTTAAATGTTGTTTTTTTTCGCTGAAGGTTTGCTGCTACGCAGCCTATGTTTAGTCCTCCAGGTACTTTTAGCCAAAATTATACTCTGGTGGCAGGAATTTTTCCCTTTTAAAAATTTGGAATGGCGCGCCACTACTGCACCAGCCGCGGAAATCCCTCGACGAAAATTTTCCATTTCCATCACTGGTGAAGACTACAGTTATTTGGTGTGGAGTTTAACTTCTGTGGTTGTGAACATATCTTATATTTTCTGCTGAATTGACCTCCACTAGGTACCACACTGCAGATTTCATGGATTTGCATACATTTGCTATCCAGCTGGAAAAATGAATGTCATGAATATTCACTTGCAGTTATCAGGAATATTTCTGATTCAAATCTCAACGATTTCGGTTAAAATTGTATCATGTAATGCTAAAATCTAAAAATGTGAAGTTAACAATGTTTTGAGTTTGAAAACTAACTCACTATAGGTCCCTCACATCAAGTTAGATAACAGCATCTATAAAACTATCACTATTAATATAATTTGATAGAATATGAATCATGTCCATGGTTAAGATGATTATGGCATTATTTAGCATAATGGGAATTTAAATGTTTCAAATTCATGCTTTTGGCAATGTATCTTCAAATGTAATATTCTTAATGTGCTTCAGAAGTAGTGGGATTAATCATTTCTAACTCATATCTTAACTCATTTCTTATTCTGTTTTAACATTTTGAAAATGATGATTACAGCTTTTTGGGTCTTTGAAATTATCTAGACAAAGGAAATTTGCATTTAATATTTAAATATTTAAGCAGGCTTTATCACAGAAACATTATGTCTTAATGTAGTTTAAATGTGAATTATCTTAAAGAACGCTGAATTCTTAAAGCATGTTTAATCAAAGGCAAGTACCTCCAGTGTGAAAAAGGTTATGCATGTGTTACTTTTTAAAATATTTAACTGACACACTCTCTGTGTGTGTTGTGTTTCGGCTAAGAGTTGCATTATAATACTCTTGGGTTGATTATCATTATAACCTTTTTGCGTGAAATCTAAAGAATATTCTACATCTCATGTTTGCCAGTTAATTTTGGAATCCAAATTCACCATTCATAAGCTCTTTAAGCTTGGAGTCAACCCAACTATCATAACTCATTAAATAAATAGTAGTAATTCGAATTGAAATGTTACTTAGACATGTATTTAAGGATAAATATATTTCTATCCTTTTAAATCATACTTAAAATTTGGTTAGTTATAATCACTTATTGACTCATGTCGGAATGAGCAAGTTGATACACATGCCAGGTGTCATGCACTTTAATTATTTAGTCCTATTTGGAAGATAAAATTTCAAACCTCTGATAATAATTAGGGATTTCTGAAATTTAGAAGAATATTTCCAAAATGCTTTTATTTTACAGCAGATAGCACGCAAGGTTTAACTTTAAAGGCTGAAACAAGAACTCTTTCTCTCTTTGTTTTCCAGAGTTAAAACAATTCTCCAAAACACTAATTGGAAACAAGATATTCCGGTAGCATTAATCAAGTTAATTATCATGACAAGAAGATGCTAATTAAATTAGGCATGACAATAATTAAGTGGACAAGCCAAGATTAAGTTAGATTGAAATTATCTCTAATGAATTTAATCACACTGGCATGCTGCTTTAGATTCTCAGATCATTCCCTTCCAAGCTGATTTTGAATTCTTTGTAAAAAAAAATTCAGGGATAGAATCTGATGATATGGGTGTTTATGTCCTGTATTTATGCACTCTGATAGGATAATTGGGGCAGAAAAAATAGACGGCAATCATTGGTGATGCAAAGGATGATTAAAACTGCCATCCAACCTAAGTCCAGGTGACCTGCTCACACCTGGAATCACCTAACAATTGAAAGCCCAGAAAGCTATCGTCCTAGCTCACAGTATATACAGTCACTAGACTTATATTTGATGAATGCTCAATATCTTACATGTCATTGTGCAAAAACTTTACATATAGTGGCTCTCCAGCAAAGCCACTATTGTCATTATCACAAAATATGCAAATTTATACATGGCATTGCAACACTATGCAAAAATCTAGACTTGACTTAATTCCTCTCTGAATAGATAGTTAATTAGGTGTTGGCAAAGCATCCTCTATATCATTGCTAAAGTGTCATTTTGACCATAAAAATTAAGGGGAACAAGCTCTGTTGAGATTAGATGTCTACTCATGCAGACTGGTGTGATGGGGATGGTCTATTGTGATTTTGATTTACATTTCAAGACTTTGAAAGCAATCTATAGGCCCCTGCTTTTGATAATTTTGTCAATAGCAGAAGGTCAGTTAGAAAGAAGGTTGTTGCTCGATGATATCATTTTTATCCGTTGTTCAACAAGCCATCACCTCATGCAAGTTTCCAAAATTAAAGATAAATATTGAAAAAGGGATAAACTCTTGAAACATACAGAAAGGGAGTATACAGTCCCGTGCTGCAAGCCGATATCCTTTCTTTCTATCTTCATTTTCTTTCCTTCATTCTTCTTTGTTACTTTATACACATGGTGGCAGTGACAAACAATGAGTTCTTTATATGCGAGGATAACTGTCATCATTTTCCTTAGTTGACAATCAAATGTCACTAAGCTCCTTATTTTGTTGACAGCCCTTGATCCCTTCAAAATATCTGAAGAAAATGTGGCAGTTTACACTGAAAGTGGCGTGCATTTGTCACTCGAGGTGCATCAAGATTTCTTCAAAAGAGTCATATTATTCCTTGAGTTGATGTTGTTTTGAAAGGTCTGTATAAGTGTGACATTGAAGACTTGTCAAAGGGCTGTTTGTAAAACAAAAATTGTTTTCTTCCGTGTCTTGAAGAGTTGGCTTGTATCTCTTTTTGGAAGATATGTTGCCTTTAAGAGAATCTGCATTTCATAGAGATATATGGGACAATTTTTTGGTGTTTCAAAAACTATGGTAAAACATAGTTCAGAAGCACCTGTGCTGTATACACATCCGCCCCACGCAAGCCCTGCTAATAGTCCAGGAGCATTAGATTTAACCTGGAACAAATTAGTAACAAGCTGAAATTTTCAGGAAACGTTCAGAAAATTGTCTAGAATAACATACTAAAAGTCCTCGAAAATCCTCCTATTGGCACCTTGGGAATTCAAGATGGCGTCCAAGATGGCTGACTTGAGCGTTTTTGTTGCTTCTTTGGCTCAAAATATGCTGCAAATTTTATCAAAGTGTTGGAAATTAATATTCAAAGCTAGAGAATTGACTAGAAGCATGTATTATGTAATTTGGAATTCAAGAACGTATCCAAGATGGCGGAATTTATGTAGTCAGGCAGCCAAACTTGATTTTTTACCTGAACCCTGCACCGACAGATAACGTTTTTTTCTCAATGGATTTGTAGTCCTTAGACCCTCCATAAAACATAAATGGCGGGTAACGAGAGCATATCCTTGAGTATTTTGAGAAAATGGTCGGAATTCAAAATGGCCACCGAAACGAGCTTCGGTCAGCCTAACTTTCTTAATTTTGGCTCTAGAAAGATGTACAATACATCTTTTTCAGGTAAAATAGACATGGGGAACTCATTTTTCAGATACATTTGTATTTAAAACCAATATATTGGATATTATGTGGAAAAATATAATTTTATCCCTCAAATTTACAGTCATTTTCAGTGTAAGTCATAGTTTTATAAATTATTAGGTTTATTACTGTAAATGCATGTCAAATTGTTTTTGACACAAGTACATTTCTTTAACATAGGTATATGGGCAGGTGTTATTCTGGATACTGCCTATGCATTTAAGGTTATAATGACAAACATGTGATTTAAGATTGAATTGGCATCCAGACATTGTCACAATAATTGCTGAAACAATTTACATTCTTTGACTTGCAAATGACTGTTTCAGTTCAAACAAACTTCAATCTGTCAAGGCAAAAGGTCCAATTGAATCATAAACATAAAAACATGGCAATGCTCTGCATTAAGAAGTATAAAATTAATTAGATTGAAATAATGCATCTTCCTATCAGGTACCACAAATTTGCATTGTCAGACTGTCAGACAGATAAGAAGGGAGCTCTTATGGCTTGAAAACAATCATTTGTATGATGAAGTCCAAATGATGTTGAATATCTTCTGAAGAACCGATTCTCCAATCTCTTCATACCTGCCAATGGGAAGAGGCATCACTATTTTTGTGACAAGGTTTTAGGTGTGAAGAAATGCAAACAGCAGTAACCAAAGGCTGCAACAGCAGATGAAATTGTTTGTAAATCAAAGTATCATAGTTTGCAACCAAACTTCTTGGCATTGATATTTCATCTTTTTATATTCTTTGGGAGTCTCTGCCATGGAACTGCTTCTGCTGGTCAGATGGACCACTGCAGTGACTCAGTAACAGCCGTAACATGATGGAAAACGGTTCCACAGCAGGTGGGATCTGCGCCAAAATTGTACACTATGAATTAAATTATGTCAAGTGTTTGTTAAAATTGAAATTTGGCTCTGAATGCCATCATCATTATGTGGAACTTTTCGTACAACATGAACCAGGAATATCCTTTGACATCGTTGTGTGATCCCAATAATGGTTGCTTTCTGGCCACCAATTCCTCAGATGCCATAAAAAAGCAATTATAGTATTTATGATCGCCATGGCCTCTCCTAGACCTATGTCCTCCTCCTTTCAAAAATTGAGTCCTTCTGTGAAGAAAATAATCGAGCAATAGGTGGTGCTAGAAAAATATCCAAATCCTGGAGTCACAAAGCTAATTTAAAACGTTTAGGAAGATAACCATCTCATTCCTCTACCTCTAAGTTCTAAGTACCATTCTTTCAACTGGACGAAGTCCCATTTCTTGTGCTATCGCACTTGCTTGTTCTCATTGAGGATCTCATGCCTTTCTTAACACTGCTCTCAGATTCAGAAACATTCTGCATGCGAATCTCTGAATCTGCCAAATCACTGAAGAATCTGGAATAATACCATTTGTGGTACCATAAATGATGTGTTGCATGGAGACTTGCTGTCTGGACTATTAACATGTTCAGTTGCTCTTGCGCTCCTCCAGCCTAATAGTCATTCCTATCATTGCATTTTTCCTTGATTTGTTGCAAACCCATTTCCAACTTTAAGTTCCTTTTTCAGTTTCGTTGATCAAATATGCGGGTTTGCAATGACCAAAGATGCAATGGATCGGCAGGTTTGGCAAAAGCAAAAACCCTTTCATTGACTTAAATATTAAGTCAAAGGGAGGACCAACACAAAGGATAGTCACACCCTCCCGGTAATATACTGGGGGCTCCTTATGACATGTGACACCTCATCATGTGACAACAACAACACCTTGTTACATTACAACTACAAAACCTCATCATGTGACAACAACATCCACACTTAGAACTGAGGAAGGAGACTGGATGGTCTCTGAAAGCTCTTCGAGTCAAATTACATCGTGAGTCAATTTATAGTTCCACTACAAAGATAGTCCTGTTTTAAGTGCAGGAGAAAAATCTCATCTCAGCAGTTCTTTTCTTGATGAAATAATTGAAAATGCGAATTTTTGGTATCTTATCTGGTATGAAGAACCATTATTTCAATTTAATTTATGTCAAGTAGTTCCTTATGCAGAGCATACCCATGTGTTTTATGTTTTTGAATACATTTTGCCTTTTTCCTTGACAGATTGAAGTCTGTATAAACTGAAACAGCCATTTGCAAATCAAAGAATGCAAATTGTGTCAGCGATTATTGTGACAATGTCTATACGCCAATTCAATCTTAAATCACATGTTAGTCAATGTTATAACCTTAAATGTATCAGCATTGTCCAGAATGACACCATTTGATAATCCACAGAAAATATATCTTACAGAAATATATAAGTGTCAAAAAAATTTGACATGCAATTGCATTAAAAACCTAATAATTTATAAAACTACAACTTACACGGAAATGATTGTAAATTTGAGAGATAAAAATTATATTTTCTGAATAATATCCAATAGGTTGATCTTAACCACCTAAAAACCTGACAAATGAGTTCTCCATGTCTATTTTACCTGAAATAGAGGTATTTCACATCTTTCAAGACCCAAAATTGAGAAAGTTAGGCTGATCGATGCACGTTTTGGCGACCATTTTGAATTCGGCCATTTACCCAAAACGCTCAAGGATACGCTCTCGTTTCCTGCCATTTATGTTTTACGAAGGATCTAAGGACCCTAAATCCATTGAGAAAAAACTTTATCCGTCGGTGCAGGGTATAACCCTCTGGCTACCTGACTGTAACAGAAACATAAAGTCGGCCATCTTGGATACCATGTTGAATTTCTGATTACATAATAACTTCTTCTAGTTCATTCTATGGTCTTGAGAATCAAATCCATGACACTTTGATTGCATTTGTAGAGTATTTTGAGCTGGAAAATGGTATAATCGCTCAAGTCAGCCATCTTGGACGCCATCTTGAATTCCCAAGGTGCCAATAGGAGGATTTTCGAGGACTTTTAGTATGTTATTCCAGACAATTTTCTGAACGTTTCCTGAAAATTTCAGCTTGTTACTAATTTGTTCCGGGTACATGCCAATATGGAGCTAATGCTACTGGACTATAAAATGGACAGGGCTTTCTGCTATTTCCAACCTCTTCTGTGATTGGCTGCTTATTTAGGTCATAAGCATTTTGCAGGCAGATTTAGTCCGATTATGGACACTTAGAGGATTACTGGCAACTAAGAAAAACAGTGTAAAACAAACAAACTTTCAAACAGTTTCATTTCAGAACTGTGAAAATACATAATTCAATGGAATTTTCGGAACTGTGATAGCACCTTTCAACAATACACAATTTCTCCATTTGTAACTGTGTGAAACATAAGCAAAAATTTCAAACTGTGATGTACAGTCCCTGATTGACTGAGCCAAAACTGGGTCAGTTAATTAAGTATTCATGAACTAGCAAAGGTTATGGGCCATTTTGTCATGGTATGACTTGGGATGATGTGTATACACTTGTGCAGTCCCTGCACTAAATTACTTGAAGAGACAATAAATTAGCAGAAGAGAGAAGGTATGAGCAAGAAAGAAACAAAAGAAGAGACAAAAGGAGAAAAATAAACAGAACTATTATTAAAATTAAAGAAAGAAAATTGAAAAGAACAGAAAAGAGCACAAGAGGAAGAGAGAAAAAAATGAAGGAAGGAAATTAATATTTGTATGATAGATAAAACCAAGAAAAAGTAGAAGAAAGATTTGCTGATAGCTTTTAGACATATCATTGTATGTTCTTCTTAATTCATCAATATCAAATAATTTTTGACATTTTAACTATCGCAGTATGAGGAAAGAAATTCTCTTTGTATAAAGGTCAAATTCAGAAAACAGCCTTTTTTAAACCAAGCACATGCCATGCTCATATGCTATATAGCATATTGATACTTTGCAGCAAGGTTGAAATTATCCCTTTATGCAAGCTTTGTAAATGTCAAACATCAAAAAAGGGGAAAAGTTCAAGAATTTATGTTAAAATGAAAAAAGGATATGTTTACAGGTACTGTTCGTGTCTTCATATTTGATGTGATGGTTTTGATAATGTAGCCTAACTTCTTGAATATATTCATGTGTCTTGTGATGCCCACTGTTATTTGGAATGGAGTATAACTTCTGTGGTTGTGTTGTTTTCATACCAGCTGAAATGACCTTCATTAGGTAAATGCCTGAAATGATGGTAATGGCGTGTGTATGTCACTTGTAAATGAGAGTTGACGGATGAGATGATTGAGTGAAAGAATCCACTTATTCATTCCATGTGTGGGGATGGATGATTGAAGCTTTATATCCTGTATGTATGCCCTTTGTAGGCTAATCAGCACAGAAGGAGGACACGTCTATGGAGCGAAGGATGATTGAAACAGAAGGTAAAAAAAAAGTGCAGTATCTTGGACGATCATCAAATATCAAGACCGCAATCCTGCACAGCAGATTATTTCATTATGCACTGTTTGGTTTATAGGTAGTACCTAAAATAGTCCATAATTTGGCCTTCAGTTACCACAGTCAATTGGTGAATTGGCTTTATCCGTGAGAGTTCCCTTAAATTGTGTTAATTATGAATAAAGACATGGCACAATTATGGGTCTCCTTTAAAACAATTTGAAAAGATTTATAACCCGTGAGACCAGACAACTGATTAACTTTTCATAAAACTTTGTTACCAAACAGTAATTAGTGACTAGAGACTCTCAAAAGCCATATATTTGACGCAGAACGAAAATCGAAACAGATTTTATCTCCTTCCTGAATTTTAACTGTCATATTATGGAGAGTTTTGGATTTTATGGATAGTGTCCCATCTCTGATGAGATAATTCTACTTAATAAATATGCTAATCTTGAACCTGGTCCATTCAAATATAAATATCTTTAAAGCGACTTGTCTTGAGATTTTCATGGCTTTATATTGTTTTATGATCTTCCTTGTTTAGATTACATTTATATGCCAATGATAAAAAAGTCTTCTATTATAATAAAAGCCTCCCCTCATCTCCTATCATAGCCAATCTTGTCATTCTGTGTCCTTTCAAAGCATGCCCTGTTTTTCTCCTCCCTGTTCTCTCCACTCCGCCTGTCCCAACCAGATAAAGAAATAGTATTTCATTTGTCATGCGATTGCTCAATCCAATGTCATTCCCAGACATTATCTATTTATCTACTGATCTTATCTATGTTTTGATGTGTTGATAATAGCAACTGTTAGTAGCTCAGGTGCCAAAACGACCTATTAGAGCTCATTGAGTCAGCCATTTTTCAACAAACTATGATTTAGACTTGTTGAGTTGATTGCTATGCTGAGCAAGTAGTTGGTGGTTTTGTTTATTGAACTCTTACGAATGTGCCAATACATTCTGAATGATTAGGACAAATTTATTTCTTTTTTTCACAAACACAGCGCAATCCAGGTCATGAACATAGGCCGGGTCTCAGAGTTTAGCAGTCCGACTTTATATCCAAAATGATTTACAAACAGATACCCCAAGGTTTGTCACGTACTAGTATGCTTGGTCTTTTTGGTCGTGGATGGTTGGATTTGATGTCCTGCATTATGCACTATCATAACCTAATAAGGACAGAAGGAGGCTCAATGATACTAATACAGATATAAATGCGTGCTGTTCAACATAGTACATCCAATTACCCAACCAGACCTGAAATCAAACGCTTTAGAAATAGAGCTATCTCCCTCCTCATGTAGTTTGTCTGAATATAATTTTAATGTAAAAATACTTACTTGTCCTGTTTTGATATATTGAAATATGTTCGACTTTTTCATCAAGAGCAGAAATGTAGGATGTAATACTAAAAGCAATTTAGGCTGCTGTTCCATCCATCCAGCCTGTCTTTTATTAATAATACAGTCCACATAGCTTCCTCACAAATTGTCATTCCTTTGTGGATATTGACATCTAGAGTAAAATATTGGGGCTGTTGTATGCCAAATTTATTGCTGCATATTTCATGAATTTGCCATACATGACATGAAAGTGAGGTCCTTGCCATATGTGGTATGCTATTGCATTGAAAGGGATGCATGCAACACAGGGTGAATTTGCCACACCACATAGAAACACCTTTTGGTCACGTAGGTACTAGGAGATACAACCAAAAAATTTGCCTGTTGCTCTGCCACCCAAAAGGTTTGCTACAGGTCAACCTTAAAGTAAGGCCACAGAGAACTTAATAAATGTGACGTGCCTAGATGTGGAGCTATACCTGCAGAATACTTATGCATTTTTCAGGAATGAAACACTGAGGCTGAATGCTCTTTTGATTGCCACTTACAATAGTAAAACAGCCTGCAAGGACACACAAAAAAAACAGAAATTGAAAAATTCTTTTCAACCTGGTTGATGCCTTCATTATCTGAATACCACTACAGATAGGTAATATTTTAATGTAGAGAGCTTGTCTTCTGATCTCCGGCACTTGGGTTCGATTGCCAGCCATGCCTTGCATTTCAGAAAGATGTTTTATCCTTTGCATAGATTGCACTCATTACCATAGCCTGTCCTGAGCAGCCTTTTGAGCGCAAAAATACTGACTTAACTCTACATCAGAAAGCCATATCACCATCGCCTGTAGATTCATAAAACTGAATTTTATCATGGCCATTGCATGGTCTTAAATGCAGATTAGACTTTCATGGCTATGCAGGAATGTGCCCAGCCTTAATAACACAAATTCCACAAAGGCTACTCTGCTGCCACTATGCATAAATGACTTGTGCCTAACAAGGAAAACATTGCCATAGTCTATTATGATGGAGTTGCAATAGATGACTTTGAAACCTTTATACTTATAGTATTTTGAGAAACATACCAATAACTTGACATGCATTTGTTGTAAGGTATGTGACTGATAAACTACTGCGAACCAGTAGCGTCCCTATGGGGGGAAACGGGGGGGTACGTGCCCCCCATATTGGACCTGTGCCCCCCCAGGTGCCCTCCATATAAACTTTTCAACCTTGATTAAAATATACAATTAGTATACTGGGTGCCCCCCAGATAATCGCGTGCCCCCCAGGTGGCCCCCCCCCATTCGCGACTGCCTAGTTACGCCACTGCTGCGAACCCAAGTTCAATTCTGACTACGAGACAGTCTCATGACTTTTATATACCAATGATGAGATCAAAAATTGCAAAACAATGACATTGTCTCAAATATAAAATAGGTACTATCCCTATCAGCATGCCTCGGCGGTCCAACGTCGGCCCGAAGCTGGTCCGTTGCTGCCTACATCGGACTGACCCTGGGCCGACGTTGGACTGTCGAGACATGCTGACAGGTATATGGAATTCACTTCCCTTAAAACATTGAAAAACTAAGGAAAATCTGTTTATGCATATACAAGTAAACTAAAAGCACACTTCCTCTCTAAGTATGATGTTGCATGTCAAATTCGAAAAATGTTGCTATATACGTCAATGATGTTTTAACTTGACCTTATTCTCCATCAGCTGAATCGATATTAAACAGCAAGTTTCATATTCATAACATTAGCCTCACTTCATCTCATTCCTAACTTGACATTCTGTGCCATGAGTGCATTTTGCCTCACTACCGTTTTCGCTGCCTGTCATATTGAGCCTTGTCATTGCATAAGATGTTTCATTCTGTGCCATGAGTGCATTTTGCCTCATTATATTTGTCGCTGCCTGTCATATTGAGCCTGGTCATTGCATAAGATGTTTCATTCTGTGCCAAGAGTGCATTTTGGCTCATTAACACTGTCGCTGCCTGTCATATTGAGCCTGGTCATTGCATAAGTTCAGGCACCAGTGGTTTTTTCACACATTGCTGCAGCCATTACGCAACCTTAGGATTGTCAGCAAATAAAAAAGGACAATTTCACATTTTAGACTGAGTTAAATATTTGTGCCTGCAAACAGCATTTTCAGATCTGAACCTGTAATCCGTATTCACAAATAGATGTATATTAACAGAAAAAGCAATAGTGACACAGTTGCACATTTCTTACTATTCATCTGTTCTCTCATTACTTCTTTTTCTTTGTATAATTATCTACATCTGTCTATAGTTCCACAGACACAATAGAAAATTACATCATATTTCTTGCATTATTGAAATTCAATTACTCATGTGTTGTTATGTTCTTCTGTTATGGGAATCCTACCTGTTGTTCCTCTCTACAGACAATATTTCTTTATATAAATAATTAGTTCTCCAATACCTTTGCAATCTCGCGTTCCTTGAAGCGATGAGTCTTTATGTAGAAATATGTCTGAGCAGAGTCTGGCCATCTCCTTAACATGTATGTATTTATAATGGTCATGATAATTGTCTTGATTATTGGGGATGTGGTTAACTGATCCCACCTCATGCTCAAACATCTAATGAAAGAAACTGATGCTCAGATCACACAATATAGCATTGATTAGGTGTCTGCATAAACATTTAACCAGAAATTTTGCTAAAAAAGTTCTGTCCACTAAATGTCAGTTTCCTCCACCACTATCTAAATCAATAGAAATCAGAATCTGGTTATTTACAAATCTCAGTATTTGTCGCATTCTCCATTTGCAACTTCTCTTTACAGATCTTAAGCTATCAACCTATTTATTGTTCTGTGGTCTATAAACATAATATGTTGTTTGTAAATGTGAATGAAAGTGATTGTAGTGTATATCACTATGTGTTGTAATATTCATATGTTTCTATCTAAATCTATCTGTATCTACTTAGTTGGCTTGATGTCTGGATATCTACCCATTCATCTATCCCTTTCATATGCCTGGCAAATCTATGTAGCCTCTTGTGTATAGTATAATATATAAATGTACCTTTATTTACTTTGTGTTGATATCACTGGAATAGCAAAAACGGATTTTATCTTTGGTCCAGAGTTTTGTTGGGGGAGGCATGGGTTGCGAGTTCCATCATCACTTTAATGGAAGTGAATCAATCAATCCATCTTTCTATCCATTTGTCTAGTTGGATCTATCCATATATCTACCAAGCTATTCGCTATCTAGATATTTAGCTATCTAGCAGACAAAGCACAAGTCATCATTTTGAATGTTTGTGTAGGAAAAGATATCAAAACAAAATGTTTCTGCCATAGGAGGCATCATTTTAAATTAAACAGCATTTCAATTCTAAAACTGTCTCTTTAGAATGTCTCCCTTTCTGATATTTCAATTTCCATATTATTCGGATATTGCAATATCCATCTTCTAGAAGGGATGTATTGTATAGATTTCTGCTTGTTTTCAAAAGGAAGTCACAAACGCAATGTCTTCCGCAATGTTTACTTCACTACGAATCAGATGCAAAATGAATCACCAGAAAGGGACTTATTTTGATGATGGACTTATTTAGAATTCCATAAGTGCCCGATGTATGCCTGTACTTGCATTTGGCTATAAAATGCCTTTAAAGTGACCTGGTAGAAGCGTGTCATTCAAATGTGATTCAATGAGGCATTTTGACAGTGCAGGAATTTTCTGATATTTCAATGGTATATTTGGATTCTTCAACTGCTCTAAAACTTGATTTAAATCAATATTTGAATATTGAAGAGTTATTTTGACACCACTGTTTGTAAGTATTTTGTACCCCCTTCCAGCTTTGTTTATCTCTTATAAATATCTGATGCAGTTGTTAGTCATTTTTTGCATGTTTTTATTACACATAGAGCTCTGACAGACTTAATGGGCCGCTTAGTCCATTCCCATCTGATATGCCTCTGTGGCTTACAGATATGATGATAAACTCTACTATACTTCCCAGTCCTAGTTATTACCTACCTTCATTCTCTGTTGGTACTACATGTTATAACTGCAAAAGGCATATTACGTTTCAGCCGAGTCACATGCAGTGTGTATGTGTGCAGGCTGTCATGTGTTGTCCATTGGGCAAATGTTTGGCAACATGCTAGAAGGAAATAATATTATATGTTCGCAAGCACATATGCAAATTAATGTAGATCTATGTTAATGAGCGTTGCAGGCACTGGGGTGGTGTAGATCCAACTCCCTGTTCATGAAATGTGCTCTGAAATATGCAGCAGCGATAATTCTGAGACCGTGTATCAGTTATATCTGGGAAAATTGTGTATAGCCATGAGAATATAGACATGATGAATGTTGTTAGATTAAGCCCATCTCAAATATCATAATGCAGCTAAGTGCATGTAACAGTTTTCAGGTCCATATAATGTTTTTTGGATGGATTAAAAAGAACTGACATTTTCATCCTATTTTACAAATTTAAAAAGCAGTGGAGGGACAAACTTGAAGGCTGACAATTGGCTTATTTTGGAATATTTTTGTAGTGAATCCTTGAGAGTGACTTGCATTTTCAAGCATTTCAGAATGGAGTAGTTTTTGTAGCTTGCAAAACATTTGATATTGAACTTACATTGTCTAAAGTGGAATTAGACTAATTGCTTCCTTGGCATAAAAAGAACACTAGGCCTACATCATCCCTTGCATGAGTTAATTTTATTTTCTCGGAGCATCCACATTACATTTTGGTGTGTTCGTTTTTTCTATTTGAAGAAATATTTAATGAAATGTGGTCTTTCAGATTGATGTTGTGGAATAAGTCACAATTTCAATTTAATTGCCACATTCTAATTTGCTACAATTTCTTGAGACCCCACAACACTTTTTATTGTTTAAAAATTGAACTTTGAATATTTTCCAAACTTAATAGTAATATCGAATAGTTGCAACTTACAGAAATATCTATTTCTGTCTGTCGCTCGTGCAGACATTGGTATAAGTCAGTGTTTGGTGAAAGTTCCAAAACATGGGAAAATGTATGAATGCTTCCCTTAGAGTACTACTTTCCCATATAGACCTACACTATATAAACATACTTGCTTCAATTGTTTCTTTTTCCCCTTACCATGGAGAAAGTAACGACTTTAAATAAAGTAAAGAGCAGGACTGTACAAGTTTACATTTATTTGATGACTCGATTACAAACGAAGAACTTCAGACAAAACATGTTGTATTTCATTGCCATTGTGAAACATTTTTATCTGCATCTGCTATGTCAGTTTATATATTCAACTCTGAAAGGTGATTCATCATTGTCTGCCGGCTTCTGAAATTGATCACATATTATCCCCATTCATTTCTTTGCACTAAATATCAACTAGAGCTGTTCTATACAACACAACTTGTACAGCGCACCTACTGTCTTATAATGGGAGTGATAAATTAAATATTATGGACTATCTGGCTATGTACTTACAGTATCTATTTATCTATTATTTCTCTGCCTCTCCAACCTTTAAAATCATCTTTAACCCTATCATATATGATATATGAGAACTGATTATTTTGTAGATAGTTGACTGACTTTCTACTTTGGCTTGCTTGTCTGTTATTATTCTCCGGTACCTTTTTAGCTGCTTACATAAACATTGCTTTAACAGTTGTTCACTGTGGCATACTCTCGTGTCAAGCTCTGCTTAGTCAGTCAGAAGAGTCCCGTCATCTGAGCACATACCCTTTTGATAATGCTCCACTTGTGTGTCGGAAAAAACGGCTTTTACGGTGAACCAGCCGAATTTGAAACTCAACATTTTGTGCACACACCATTAATGAAAGGGATAGGCATGACAAACCTAAGATTAGGAAAATATTGAATAATGCTGAGTTATTCAAGTGCTGTTATGTTGATGAATAACTAGAATTTGGAGTTTGCCAAAGATTTCAAATTTTAATACAATGATTTCAACAGATACTACAAGAATCTCCTGAACAAGGCATCATGAGAGGTGGTTTTTAAAAAGAACTGAATCTTGTCATTGATGACTGAGTATCAAGATTCAGAGTAATGACTTGTTTGCCAATCTGTGTTTACCGATCTTTAAATATTTTATGAATTATGAGAATAAAATATTCTTTGATGCAAAAGGACATTTTTAGTAACTTTGATTGTGTTTTATAAAGAGGGCGAATACTGTTAGTGGGCTGCGATTGCCATATCTATCTTTTGCAATCTTTGAACTGATATTGAAGGATTAGAATATCTTAAAGCTACAATCATGGCGTGGTGGTGCAGCCCTCCATGCAAGGAACCCTCCATGCAAGAACTTGGTGCTCTCGAGGTTGAAATGTATATTAGTGGGATTATCAATAACGCCAAACCCGGTTTAAATGCAGATGTTCTTCGGAAATCATATTATTTCATTGATTGATGGATTAACATAAATAGATTACCATGACTTCAATACTGGATGTTTGACTGCTGTTGAAAAAAGTTGCCCTCTGACTTATTAAGGGGCCGACCAGATGATAGTTGGTGGGGGGGTTATGGACTTTATCCGGGGACGAACTTTTTTTTTCGTTCGCGGCGCGTCGAAGAACAATTTTTTCGCATGCGCACTCGTGACAAACATTTTTATTGGAATTTTAACATTACGGTACCCTAGCTACAGGTGGAAACAAACTTTTATTTTATTTCCATGTGCTGAACAAACTTTTTACTTCGGTGTTAAGTGGGAAACAATCTTTTTTTTTCACCAAATATCCATAGCCCCCCCCCCCCCAAAGATCATCTGGTCGGCCCCTAATCTTGTTTCAATAAATTCATGAATTGAATGTATCCTTATCTGCAGATATTTCACTTCAGTAATTCTTGTCTCTATAGGAATATAAAGTCTAAGCTCACTGTGGATTTAATGTAACCCACTTTGTAAGAGTTGAACGTTATGACCTTTATCAGTACATATGCATATTATATGTGGAATATGGTATTTGATGTGAAATGGCAATTTGGGGAATTTTGCCACAGAGAGACAAAGAGAGGTATCCCAGGGAAGTATAGAGAGACATATGCTACATGTCTAAGAGGCATCTGTGGGAGGCATCTGTTGGAGCTATCCTAAGAAGGCTTCCCAGGGAGTTCTAAGATGCCCCAGTGAGTTGTATATATTGATGGATCCTGCCAATGATTTATTCAGCATCAGACCAATATTTACTCCATTCTCTTTGTTGCCCACGTGTTTGTTGATCATGCCCCCATGGGATACTGCCTTATTTGGATTGTGTGTCTTTCTGACTGTCCTTTCTGTCTGTCTAAGACTGTCTGTTCTTCTGCAAACAACTTTAACAGGATTTCTCTCTTTGTTTCTGTCAGCAGCAGTGCCTGGTTTTGTTGCAGCATTACAGTACGTGTATGTGACCTTTGCCAGCTTATGGATGATATTTTTCAGCATCTTTGATACAGATTTAAGCAGAAAGGTGGATACACTGATGATAGATGGATAGATAGGTAGATAGGTAGATAGATAGATAGATAGATAGATAGATAGATAGATAGATAGATAGATAGATAGATAGATAGATAGATAGATAGATAGATATATAGATTTTCTTATTGATTCTTTGACGGATAGATTCAGAACCAACCCCTCAAATAGGCAGATTACTGATGGATAAATGCATCTTTGATGTTTCAACCATCCTTGAAATAATCCTTATTCCTAACGTATTAAATTTCACTGGTTTGTTACATATAGAGGGATTGATTGATGCTGCTTACATTTCAATTACTTTTAAGAGTAGCTTGGCCATAGCTTGGGTGAAGTTCTGTTTTGTGAAACATTTGTTGTAGTCGACTTCTATTAAGTTGTGCAGAGCAACGAATGTGGATAATATGTGATCAATTACAGTAGCCATTTGACAATGATGCATCACCTTTCAAAGTTGAATGTAAGAGCAGACTTAGCAGATGTAGAGATAAATGTTTCAGTGTCAAAAAACGATGTAACAATGTTATATTTACATTTGTTGTTTTTATAAATGAGAAATACAATAATTTGAAGTGCAACACTTCAAGTTTCAGGGTTACAACTGCATAGTGAGATATTTAGTACTTGTGACTCACATTGGCTGATTGAATGTTGAGCTGAACGAGAGAAATATCTGAAACGTTATATTGTGGCTTTGTAAAATAGTGCACTTCTCAGAGAAGACCCTTATGAATTGACTTCAATGACTGTCTCCAATTAAATAAAGTTAACATCCTGTTCACAAAGTGAGCCTTGCAAAGTATTACCGTGAAGCATTAGTGCCGCATTATTGCTGGAATCAAAATACTGGAACTCGTAACTTGAACCACCTTAAACTTTCCCCCAACATTGAGTAAGATATTAATCAGTTTAAAATGGTAACTTATTTGGCTTGCGCACTCCAAAGGAGCATATTTCATCAAATATTACACATAATTTCAATGACAAACACTCGTTTTATGATGGATGCCTGGAAGAATGCCACACTGCATCATCCTTGTCATTGCAAATTAAATTTGTGCACATGAGGAGGACGGTTTCCATTTCTCTGTGTGCAACGCAGACAAATAAAGATACAGAACATTGCGGCTGCCAACTTTCACAAATCTAAAACATCTTCACATAATTGTGCAACAAGACCAAGACAACTTATGTCAAATGAATATGATCAGTAATAATTATATGATATATATATCAATAAATTTATCTTTCTGTCTGTCTCTTGGCCTAAATCTATTGCCTCCCATTCAAAGGATCTGTTTGCATCATAGTTCTATGGATATGTTATCTTTCTGAACAATAATTTTGTGGTCCTGATAACATGCCTGCTATGTGTTATATGACAACAAGTAAATACAATACAGAATTCACAGTTCTGAAGTGAATAGTTGTATGTGAATTCTTAGAAATTTCCCGAACTTTATCCTGATAATTAAACTAACTTTAATCCCTGTATAATTCAGTCCCATGCACTGAACTAACTGGCATAAACCTAGGTTGACCCATGATAATAGAAAAACAGTTCTGGGATGCACGGTTACCATGGCAACATGGAAAATCATTAGTTAGGGCATGATGACAATGCGGTGTCACATATCGCCATATGTCAGATCAGTTGGTGACATATTTATGTGTAGTTCTACAGATGGCATGCTGACTGGGGTTTAGATGAGACAATGCATTGACAGATAGGAAGATAGAAAGACAGATAGGTTGATAGAATGAATATGCCAGACAAATAGTTGAGAATGGAGTGGGACAAATAAACGGATAGTTAGACAAAGAATATAATGAAGTTAACTTTTCTTGTTCAATTTCATAAGATTTTTATGAAGAATTCCTGCAACTGAAATTCTACCTTCATTGTTAAAATCTATCGTACAAAACTGATACAATGCTATGATGTTCTTTCATAAGCAATTTTAAATTACTTATAATACCTTACTTTCGAGATAAGCATCTAGCAGTAGGGATGAATAAATCTTACTAAAAGCATGTAATATAACTTGGCAATGCCCTATTTAGTCTTCCAGGTTATCAAAACATAATTAAGATAACATCTTAGCTCCTCTTCAGGATATATTTGATGTATCATTTTCACTCAACTCCTTTTTTGTCTCTCCCTGTTCTATTTTAGAATTTTAAAGTCCATTCTGCTCTAAATTCCTTCGCAAGGCACTATTCTTCTGAGCTGTCTACTATATTGCTCCTTTAGTTTTGTCCTAATGCCTTTCACCACTTTCTAGTGTAGTCTTTAGCATTGCCAGCACTACTTTGCTAAGGCCAATGTCTGAGAGCCAAATAGCCTCACTTAAATACTGACATTGCTCATTACACTCTCTAGGCAAGGAGGCTGTGTTGCATAATTGATGATGTCACATCCGAATGGCTCGTGCACCAGAACGCATAGATCATGTGACTTCCATCGTCCCATCGCACTCTCGGATTAGGAAAGATTTGTTTATTTCCTGGTAGATCCCTTGGTTTAACTCCAGTTTTCCTCAGTTACTGTGCGACTGGTTCTTCAAAAGTGCCTTGTTCACTGGAAATCATTAGTTATCATTTTGTTGCTTGGCGCATTGACTTGTTTAGTCTAGAACCTGCTGCAGACTGCAAGCGAGCATTGAACATTCATGAGCATTTGTCATGTGGGTTCCATGCTGTATTTTCATGTTTGTGGTATTGGTCTTAACCAAAGGGGTTGTGAAGGTGGAATCGTAGAGTAGAAGATGTAGAAAGTTTCATCAGCTTGTATTGTTTGAAATTCAGTTGCTTGATGACTCTCACTGAATTTCATCTTCAGTACTTTGTGTATTTCGTCCCCATAGTTGCACTGTGAAGAAAATCATTTGTATCATAATGCCATTTCATAATAATATTTATTATTCATAATTTATCTATACAACTTTGCAGTCTACATATGTCACATTTTGTATCAGAGTACCAAAGATACAGTAATAGCCATGTATCTATTGGATTGAAAGCCCTGGCCTGCAACAGCTTTGCTTGATCGCCAAATTCACAGGAAAGGTCCAGCGAGATCATCAAATCAATTAGGGTGATCGGGGGATGCATGTTCAAACCTTGCTGCAATTATATCCTGAAGTAATTACTCTTTTGATTGCATGGTAAGATTGCCATTCAATATAATTATGTTGAGCACTTGGGTGCAGATGCTTCTGAAATGGTTACGATGTGAAACCACAATTTTTTTCCAGGATTTCAGTAGTAATTCACTAAAGCTTTAAAAGATGTGACCCCTTTTTTCTCTTCAGATTTTGTCAATATAGTCCTGCATATTTGATCGATTTTTGCAGAATACTTGACAAATACAAGATTAATGTAAGACCCCAGACAACATTCCAATTGGGTGTCTTACCTATAAATTTGGCTGGATGGCTGATAAAGTAGAACATTTTTAAGGTGTCTGTGTGTTCGCTATAGTGTTCTGCAAAGAAACTGCCCTTACGCTGCTCTCATGAATTGAGTACAGGACACTACAGAGAATGACCAAATTGTCTCGGCTATCGAATGAAGCCCATCCCTTAAAGAGCACCCACCACATGATAAGTGAGGCGAAATTACCAGCCACCTTCTGGCTAGAGATTACTAACCCAAAGGCCTTCACTAGCAGATTATTTTGACTGCCTAGTAAAAAAAAGAATTCCCTCAGGCAAATTTGGGAAAGAAAGAAAATTACCAACTAAGGTTACTGTCTGGGGTTAGAGAAATAGAAAGGGCAAGTGAGAAGATAGCTTAGAAATAGGGCACTGGGGGCTACAATTGGCAGCTGCTCCTGAGCACAGTTTCCCAGAAAACAGAAGCACTATTGTGAAAGTGTTTACACATGGCATACAGGTCACATACAATGGCTTCCCAATGTACACAAGCCTGACCATAGGTTGTGCAGGGTGTTTCACAGTGTGTACGCATGGTTTTCATAGGGTTTTCACTTGCCTTGCTGAGAACTTGAACAAGGCGTCAGCAAGGCTTAAACAGGGTTTCAAAGTTTGAACATGACTTGAAAGAAGGATTTAAATGTCTTCCACATGGTTTACAAAGAACTTGAATCGACTATTAGAGGATTTCACTAGATTTGCAAAAGGCTTGAACAGGGTTTACATAGTTTACGCAGAGTTTAAAAAAAACTTCTCAATTGGGTTTGAACTTGTCTTAATATCTTAATAGGATCTAGCTTCCTTGTACAAACTTGCAAAGAGCTTGGGCAGGGCTTGCAAGTCTTATATTACTTGGGTTAAAATAAGACCTGCACAGAGTATGCATTGTAGTGTGTACCTGTGTTTGAACAAGGCATCTGAGTGGCTTACCTTGGTTTGCACAGGTTTGTGCATTGCCTGCTAACTGTTTGCACTGAGGTCAGATTGTTTTTACCGGTTTTGAACAGGGTTTTCAGGAAGCTAGAGGTCATCATATGGCCTGTCAAGGCCTTAATCAGACATCAAAAACAATATATATGCCTCTTGCAGCTTCATATCAGATTATATTTAATGGTCTCTTAAATGTTATGGTCAGAAACATATTCCATGTAACTGTATAGGATAGACACCATTCACGAAGCCCTGACCTCAATCTTATCATAACCATGCACTGTGAACCAGTTCAGACCTCTGTAATGGCAGTTACCATCAAAACACAAAAAACTATCATTCCCACCTTGGAAACAGCAGTTGCTGGTTTTACAATGTACTTAATCTGAGTAACAGGATCGGAGGAGATGCAAAGTTTCTAACTTCTTCGTATAGTTGGACCGATATCAATCTTTCTATACTTGTCCATTTGGTCATCTTTTGAAACTGAATATCTCAATTTCAAAAGGTGGAATGTGATGGCCCTTGATGGGTCAGTTACTTCAGTTAGGATAAATATGCCCTTAATTGTTATTTTCACTTCTGATCTGCACTTGGAAAAAAATCACACAATGGACATCAAAAGATGTAGTCCGAGACAAACCGTAATGAATATTGTGGCAAAGTACAGACAACAGCATAATATATTTTGTAGTCACAATCCTTACAGCATCAACCAAGTATGCTAAAAACGTGTGAGAGATTGCTGGTAAGTAACTAGTGGAATTAAGCTCAATTTATTTACAAGACAATTTATTCGTTGATTGTGGTCACGATGGAGAACTTGAGATATATGAAGGATTGAAGGTATTTTACTTAAATTTATCTGTCTGCATTTCATTAATTTGTTTATACAAGGAAGGGGATGACAGCACATGGAGGAATTTGTTGGGAGCTCTTAATTTCTCTTGTCTTGCCAATCATTTCAAGAGTGGAAGAATCTCTCTGTGAAGGTTACACAACCCCAACTCTTATTCTATGTAATGTAAGCATACTAACTTGTCTTCACAAGTTACTCATTAAAAATGTATCAATCTGCCTTAATGGATTACTTCATGGCAAACAACTAATCTGTCTTCATTTATATTAAATGGGCAGAAAGGTAAAGTTACTTAGAATAGTAAAGGCATTACAAATAGTTCAACTTGTAGGCTTCGCTGAATGATTAACAAATTCCTGAATTGTCTATGGAGCTTGCCAAATCTTTTAGAGGTAAAAAATTTGAAAGAAGTTGCCTCATATTAAGTTTTGAGCCAAATACTTTATGAAACATGTGAAAATATGCATATAATCGATTGACACAATAAAATCAAAATTTAACGAGATATGCAAGCACATTTTTCTGTTTGACACAACATTCTATTCCATGCAATTCTATTCTACTCTGAAGAAGCGGCCAATGAGTTTGGGCAAAATATGCTCAGGAACTGGAATGCTGAACATTTCATGATCAAATTCTTGAAACAAGCGGCCTCCAAGCTCATGTAATGTCCACTTTTGAAGTCTTACAAAACTAGCCAGAATCAGTATTTTTGTCTGATTTTCAACGGCCATTTTCTGGTCTGAAACTACTGGTAAAATCATCACAAACCATTGAAAATGTGTAAGAAATGATAAAATGTCATAAATATGGAAGATAACTGTTCCTTTATAGCTTTTCATAGAAAATGATAAAATGGGATATCGAGAAAATTGTTTTTTTTATACCCAAAATGATCTTAAACCATGGTTTATGAACACCTCATGACCTGAATGTGAATTTCAATATTGTTTGATATAAGTATAAAACAAAAATTGTGTTGAAGATGAGGTATTTTTGAAAGAAATCTATTCAAACTTTTGGAGGGTAGTGTATATTCCGACACTGTTCAATTGCATCATTGGAGGACTTCCGTTAAATGTATCCCTTTAATTACTACTTCTTTCCTTCCCAAGTATGACCTTGGACAAGGTAATGTTGCACTCTCAACTGCGGATGAACCAATCTAATTTTTCGACATTTGAACTCATTTTGTATCACATTCAAATTCTACTGAAACTTAATAAGGACATAAGTTTGAAATAACTGTTCATGGCTCTTTGGCACTTGTAACAAAATATCGAGGAGGTTCAAGGTCCTTGAACAGCACTGTAAAAGCTTTTATTGATGAGAGGGTACTATTTGGGAGCTATTATGATTGAGTGGCCTTGAGTGAGATTTTCACCTTGAAAAAGAGATTGTGTAAACTCATTGATGGTGATGAGCGATCAATCAACTTGCCCGCTGGGAGCTGGGTGATTTCGGAAGGAAACGCACTGCTACGGAATGTATTCCTCTCTGATCAGGATGAATTGATGATTGGAACTTTATGTCCTGTCATTTGGCTCTTTGGATGACCATTTAGGACAAGAGGAGGACCCAGAAGAAGGAGAAAGAAGGAGGATTTAGACTGCTATCTAATCGACCAGTGCGATATTATTATGGATTACATTAAAAAAAAACCCTGGCAATGTGCACATGATGATGGGAATTTGCAATAAACAATTATAACTGTGTCAGTGGTCAGAATTGTTAGAGTCAGCAATATTATATCATTCTTAGCTTTATCTTTATTTGAGTGGATTGCATCTATTTGCAATGTTACCGAACTGGTCAAATTGATTTTATGAGTCTAATTCTCAGAAATTTTCTTTGGTTCTCTTTGGTTCAACTTTTTGTCAAAATGTTGGTAGGCTCCTAAAACATTATATCAGCCATTTCGTTTTCTGTTGCAAATCTTCGAGAGTGATAATTTCATTTGGCAGCTGGGTGGTGTAGTGGTTAAGGTTCCTGCCTGCTCCGCTGAAGGTCTTTGCCTGCATGGGTTCGAACCCGGGTGGGGAACCCGAAATTTTCAGTGGACCTTTATGAGCAAAATCCCAGCTGGATGTCGTTTGGCTGAGACGTTAAATTGGCGGCCCCTTGTATCAGTGTTTGTGCTGGGAAAGTGAAAGATAACTCACATGGGGTAAAATGTGTTGAGGACTCTCGCTCTCTCTTCCATCTCATCAATCAACCTTGGAGAGCACCCGAAGCTGGATTTACAGGGCTACACTTACCATATCTATCTACCTATCTATCAGCTCTGATACCTCATTATTGGTACCCACTTATTATAAAGTCCATGAAAAGATTTTCCACCTTGTATCAATGTACAAGAACAATAATGCTTTCATACTATTTGAAGTCCTTTCCTTGTTTCCTTTCTTTTTTACTTTTTTTCTTGGAATCTAAGACACCTGTACAGTGGGTCGGGGCAAGAAGACCGGGTTAGATGAGAGGTCGCCCCGGCCCTGGGTTATATCTAAACTTACATTTTTGGTACTTTTTCTTATTGATAGGATTGAAGCTAGAGGCGTTTTAGGTGACGTCACAAGTTTTCAGGGCAAACAGCCACAAACCATAAAAGTAATAAAGAAACAGAAAAAGGTGCGCGGTTTTTGTAACTTTGATTTATTCTTTGAAAGTGGTTGTCAGAAATAACTTTGGACATGTTTCAAAGTATAATGGATATCTGCATTGCTTCACTTTATGGCTATTACATAAATATAGTTTGGATCGTATTCTCTGCATTTTAGCTCCAAATGTAGAGATCAAAGTAAGATATGTGAGTTTGGGGGCGAGAGGCCCCACATGGTATGGGGCATGAGGCCCCCTTCACTGAGGCCTCGAAGCTGCTTCAGGAACCATTTCATAATGTGTACTTTACCTGAAATCTTGAGGAGTTCCTCCGTGGCCTAATGGTTAAGAGTGCTTGTTTGCACAACCACTGGCTCTGAGGGCGTGGGTTCGAATCCCACCCCGGAACTCAATTTAGTCTGAGCCCATGGGACATTAAATGGAGGCGGGTCGTATCCAGTGTTCTATGCTGGGGCAACTGAAAGACCCTGGGCATCCCAGAATTAATAGGGTATGTACTAGACTCACAGTCTTCTCATCTCATCATCATACGGCGATCGCCTGCCTCGATATAGCCCACCAAGGTGCTGCAGAGGCGTAAAACACAAACAAACAAACAAACAAACAAACAAACCTTAAATCTTGATAGAATAGTTAATTAAAATAGAAAAAAAATGGCCTAAATTGAAACAGGGCAAAACAATATAAAAAAATAAATGCATGAACAGAAAATTCTGAAATTCAGAAAAAATGAATAGAATGCCTTAAAAATGATAGAAGAGCCCCAAGAAATAACTCTCAAGCTGAATGCGCTCACAAAAAAAATTGCCATAGGATTATAATAGGAGGGCTTCTTGCCCTAGGGTGGGGTAAGAAGGCCATTTTATGGTTTTTGCAAAAAGGGCTGTAACTCATTTATTAAAATTGGTAGGCATTTGTTTCACTAGTTATAGGTAGAGTCAAGTGATCCCTTCCTGACAACATAAGCATTTAAATAATCGACCACAAAAAGTAGGTCAAATCGCACCTCGAAGTTAAGGGGGGCTGCATGCCCCGCGCTACTCTACCCAGATATTTGGCAGCATGACCACAGTTATCATATGTGTTGCATATAGTGAGAATGTCCCTCAGTGTCCTACCATACAATAATACCGATACGACTCATGCAATGCCAGTATACCTCATCCAACATTCAAGGTTGAGAAGACCATAGCTCACAGTGCAATGTCACCAGCTGCAAATGTCATCTGTGACTTGTCCATCAAAATCACCTCATTGTCACCAATGTCATGAAGTTGTCAAAGTCATTGACTTGTCCAGGTCATAAAAAGATCAATGCCACACTCTGTGTCTTGTGACAGTCTGCCATTCAATGTCATTCTCTGATGTCCAATGTCACATCGATGACACATTGCACAGTTACATGACAGGCACATATTAGCATTTGATGCTTTATGGGAAATATTCCATTTCTTATTTGTCTGCAATTTTATTAAACCTACAATGCAATTTATTTTATCTTAAACATCATTATTTTTTGCTCAATTTCAGATAATCATTGCAAATTCTGAATCCACTGATACAAAAGTGTGTCTCACTTTATGAATCTAGTGGCAAAACTTCCCCCGGTGTTACCTGATGTCTTATACAATATAAGATAATAGTTAAAATGAATCAAACAACTAGGCATGCATGAGACCGCCAATTCTTCTCTTCCTGAGAGTAGACATGAACTTTATATCCAACAAAATCAATCCTTCAAACAAAATAGAAATCTAGAATAAGTGTAATTTTTTTCTATTTCGCAATGGCAAACAGCCTACACCTTCACTCATATGCCATCATGACATGTGAAGAAACACTGCATAAGATTCCCTGGCATATCCTATATCTCAAAGGTTGTTACCTCATCTTCTTGTCTCCCATCCAATTTCATCTTGTTTTAAAGCTGTCCAAATCCATTATAATTCCTTTTAGCGAGGTATATATTTTTCACTTTTTGACATGTACACAAATTTGTAAACCTGCAAAAACGAACATATACACGAATTTATAATTCATGTAAGTGTGAAATATTGCAATTCACGAATTTGTGTATGTGTGATTACGAACACTGCAATCAGAAAATTGGCTAAAAATTACTCTAACCCTAATTTTAACACTAAACCCTAATGATATAGCACTTCCAGGAATGTTAGTGTTAGCAGATACACGAATGAATAATAAAGCACATTCACGAGTGTTAGTTATTACATGTACACGAGCACCTATGCTCGTTTTTTCATGTCCACGAATTCGTACATGCTCGTTTTTACACCTCCACGAATTCGTGAACATGCCAAATAATGAAAAATATATACATGTTTTAGCAGATCTTGATAGCAAAGCCCAAATTATTTGTAAAATGAAGCCTGATATCCTCTTATTTTGTCACATGACTTGCTCCCACGTATTCAGTAAAGGCTATTGCTTAACTAATGTGATGGGAAATAAAGGTAATTTGTGGACAAAGGTAACCAGTATTAAGGAATAATCTGACATGTTTGTCATCAAAAATTTAGTCAGAAGAAAAATGTTTGGCTCAAGTTAAGTATCCAACTATTAGTGACCTCCCTGGACTGAATGAGCCACAGGATTGGCTTATTCACAGTTGTTCACACCTTTTCAACCATCCTGCCACTTATTCAGTTGGGGGAGGTCACTACCTATTGGATTCTTAACTAGCCGAAAATTTGAAATCCTATTTAAGCTGTTACCTACATAATTGCCAGTAAAAATTAATTGTAAGTATTTATTTTGATTCAAGTCTTTTGTATTTGCCAAAAAGGAGGTATATATTTTTCAATATTTTGCATGTGGACGAATTTGTAAACCTGCAAAAACGAGCATGTACACGAATTTGTCATTCGTATAAGTGTCAAATATTGTCATTCACGAATTTGTATAGGTGTAATAACGAACATACTAACCTCAAACCTACTCTAAACCTAATTTTAACACTAAACCCTAATGATATAGCACTTCCACGAATGTTAGGGTCAGCAGATACACGAATGAAAAATATAGCACATTCACGAGTGTTAGTTATTACATATACACGAGCACTAATGCTCGTTTTTACACATCCACAAATTCGTACATGCTCGTTTTTACACCTCCACGAATTCGTGAACATGCCAAATAATGAAAAATATATACATGCTAAAAGTGTTAAGTGAAAAAAAGGCTGTTTTCCTTGTTCCAGAAACAGCAGGTGTTTCTAAGATTAAGTCACTCTGCCCTTTGACCACTGATTCTCCCGATGTGTACTTTCTGGGGCAGGGAGTTTGACCCATCTTCCTGGTTACAAAGACGACCCTGTGTGATCTCATATTATCCATCATTGTGGTTAGGCCTTTGTGATTATGTATTCAGCAAGTATAACATGCATAGATGGGGAAGGATCAATGTTTCCTTGGGTGCATCACAAAGACATTGTGATCTTGGCTTGTATCGGATAAGACACAAAGTATCCAATCTTTAACTTGTATCGGAACAGACAGAACATAGATTGATGATGTCGATACAACTTGATATTATCACTATACCAGACAAAATCAAAGACCTTGAAAGCAGCTAAGATGTTAGGTATCTTCAATATAATCCTTGTAATGTCTAACTTCAAACTTTTGTTGTGCACATCATTTGGTGTCTTTAATATGAGACCTAAAGTATGTGGACAGACTTTAAAGAAAGTGAAATATTGGAAACAAGACACAGAACTACTCCACGTCAAAACTTACATGTTGGAAGCATAGGGTGTTTTATTAATTGGCCAGCAACTACAAGCCTAGATGGTTTGTTACTTCTGTCAGTTCTTCTGCAAATAAACAAGCAAATTAGCTATCTAAATTTTTGCTAGTTTAAGAATTGCCATCAAACTATTAATTTCTTTATTCTGTATAACAACATTGTTGATTTTGAACAAATTTGGACAGTTCTGGACTCAACGTTCAGATGGCAAATTAACAATTTGCCTTGGCTTTGAGTGGCTTTTTCAGCTTTTTTTGTGCTGTTTGTGTTTCTCATTTTATCCATTTGAAACAAATAGCTGTGAAAAACAGCTTTGAAACATTACGGTATTGTTTGCTTTGCTCAAGTCCCATTGAGTGTTTGGCTTTGAAGTTGGTTCATCAAAGGTTTGAGTTGCTATAAAACTAAAGGAAGCTGCAAAAGTTTTTAAAAAACGATTGTAAAGTTGAAATCTTTAAAAAGAAAAAGGTTTTATTCTGCCTCTAATTACTTCCATGACAAACAAAGGTTGTGTCACAAAGAGTGCTGGAAATGATGCATGTATTCTGATTTTTTGTATGGAGAGGATGGCTTGACGATTGTGGCTTTACATCCTGTATTTATGCATCATTGCAGGCTAATTGGGACAGGAGGAGAATACAGCAATGAGGCAAAGGAGTATAGAAACTACTGTCCAACATATTATATTCAGGTAACTGGTCAAGAACAATTTCACACCAAAGTAATTCTGGAAAAATCTTTGCTACACTCACTTATCATATTTAATCCTCTTTTCACTTATTTGCAAATGAGTAAATACCCATTATAAGATATAAAATCACAAAAAAGTATAATTATGCATCTTATTTAATATTGTTGTATTTCTCCTGTTGTTTGTATCCATTGACTTGGCATTTATTAGTAACTGTTGTTCATTTAACTAGTTTTAATTTGGAGGTTGAAAACAAGTTCTGTGTCTATAACACTGGGATGAGAAGTCCGAGGGCCGATTTCACCAAGATAGTTTTAACAGTTAGTCCAGGTCTTAACAGCCTTATATTTTGCGCAGCGAAACGGCCGAAGTCCGTTTTGCGAAGCGAAACTTAGCACAAGAAAGGTTTCAAAAATCTGTGCAGTGATGGTCTCAACGTCAATGGTCGACAGAAGGAAATTAGGTCAAGTGGGTCCAGCTTTTTAACAATGATTTAGTTTAGAATTTAACAAAACATGACATATTCATATTTAAAAGTGTCTTAAAAATTCAATATTCTCCATTAATATTCCCTGTATCTATAATTTTTATGGAATAGTTAATTATAAGCCTTGACAAGCTAAATTAAATTATTAACATGCGATTCATTTTTTTTCAAAACAGACAACAAGAAAACATAACAAAATTTAATTTCCTTTGTCAACTGATGATTATGTAACACTGAGCAATTAATCTACATACATGTCATGTTATTGTTTTTGCTATCACTATTATGTAATATCAACAATCTAGCATAGACTTAATTTGGCAGCTATCAGTGTTGTCTTACTATTTAACTGACTATCTATCAATTATATTTATCCTTAATCCTATTTATTTGATCTATCTATCTATCTATCTATCTATCTATCTGTCTATATATCTATCTGTCTATTTTTGATCTATTTTATCTTTCTAATAGTTTCTAGTATAAATTTCTCCCTTTTTTCTGTATTTCCATCTTTCAATTTCTTTGAAAAAGTAACATAACTGCCTTTCATACATTGAATATTAAATAAATGTAATGAAAGTTATGGTGAAACCATAAATCCTAAAAAAACTTTTTAAGTGCTGCGCGAATTTCATGGCTGTGCCATTTACATATTACCTGGTTTAGTGAAGTCCCTTTCACCAACTGAGTTTTAGTCTATAGACTAGTCAAGGTTCAGTGGTTGAAAATTTATTGTTAGACAACTTACAGATTAGTGATGTCAAACTGTTAAAGTGGTGTCCCTTTTGGGGCTGACCAGATAATACATGAGGGGAGGGGGGGGCTGGACTTTACATAACACTGGAAAATAAAAAGTTTGTTCATAAAAAAAAAGAAGTTTGTTTCCACCCAGTGAATAGGTTAGACACACCTCCAAAGCTGGCCAATGCACAAGTTTTCACACATTTATGTATGCAAATGAGGCCAGTTTCATCATTTCACACACTTTGGTAAATCATAGAGCAAAGATTCTTATAGATATCAAAATGAACTGGCAAAAAAAAAAACATAACATGAAGCGAAAAATTCAGGCCAGCAATCAAATAAATATTACTGAAATTTATGCCGTCTAGATGATGCAATTCAAAATATGTCGCTACAGCAGGTCAGAGACCTCAACACCAAGATGTCACCAAAATGTGACTTTTCGTCATATTTTGCTCATTTGTGGGAAATCCAGATTACCGACTTTGAACTCATTTTGCTTCGGGTAGAGCAGGCTGATAATGTTGACTGTGATGAACACCTTGAATGTCGTCTTAAATATAGTATAATATATATGTATTTTCGTCGTCTTAAATATAGTATAATATATATGTATTTTCTATTTTCTATATTGTGTATGTAATATATAAAACCTACGAAATAAAGATGATATATAGAGAAAAAGTAAATATATGAAAGTTGATGTTTGTGCGAGAGACTATGATACTTTGAGAATACAGTCATAGCATAGGTTGTTGTGTTGTTTGGTTGCTTGATAGGGCAATGATAGGTTGGTTAATGGGAAAGGGGGAAGTTTTGAACTTTGCTTTTTTTTCACCAAGACTGGTTGGGCAATTATCTATTATAAAATTTCCAAGCCCCTCCCTCTTTTGTGTAGCCATATCTTTGCATTTGTTTGGGAAATTGAGACATTGTGTTTGTAACAGCTGATCTGTTATCACATTATGTGCAAGCTTTCACTTAACTGAAATTCCTTTATCCTGCTCCGCCTGAGTGATTGGCTTAGCCAGACCAGGTCTTAGCTCAGACCTGGCTCAACTCTCAATACCATGTTGGTGAAAACGGGCCAAAATGTCTGTCTCACAATCTGCTTTATCACCATATAAAAATACTAAGTGATCCGGGACACCCGCTGCATCATGAATACACAACGCTACCTAGTGGGAGAAGATACAGGCAGGCCAAAGCTCGAACGGAACGATATAGACCTTCTTTCATACCATCATCCTTAAGACTTTTAAATCTTAGTAAGTCTGAAGTCCAATTTTGAATACATATTCTCATTTTAATCTCTTTGTACACATTATATTTTGTTGACACAATGTATGCATCCAAATATCACCTCTGTGACAAATAAATTATCTGTATCTGTATCTGTATCTGTCTGTATATAACTTATTGATCAGCAGTTTTTAGTTGTCAAATGAAGGCGTGAGAGAGAATAAGAGTCCACAGCATGTTACATGTTTACCTCATGTGTACCCGGCATATACACTGATACAAGGGGAAAACAGAAAAATATCTAATACCTCACAACTGTTTCAGTGTCACTACAGGTGCCATAGCATGGCTATAATTACTTTCATGGGCAATTCATCAAACAGTTGACTGACATATCAGTTAATTGATTGATTGATTGATGCATCGGTTGATTCTTTGTTTGTGACACCATTTTGGGTAAGTCTGTCAATGGCCATGGAAAATGACAAGGCAGAACTGGCTGAAATTTCCAAAAAGTCGAATTATATACTTATTTGTCCTATTTCACTTTTCGTTCTTCACCATTAAAAGTTGAATGGCGGTGTCAATTTCCACCTATTAAAGGAATCCATCCACCATGTTTTAGCAGCATTGATATATATCACCGGCTTGTCAGACTGTTTCCATATTAACATATGCCAATTAGTTTATTGTCACTTTTTACCTCCCTTTCAAATGACTGGTTTATGTCACATGTCATGTGGTGTGGCATTAATAATGGCATAAAGATGTCATATTTCTAAAAACACAATGGCTGGCTTACACTAAATTTATTTAGCTGTTTGTTCAGATAGGCACAGTTATTTCTGAGCTGCATTGTTGTGACGCTTGGTTGATTAATGTAATGTACAATACATTTTGCTGTTTTTGTTATTCTGTCTCACACATATTTCTCCTGTGAAGAAGAATACCCTACAATTGTTAAGATTATGGATGTTTTTGTATGAAACAAAGCATTTTGAAATGTATCTTGTTATTGCCATATGAAATATTTGTTTTAGGCAAATACTATTGTACTGCTTTGACAATGGAGTCCACTCTCAGTAATGCATGATATGACTATTTTAGAATATTCCAAATTGTCTTCTTGACTTGTGCAAAAAAGCTGAACAATATTCCTCCTGATTGTTTGTCTGAACCCGGATGTCTTTGTTGCTTCTGACTTTATACATTTTTCTTAAATTCCTGACAGAACATCTGCTTGACTGCACATACAATTGTCTTCTGTATTTGAGTCATTTCAAAATGTCATTGTAATGCTTCAGACCACTGACTATTTTCTCTCTTAGATTTACATCACAAAATTTTAAGTTGCTCCTTGGTCTTTCACATGAGACATTCCCCTGTTTGCCTCTGGGCACAATTAGTACAATGTCATGCTCTCATTGATAGCATTTCAAAACAAAATTTTACATTGCTAGTAGATAGATACTTCTATTCTAAAGTTTTAAGTAACATGTTAATTGTTTTCAAAATATCACAATATATTACAAAGTGATTAGGACACAAATCAGAAATATTGTTAGACATATTGATACACAGAAAGATAGACAGATAGATAGATGGATAGACAGATATGTAGGTAGATAGATACATAGATAGATGTATAGATCAATAAATCATTACTATGTACCTCTTTACCCTCTACACTGTTTTCAGAAAGAAGACCAAGTAGATAAGCAAAACACTTCCTTTAAAACACCAACAACAGAAAAAAGATTAGCATTTTTGTCATACTGAAATTCTGTATTTGGCTCATTGTAAATTCTTCCAACTTGGGGCAACTTGAATCGCTGTCTGCCTTGAGACTGCGCTTGAATTCCTTTTGAAATCTTTGGCCTCAATCTGTCAGGGAGGAAATCATTTGAGAAATCTTTCTGGAAATCTGCCAAATCACCAGAAATCTCTCCAAAAATCTTATCAGTATATCAAGCGACAAACACCCTTTTCACAAAATCTTTTTTCTCTATCACTTTTTCTGAAACTTCAAGTCCCTTATCGTTGGAGTGTTGAGTGCTGCAATGTTACGTTTGAAATGTGATCTCGATTTGATTAATGCGGGGTGAGCAACCTCTGTCTTGTGTGAACGGTTTAATTTTCATCTAGGAAGGGATTATGCATGGGTTTCTGCAGCAGCAGTGTGTCACATTTCAAAGTTTTGTGACAATGACTTTTTATCTTTTATTCGGAAGTGACATAGTGGCCTTATTGATTGATTATTTGATGTGATTTATACACCAAACTATCTGCGTACCCACCTTTACCATGCATCCAACTATCAATGTATTTCACCAGCTGACCAGCAGAGTTTCAGTACACTAAATTTAGCACTTTTGCTACTTTTGAATGTGGGCATTCAAAAAATTATCTAACACAACTTTGAATCAAAAACAAACATGATCTGCTCTAATTTATGCTGCATCATCTTAATTCCAACATTATCTCAATTCTAAAACGGTCGCTCTAAAAGGTCTTCTTCTCTGATATTTCGCTTTTCCATATTCAAATATTGCAATATCCATCTTCTATTCAGGATGTGTATATCTGTGTTTGTTTTCTGGAGGAAGTTGCAAATATGATGCTTTCTGCTATGTTTAATTTACTTCAAATCGGATGTAAAATGAATCACAAGAAAGGAGCCTCATTTTGAATGCAGAATCATCTGAAATTCCACAAGTGTCTACTGTGTGCCTGTGTTTTGATTTGACTATAAAATAGAGTAGGTCGAGGCATGCGGCCCCCCTTAACTTCAAGGTGCGATTTGACCTACTTTTTATAGGCGATTATTTGAATGCTCATGCTGTCAGGAAGGGATCACTTGACTCTACGAATAACTAGTGAAACAAATGTCTACCAATTTTAATAGGAGGTACGGCCATTTTTGTAAAAATGGCCTACTTACCCCACCCGTCAGACAAGAAGCCCCACTATTATAATCCTATGGCAATTTTTTTTGCGAGCACATTCAGCCTAAAAGTTATTTCTTAGGGTTCTTCTATCATTTTTGAGGCATTCTATTCACTTTTTCT
Source organism: Platynereis dumerilii (assembly GCA_026936325.1). Classification (NCBI taxonomy): domain Eukaryota; kingdom Metazoa; phylum Annelida; class Polychaeta; order Phyllodocida; family Nereididae; genus Platynereis; species Platynereis dumerilii. Next base: position 1,780,453 of record JAPTHN010000042.1, on the reverse strand, counting down.
GAATTTCATAATTTTTCTGTTCATACTTTTATTTTTTAAATATTTTTTGCCCTGTTTCAATTTTGGGCCAAATTTTTTCTATTTTAATTAGCTATTTTATCAAGATTTAAGGTAAAGTACACATTACCAAATGGTTCCTGAAGCAGCTTCAACCCCCCAGGGAAGGGGGCCTCATGCCCCATATCATGTGGGGCATCTCGCCCCAAGCCCACATATTTTAATTTGACTTCTATATTTTGAACTAAAATGCAAGAAACATGATCCAAATCATATTTATGTGATGTCATAAAGTAAAGCAATGCAGATATCCATAACACTTTTAAAAATTGCCAAAGTTATTTCTGACGACCCCTTTCAAAGAATTAGTCAAAGTTACAAAAATCATGCACATTTTTTTGTTTCTTTAATTTCTACTATGGTTTGATGCTGTTTGCCCTGAAAATTTGTGACATCACCTAAAACGCCTCTAGCTTAAATCCTATCAATGGATAAACGCACCAAAAATGTAAGTTTGGATATAACCCTGGGGGGGCCTCTCACCTAACCCGGGCTTCTTGCCCCGACCTTCTCTACCTATAAAGTAATACGATGGAGTGTCATTTAAATGTGATTTGCTTCTGTATTCTGGAACTGCAGATAACATTTGATTGATGATAACTGCTTGGAATAGACAATGAACTACGTTCTTACTTTCCATTCTTTAAATATGTCACAACACCAAAAACGTAATATCAGCAGAACTCTTTAATGTGACAATATTTGTTCTCTTGCTATCTTTTTACTGTTCTCCCTTGAAAGCACCTGCCCCAAAAAGGGCAATAAAACCGAAATAGGATACTGCCTACTACTGTTATATTTATAGAAGAGTCATTGCCCAATCTAAATGTTGACAGGGAATTTAGCTAGATGCCTGCTTGAAAAAGCTTTTCCCATTCATGTCACATGAATTCCGCATTATGCATTATCTTCTTTTCTCCTCATCTTCCCTTTTTCTAGGGAGGTGGGAGTTGCTTGACAGATTGATCATGCACCTGTGTCCTCTTAAAGCAGTCCATAAACTGTCTTATTTTGACGTCACATTTATGTAAATTCTTCACTCCAAACCTCAAGATGGCAGCAAAAATATTTTATGCTCCAGCAATGAATGGTTTTGAATAGGTGAGAGGATGATGGACGGAGTCACACAGCATGCTGCATTGCTCAAACTTTGTGAGCGTAGGCATTCAACACTCTGTTGTTGAATCAAACCAGAAAATTTGTTGAGTTATGGAGAAAGCAGACAGGGGAAGTAGGAGGTGCCGAACAATTCAGAAAAAGGGGGGTTGAAGATGTATTTAGATATTGTTTGCATGATGGGTGAGTGCATTTAGGTAAAACTAGGATAAAAGAACAAAATAAGATAAGATAAGCCTTAAATAGATTATCAGAGCTCATTTATGGATGAATAATTATACACTTATGCTTTTTTGGAGGGCGTTACGGGTGATTAATGACTGGCAACCAAGAGCAGTTATCATTAAGGCCACGAGCCGAAAATTTGGGGTTCAAGGTTTGATTCCAAAGTTGACGCCAGACCATAAATATGTAATACTCTTTTGGATGGTTGCATAACGTAACAAATTAAGTTGGGAGTGTGCATATTAGCAAGGTTTATCGTTAATACATGGTTAATAATGCTCCCTATTCTCTTTGAAAGGCGTTTCACTCTTGCATTGGCAGCTTGGTGCATGGATGAGTGATTACTGTCAGGCCTGCCCTGCTGAAAATCCGTTGCCTGCATGAGTTCAGACTCCTGATGGGAAACCCAAGATTTTCACTGAACAATTTTGAGCTTTATCCCAGCCAGATGTTCTTTAGATGAGCATGATGACTGTCAAATTAGCTCATTGTATCAGTGCCTGTGCCAGGCAAGTAAAAGATACATACCGCGGGATAAATGTGACTTTAAACAGTGATGTGTTTTTACAATTTACAAAAGTGCTTTTTTCATCATCCCTTTTTTTTTCCTCATTGTATCTTTTTTCGTCATCCCTTCCTTTGTTGTGCTTTCCTTGTTATTATACAAGGCTGTGCGACAAACCAAGACTTATTCACATGTCAGGATAGCTGTCATCATATTCCTTAGTTGACAATCAAATGTCAATAGGCTCCTTATTTTGTTGACAGCCTTTGATCTCTTCAAAATATCTTAAGTAAATGTGACATTTTGTGCTGAAAATGGCGTCTTTGTCACTCGAGGTGTACCGTAACATCTTCGAAAGAGTCGTATTATTCCTTGAGATGCTGTTGTCTTCAAAAGTTCTCAAAGAAGTGTGACATTGTAGACTTATCAAAGGACAGTTTTTCAATGGAATATTGTCCTTCAAGTTTTGACGGGTTGGCTTGTGTCTCATTTTGGAAGTTAAGGTGCCTTTGAGAAGATTTGCATATCATAGGGATGTATGTGCCAATTTTCGTTGTGTTTCTAAAATATGGTAAAGAATATACTGTTCTTCCATTGTAATACGGGAAGGATGAAAAAAGGGAGACAAGAAATAAACATGAGAGAGGATGATGCTGCGAGAAAATTTAGAAAGAAAGAAATACAATGTAACAATGGGAAGATTGAGAGAAAGTAACACAACTATATTTTCAGAAGTAATGAAAGAAAACGAAAAAGAACAAAAGAAAAAATAAACAGAGACAGAATGTAAAATGAAGGAGTAATATGAATCAAGAAAAAAGAAAGAAGGACATTTTTGCTACCTTTTTTGATACCATAACAAGAAAATTTCATTAAAAAAAGAGGAGTTAACCTTTTCTTGTACCTGGAAGACCTGTTATTTTTTACATTTAAACATTTTGTAATATGAGGCCAGCAAGGCAGATGGAATGGAATTCAAATGTGGAAAAAAGGACATCTTCTTCACCCTATATTTGCCCCATCTTATGGCATAAAGTTACATTGCAGCTTGGTTGAACCTCTCCCTTTATACAAGTTTTAAAAAGGCCAAACATCAAAAGGAAAAACAGCAAAAAATCCATGTTTGAAAAAAAAACCAAGAAGGGGAAAAATGTTTACAGTTGCATTTTTGTGTTTTGATAATGTCACCAATCATCTTGAATAGGTTAATGTGTTCTGTGAAGCTCACACTTATATTGCATGAAGTATATCTTCCGTGGATGTATACATATTCCAGCATGTATTGTATGCTGCTTAGCTGACACTCCCATAATTGCAGAAGGAAATAAAAAAAGTGTGGTGCCTTGGTCGAATATTAAATTCAACAATGGGAAACTGCAGCTAAATGTAAATACATTAACTTTGGTAATACATTGGTCCCTGCATTGTAAGACCACCCCTCATGCAGTCATGAAGCAGTCTCTCGTGGGGGTGCGGTCTCTTGTTGGGGTGCAAAATGCACTAAAAAACTACTTGGTGCAGGAGGAAGGCAGTCACATGAGGCAAGTTGGTCTTACAACAGGGGGTTTTATAATGCAGCAACAGAACTTCATAACACACTGCTTGGTTTTGATACAATGTTTGAAATTAGTCCATCAGTTGGCCTCCAGATACTACAGTCAAAATTTTAATGATGAATTTGGTTTATCTGTGAGAGTTGCCCATTTCCTTAAATGGCGCAAATTAAGGGTCTCTTTTGAAACAACATGGATTCTAAATTTATAAGATTTATATCCAGTAAGATCAGATAACTGATTAAAGTTTTGTTAGGCTTCATTACCAAAACAGTAATTGGTGACTCAAAACTCTCAAAAGCCAGAAATCTGATGCAGAACAAAAAATAAAACAGATGGTATCTCATTTCTGATTTTTAGTTATAATTTTACGGAAAGTTTTGGATTTTACAGGAAGTGTCCCATTCCTGATAAATAATTCCAATTAGTAATTATGCAAAATTTGGTCGATTGAAATCTAAATGTCTTTCATCGACATGTCTCATGGTGATAGGCCCTTTATCATTACTTTGTTTTCAGATCATACTTGTTTGATTTTGTTAGATATTCCAGTGATTGAGAAAGACCTTCTTATTCTCCTATATTGTCCAATGCTGTCATGTTGAGCTCTTCTGAAACACATCCAGTCTTGCCCCGCTCCTTTGTCTCCATTCCTGTCCTCTCTAATAAGAGATTAAGAAATAGTATTGCGTTTGTCATGCGATTGCTCAATCTATTGTCATTCCTAGATATCATCTACTTATCTACAGATCTTATCTATGTTTTGATGTGTTGATAATAGCAATTGTTAGCAGCTTAGGCGCCAAAATGACCTATTAGAGCATATAAAGGCCATCATTATACAACAGGCTACTAGGGCCATTTGGGTCTATTACCATGCTGAGTTAATAGTTGGTGTTTTGTTTATTGAAATAGCACAGAGATGCAAACACCCATTGAAAGTTTAGGACAATTATCCAGGCCATGAATTTAGTCGGGATCCTAGAGTATGACACTCCTGCATTAAAAATATCCGAAATTGCTAAAAACAACAACAGGGAAATAGATAAAACCATGCTTCAATTTGTCTACTTTTATCATGCAGTTTGTTTGATGGATGTTTGGAAGATTGAGACGTCATGTCCTGTATTTATGCACCCTCAGTTTGTCATGTTTTCTTGAGGACAGGAGGTCACGGCAACGAGACAGAGAAGTATTTAACTTCATATTGTCCAATTTATATCCATACAATCCTACAAGAACTTGAATCAAACCATGGAGTCCCTATTACCAATTGAGCTGACTCCCCCTTCATGGAGATTGTCTGAACACATATCATAAAAGGTTGTCTAATCATTTGATATGTTGAACATTAATACGTTGGATATTCAACTCAGGAACAGAAATGCAGGATGTAATACAAAAATAAATTTACTGTCCATCTGCCTTTCTATTATTAATAATACAGTCCACATAGTTCACAACTAGTCTTTCCTTTGTGGAGAATGTAAACTGGAGTACAATACTGGGGCTGTTGTATGCCAAATTTATTGCTGCATGTTTCATAACTTTGCTATGACATGAAAATGAGGTTGAGGGGAAAGCTCCTGAGGAAATCTCCAAAACACTTGCATCTGCCTTTTCCATATATATATGGAGTGTTATTGCCTTATAAGGAATGCATGCAACACAGGGTGAATTTGCCACACCACATAGAAACAACTTTTTGGTCACGTAGGTATTAGGAGATATCAAAGACAAATTTGCCTGTTGCACTGCCACCCCGAAGTGTTTGCTACAGGCCAACCTAAAAGTAAGGCCACAGAGAACCTAACATCTCTAAAGCTTGTTCAATTCTAACGCTGTTATAAAATTGTAATAGTAGTGCATTTTTCTTGGAATGGTGAAGATGGGCTGAATGATCATTTGATTGCACCTAAATTAGCATATCAACATACATATTTAGACCCGTTGTGCTGATCACTGAAATAAGTGCAAAAGATATACATACATATAACACTGTATTAAAATTATTACATGGACACACAAGAACAAAGAGAAGTAAAAATTCCTTTGAATTATGTTGATTTTACTATCCGAATACACCCAGAGAATCCACCCTAGACGAATCATTCCATTGTCGTACATTATCATAAGATTTTGCATCAGAGCGTCACAGCCAATCAGCGAACAGCATTTCTCTCCAGTTCAAAACTTTACTGGCGATTTTTGTGAAAACTATTCAAGCCTCAGAGGCCTACGACCTATCATTTTAAAGCCCTCAGAGAGATCTATTTATTACAGTAACTTGTAAATATGTCCGATTTACGCGAGTCTGTGACTAGCGAAATCGGCCTCATTTGCATAACATGCTTGAAAGCCTGTTCAAATCAGTGTTCATTGGTCAGCTTTGTGGGCGTGTCTGACTTTATCACTGAGGGCTTTGCTGAAGTGTCCGAATACCACTACAGCAGAAACTGCCCTGTATTTCTTAAAGACAACTCTCTGGAACTCACTGGCATATGGACCTTAATGGAAGCACATTTGTCTTCTGATCTCTGGCACTCTGGTTTGATTGCCAGCCCAGCATTACTTATCAGAAAGATGTTTCATCTAGTACCTATAGACTGGTCCGGGCCAGGAAAAAACTGCCAATATTTCCATTCAAGGTTTTGTAAGTGGATTCTGGTGGTTTAAGATGTGCTCTTCAAAATTGGCCTTCGGGCCATCTTGAATTTTGCCTCATATCCAAGATGGCCGCCATTTTCCAAAATGGCTGCCAAAATACATAAAATGTTACCTGGGAGATCCCTATCAGTTGAAATTAATTTTTTTTTTCACTAAAATTTTAGTATAATGACTACTCAACATGACCCAGTTGGTTGGTTGCCATGGAAATGTTTTATTGGAGGTTGAATCCAATATGGCTACCGTGGATGCCATAAATTACGCAAATAATTCTATCTACTGAACCGGTTGAGATATGGCAATAAAATTGGTGTCTATTCCTAGGTTTTCAGGGGTGAGGGATCCAAATATGCCATCAAATTTGATATTAGGTCAGAAGATTGTATTTCGCCTTATTAACTTGTCATCAATGCCTGTGAATTCAGAAAACTTAATTTTATCATAGACATTGCATGGTCTTAAATGCAGATTAGACTGTCATGGGTATGCAGGAATGTGCCCAGTCTTAATAACACAAATTCCACAAAGGCTACTCTGCTGCCACTATGCATAAATGACTTATGCCTGCCAAGAAAAACATTGCCATAGTCTATTATGATAGAATTGCAATAACAATGGCTTTGAAATCTTCGTACATTTAGTATTTTGAGAAACATACTAATAAATTGACAAGCCCTTGCGGAAGGGCACATGGCTGATAAACTTCTGCAAAAAAATATTTCCTTCTCTGCCAAGAGTGCATTTTCTCTCATTAACATTGTCGCTGCCTGTTGTATTGAGCCTGGTCATTGCATAAGGTCAGTCACCAGTAGATTTTTCACATATTGCTGTAACCATTTCGCAACCTTAGGATTGTCCTCACAAAAGAAAAATGGATAGTTTTAGACTGAGTTACATATTTGTGCCTGCAAACAGCATTAACAGATCTGAACTCGTAATCCAGAAACAAAAATCAATGTAGATTGGCAGTAGGCCTACTGCTGTCAGTAGGCAGACAGTGTATATTCTTTCTGTTCTTTCACATTGTTCAATAATCATGTTATCTCTTATTACTTCTTATTCTTTGCATAATTGTCAGCATCTGTCCAGACACAATAGATAATTACATCATATTTCTTTCATTATTGAAATTCAATTACTCAGGTGTTGGCAATGTTCTGCTGTTATGGGAGTCCTACCTGTTGTTTCTTCAATAGAACGTTTTTTTCACTATATAGATAATTTGTCCGGATACCTTTGGTATGTCTCGTTTCTACCAGCAGCAGGTCTTTAAGGAATATGTGTATAAACACAGTCTGGCAAATTTTCTTGTCATATATTCATAACTGTTCTAATCCGGCCTCATTCTTATCTCTTGGTCCAGAGTTCTGTTTGGAACAACATGAGTTGCAAGTTCCGTCATTACCTTAACGGAAGGGAATCAATCAATCCAACTATCTATCCATTTGTGTAGCTGTGTCTTTCTATATGTCTACCAAGCAATTCACTATTCATCTAGATCAAGCAGACCAAGTACATGTCATCATTTTGAATGTTGGTGTAGGAAATTATATTAAAACAAAAATCTGCCATAGGAGACATCATTTTAATTAAAACAGCATCTCAATTCTAAAACTGTCTCTTTAAAATGTCTCCCCTTCTGATATTTCAATTTCCATATTATTCAAATATTGCAATATCCATCTTCTACAAGGAATGTATAGATTTCTGCTTGTTTTCAAAAGGAAGTGTCAAATACAATGTGTTCCGCTTTGTTTAATTCACTTCGAATAAGATTAGAATTAATCACCTAAAGGGACTGATTTTGATGACAGACTCGTTTAGGATTCCACAAGTGTCCGCTGTATGCCGGTGCTTGTATTTGGCTTTAAAATGACTTTAAAGTGACCTGGTAGAAGAGTGTCAATCGAATGTGATTCAATGAGGCATTTTGACAGTGCAGGAATTTTCTGATCTTATGATGGTGTATTTTGATTTTTCAGCTGCCGTAACTTGATTTAAATCAATGGTTGAATATTGAAGAATTATTTTGACACCACTGTTTGTAAGTATTTTGTACCCCCTTCCAGCTTTGTTTATCTCTTATAAATATCTGATTCAGTTGTTAGTCATTTTTTGCATGTTTTTATTACACATAGAGCTCTGACAGACTTAATGGGCCGCTTAGTCCATTCCCATCTGATATGCCTCTGTGGCTTACAGATATGATAATAAAACTCTACTATACTTCCCAGTCCTAGTTATTACCTTCGTTCTTTGGCGTGTTGGTACTACATGTTATAACTGCAAAAGGCATATTACGTTTCAGTCGAGTCACATGCAGTGTGTATGTGTGCAGGCTGTCATGTGTTATCCATTGTGCAAATGTTTGGCAACATGCTAGAAGGAAATAATATTATATGTTCGCAAGCACATATGCAAATGAACTTATACTAATGAGCGTTGAAGGCACTTGGGTATGTGAGGATCAAATTCCCTGTTCATGAAATACAGAAATGTGCATCAGCGATTATTCTGTATATCATATCAGGGCAACTCCTATGTAGCCATGAGAATATGAACATAATGAATGTTGTTAGATTATGCCCATCTCAAATATCATAATGCAGCTAAGTGCATGTAACAGTTTTAAGGTCAATATATGAATATTTTTTGGATGGATTGAGAAGAACAGACATTCTTATCATATTTTATAAATTCAAAAAGCAGTGGAAGGACAAACTTGAAGGCTGACAATTGGCTTATTTTAGAATATTTTTGCAGTGAATCCTTAAGAGTGAGATGCATCGACAAGCAGTTCAGAATGGAGTAGTTTCTGTGGCTGGCAAAACATTTGACATTGAAACTAACATTGTCTGAAGTGGAATTAGACAAATTGCTTCCTTGGTTTAAAAAGAAAACTACATCATCCCTAGCATGAGTTAATTTCATTTTCTCGGAGCATCCACATTAAATTTTGGTGTGTGCGTTTTTTCCATATTTCATATTTAATGAAATGTGGTCTTTCAGATTGATGTTGTGGAATAAGTCACAATTTCAATTTAATTGCCACATTCTAATTTGCTACAATTTCTTGAGACCCCACAACACTTTTTATTGTTTAGAAATTGAACTTTGAATATTTCCAAACTTAATAGTAATATCGAATAGTTGCACCTTATTGAAATATCTATTTCTGTCTGTCGCTCGTGCAGACATTGGTATAAGTCAGTGTTTGGTGAAAGTTCCAAAACATGGGAAAATGCATGAATGCTTCCCTTAGAGTACTACTTTCCCATATAGACCTACGTCCTACGCTATATAAACATACTTGCTTCAATTGTTTCTTTTTCCTCTTACCATGGAGAAAGTAACAACTTTAAATAAAGTAAAGAGCAGGACTGTACAAGTTTACATCTATTTGATGACTCTATTATAAACGTAGAACTTCAGACAAAACATGTATTTCATTGCCACTGTGAAACATTTTTATCGGCATCTGCTAAGTCAGTTTATACATTCAACTCTGAAAGGTGATTCATCATTGTCTGCCGGCTTCTAAAATTGATCACATATTATCCCCATTCATTTCTTTGCACTAAATATCAACTAGAGCTGTTCTATACAACACAACTTGTACAGCGAAGCTACTGTCTTATCATTTGAGTGATAAATGAAATATTATGGACTATCTGGCTATGTACTTACAGTATCTATTTATCTATTATTTCTCTGCCTCTCCAACCTTTAAAATCATCTTTAACCCTATCATATATGATATATGAGAACTGATTATTTTGTAGATAGTTGACTGACTTTCTACTTTGGCTGGAATAATGCTTAGTTATTCAAGTGCTGTTATGTCGATGAATAACTAGAATTTGGAGTTTGCCAAAGATTTTAAATTTAATACAATGATTTCAACAGATACTACAAGTGTCTCCTGAACAAGGCAACATGAGAGCTTGTTCTGTTAAAAGAACTGAATTTTGGCATTGATGTCTGAGTATCAGGATTCAGGGTAATGACTTGTTTGCCAATCTGTGTTTACTGATCTTTAAATATTCTATGAATTATGAGAATAAAATATTCTTTGATGCAAAAGGACATTTTTAGTAACTTTGATTGTGTTTTATAAAGAGGGCGAATACTGTTAGTGGGCTGCGATTGCCATATCTATCTTTTGCAATCTTTGAACTGATATTGAAGGATTTTCGATATCTTAAAGCTACAATCATGGCATGGTGGACATTGGTGTTGCAGCCCTCCATGCAAGAACTTGGCGCTCTCGAGGTTGAAATGTATATTAGTGGGATTATCAATAACGCCAAACCAGGTTTAAATGCAGATGTTCTTCGGAAATCATATTATTTCATTGATTGATGGATTAACATAAATAGATTACCATGACTTAAATACTAAATGTTTGACTGCTGTTGAAAAATCTTGCCCTCTGACTTATTAATCTTGTTTCAATAAATTCATAAATTGAATGTATACTTATCTGCAGATATTTCGCTTCAGTAATTCTTGTCTCTGTAGGAATATAAAGTCTAAGTTCACTGTGGATTCAATGTAACCCACTTTGTAAGAGTTGAACGTAATGACCTTCATCAGTACTACATATGCATATTATATGTGGAATAGGGTATTTGATGTGAAATGGCAATTTGGGGAATTTTGCCACAGAGAGACAAAGAGAGGTATCCCAGGGAAGTATAGAGAGACATATGCTACATGTCTAAGAGGCATCTGTGGGAGGCATCCGTTGGAGCTATCCTAAGAAGGCTTCCCAGGGAGTTCTAAGATGCCCCAGTGAGTTGTATATATTGATAGATCCTGCCAATGATTTATTCAGCATCAGACCAATATTTACTCCATTCTCTTTGTTGCCCACGTGTTTGTTTATCATGCCCCCATGGGATACTGCCTTATTTGGATTGTGTGTCTTTCTGACTGTCCTTTCTGTCTGTCTAAGACTGTCTGTTCTTCTACAAAAGTGCTCAACAGGATGTCTGTCAATGATTCTGTCATCAGCAGTGCCTGGAAAATAGTTCCTGGTTTTGTTGCAGCATTACAGTACGTGTATGTGACCTTTGGCAGCTTATGGATGATATTTTTCATCATCTTTGATACAGAGTTAAGCAGAAAGGTTGATGCACTGATGATAGATAGATAGATAGATAGATAGATAGATAGATTTTCTTATTGATTCTTTGACAGATAGATTCAGAAATATATAGGTCAATAACAAACCAACCCATCAAATAGGTAGATTATTGATGGATAAATGCATCTTTGATCCTTCAAGCATCCATGAAATAATCCTTTATTCCAAACTTATTACATTTCACTTTTTTGTAACGATAGAGGGTTTGATTGATGCTGCTTATGCAGCCTGCAATATTTCAATTACTTTTAAGAGTAGCTTGGCCATACCTTGGGTGAAGTTCTGTTTTGTGAAACATTTGACTTCTATTACGTTGTGCAGAGCAATGAATGTGGATAATATGTGATCAATTACAGTATTTGACAATGATGCATCACCTTTCAAAGTTGAATGTAAGAGCAGACTTAGCAGATGTAGAGATAAATGTTTCAGTGTCAAAAAACGATGTAACAATGTTATATTTACATTTGTTGTTTTTATAAAGGAGAAATACAATAATGTGAAGTTCAACCCTTCAAGTTCTGGGGTTACAACTGCATAGTGAGATATTTAGTACTTGTGACTCACATTGGCTGATTGAATGTTGAGCTGAACGAGAGAAATATCTGAAACGTTATATTGTAGCTTTGTAAAATGGTGCACTTCTCAGAGTAGACTCTTATGAATTGACTTCAGTGACTGTCTCCAATTAAATAAAGTTAAGGTGGCTCGATAATCATGAACTTTCCAAGATAGGATTTCTTAAAAATAGTTTAAAATGATCCAAAATATAGTTTATAGCAAGGATATATAAACGAAAGTGGTCGCTACCAGCCTTTCTTTCAAAATATTTGAGGTTATGTAAAAGAAAGTCAGTCCACGCAAACCCTAAAAAACTCAATTTTTTTGGTGAATTTTTTGCTGTGAAGTTTTCCATGCCATTCAGTGGCCATTCATGCTATGTTAATAAATGAAGCATGGAATTAAAGAGGACAGTTTTATGGAAAAGATAATGACAGTTTCAGAAAGATATATTTAATTTAAAGGGATTTCCAAGGAGCTCGGAATAAAAGTTTCGATTTTGAAAATTTAAACTTTTTTATAAAACATAGTGCTAAAAAAAATTGACGGGATAGGATTTTGTATTTCTTTGTCATTTACTTCTAAATAGTGGGGAACAATATGATGATACAGACAAGTCTTCCTACCACACTTGAAATTGATATACAAATTTTTTTATATCACAAAGTCATTTTCGAGAAATTAGACCTGCTTTCCAAAAATCACCTGTAAAAAAATTCTGTTATGAGTATCAAGCTAGCTGAAACTCCGGTTATTTGTAGTCCTCTTCATAGCGCATCCAATGCTCCAAACGAGAAGTCTCTAACCCCAATAGAAGTGGTGCAAATCGCAAACGAAGCGGCCGATGCATGCAATTATCAGAATTGAAAAAAGATGACAGCAGAGATCAGCTGCAATGGTGACGTTACGTTAGATAGGGCCTGCCTGGCTGCGCGTCAATGTGCGTGACTGACCATTTATCATGAGTAGCGAGCCACCTTAACATCCTGTTCACAAAGTGAGCCTTGCAAAGTATTACCGTGAAGCATTAGTGCCGCATTATTGCTGGAATAAAAAATTCTGAAACTCATAACTTGAACAGCCTTAGAAGTCTTCCCCAACATCGAGTAAGATATTAATCAGTTTAAAATGGTAAGTCATTTGGCTTGCGCACTCCAAAGGAGCATATTTCATCAAATATTACACATAATTTCAATGACAAACTCAATGGCAACACCCATTTTATGATGGATGCCTGGAAGAATGCCACACTGCATCATGCTTGTCATTGCAAATTAAATTTGTGCACATGAGGAGGACGGTTTCCATTTCTCTGTGTGCAACGCAGACAAATAAAGATACAGAACTTTGTGGTTGCCAACTTTCACAAATCTAAAACATCTTCACATAATTATGCAACAAGATCATGACAACTTATGTCAAATGAATATAATTATGTGAATATATCTTTATATGAGGATCTAGTCAATTAAATCTGTGATAGATATATCAATCAATTTATCTTTCTGTCTGTCTCTTGGCCTTAATCTATTGTCTCCCATTCAAAGGATCTGTCTGCATCATAGTTCTATGGATATGTAATCTTTCATGACAACAAGTAAATACAATACACTGTACAGAATTCACAGTTCTGAAGTGAAGAGTTGTATTGTTGAATTCTTAGAAATTTTCCAATCTTCATCCTGGTAATTAAACTAACTTCAATCCTGTATAATTCGGTCTCAGTGAATGAACTGGCACACCTAGGTTGACCCATGATAATAGAAAAACAGTTCTGGGATGCACGGTTACCATGGCAACATGGAAAATCATTAGTTAGGGCATGATGACAATGCGGTGTCACATATCACCATATGTCAGATCAGTTGGTGACATATTTATGTGTATAGATGGCATGCTGACTGGGATTTAGATGAGACAATGCATTGACAGACAGGAAGATAGAAAGACAGATAGGTTGATATAATGAATATGCAAGACAAATAGTTGTGAATGGAGTGGGACAAATAAACGGATAGTTAGACAAAGAATATAATGAAGTTAACTTTTCTTGTTCAATTTCATACGATTTTTATGAAGAATTCCTGCAACTGAAATTCTACCTTCATTGTTAAAATCTATCGTACAAAACTGATACAACGCTATGATCTCTTTCATAAGCAATTTTAAATTACTTATAACACCTTACTTTCGAGATAATATAACTTGGCAATGCCCAAAACATAATTAAGATAACATCTTAGCTCCTCTTCAGGATATATTTGATGTATCATTTTCACTCAACTCCTTTTTTGTCTCTCCCTGTTCTATTTTAGAATTTTAAAGTCCATTTTGCTCTAAATTCCTTTGCAAGGCACTCTTCTTCTGTGCTGTCTACTATATTGCTCCTTTAGTTTTGTCCTAATGCCTTTCACCACTTTCTAGTGTAGTCTTTGCCAATGTCTGAGAGCCAAATAGCCTCACCTAAATACTGACATTGCTCATTACACTCTCTAGACAAGGAGACTGTGGTGCATAATTGATGATGTCACATCCAAATGGCTCGTGCACCAGAACGCATAGATCATGTGACTTCCATCGTCTTATCGCACTCTCGGATTAGGAAAGATTGTTTATTTCCTGGTAGATCCCTTGGTTTAACTCCAGTTTTCCTCAGTTACTGTGCGACTGGTTCTTCACTGGAAATCATTAGTTATCATTTTGTTGCTTGGCGCATTGACTTGTTTAGTCTAGAACCTGCTGCAGACTGCAAGCGAGCATTGAACATTCATGAGCATTTGTCATGTGGGTTCCATGCTGTTCTTTCATGTTTGTGGTATTGGACTTAACCAAAGGGGTTGTGAAGGTGGAATCGTAGAGTAGAAGATGTAGAAAGTTTCATCAGCTTGTATTGTTTGAAATTTAGTTGCTTGATGACTCTCATTGAATTTCATCTTCAGAACTTTGTGTATTTCGTCCCCATAGTTGCACTGTGAAGAAAATCATTTGTATCATAATGCCATCGGTAATTTCATAATTTATCTATACAACTTTTTAGTCTACATATGTCACATTTTGTATCAGAGTACCAAAGATACAGTAATAGCCATGTATCTATTGGATTGAAAGCCCTGGACTGCAAAAGCTTTGATTTCTGAGTATGATTGCCATTAAACATAATTATGTTGAGCACTTGAGTGCAGATACTTCTGAAATGGTTAAGATGAGAAACCTCAATTTTTTCCAGGATATCAGTAATAATTCACTAAAGCTTTATAAGATGTGACCCCTTTTTTCACTTCAGATTTTGTCAATATAGTCCTGCATATTTGATTGATTTTTACAGAATACTTGACAAATACAAGATTAATGTAAGACCCCAGACAACATTCCAATTGGGTGTCTTACCTATAAATTTGGCTGGATGGCTGATATAGTAGAACATTTTTATGCTGCTGTCATGAATTGAGTACAGGACACTACAGAGAATGACCAAATTGTCTCGGCTATCGAATGAAGCCCATCCCTTAAAGAGCACCCACCACATGATAAGTGAGGCGAAATTACCAGCCACCTTCTGGCTAGAGATTACTAACACAAAGGCCTTCACTAGCAGATTATTTTGACTGCCAAGTAAAAAAAAGAATTCCCTCAGGCCAATTTGGGAAAGAAAGAAAATTACCAACTAAGGTTACTGTCTGGGGTTAGAGAAATAGAAAGGGCAAGTGAGAAGAGAGCTTAGAAATAGGGCACTGGGGGCTACAATTGGCAGCTGCTCCTGAGCACAGTTTCCCAGAAAACAGAAGCACTATTGTGAAAGTGTTTACACATGGCATACAGGTCACATACAATGGCTTCCCAATGTACACAAGCCTGACCATAGGTTGTGCAGGGTGCTTCACAGTGTGTACGCATGGTTTTCATAGGGTTTTCACTTGCCTTGCTGAGAACTTGAACAAGACGTAAGCAAGGCTTAAACAAGGCTTAAACAGGGTTTCAAAGTTTGAACATGGCTTGAAAGGAGGATTTAAATGTCTTCCACATGGTTTACAAAGAGCTTGAGTCGACTATTAGAGGATTTCACTAGATTTGCAAAAGGCTTGAACAGGGCTTACGTAGTTTACGCAGACTTTAAAAAAAAATTCTCAATCGGGTTTGAACTTGTCTTGATATCTTGATAGGATCTAGCTTCCTTGTACAAACTTGCAAAGAGCTTGGGCAGGGCTTGCAAGTCTTATTACTTGGGTTAAAATAAGACCTGCACAGAGTATGCATTGTAGTGTTTACCTGTGTTTGAACAAGGCATCTGGGTGGCTTACCTTGGTTTGCACATTGCCTGCTAACTGTTTGCACTGAGGTCAGATTGTTTTTACAGGTTTTGAACAGGGTTTTCAGGAAGCTAGAGGTCATCATCTGGCCTGTCAAGGCCTTAATCAGACATAAAAACAATATATATGCCTCTTGCAGCTTCATATCAGATTATATTTAATGGTCTCTTAAATGTTATGGTCAGAAACATATTCCATGTAACTGTATAGGATAGACACCATTCACGAAGCCCTGACCTCAATCTTATCATAACCATGCACTGTGAACCAGTTCAGACCTCTGCAATGGCAGTTACCATCAAAACACAAAAAACTATCATTCCCACCTTAGAAACAGCAGTTGCTGGTTTTACAATGTATTTAATCTGAGTAACAGGATCGGAGGAGATGCAAAGTTTCTGACTTCTTCGTATAGTTGGACCGATATCAATCTTACTATACTTGTCCATTTGGTCATCTTTTGAAACTGAATATCTCAATTTCAAAAGGTGGAATGTGATGGCCCTTGATGGGTCAGCACATGTTACTTCAGTTAGGATAAATATGCCCTTAATTGTTATTTTCACTTCTGATCTGCACTTGGAAAAACATGCTAAAAAATCTCACAATGGACATCAAAAGATGTAGTCCGAGACAAACCATAATGAATATTGTGGCAAAGTACAGACAACAGCATTAGGGTGGCCCTTAAAAGCATGGTAAAAAATAAAAGTTTGAAATACTCATGGGCCACCCTCTAAATTGATGCCTCTTATGCAAAAAATGATGCATGCAAATTTTCAGACAAATCAGTTAATATTTAGAGGTGGCCCATCGCCCTTGAAGTTTTCATGTTTCTAGCGTAATATTCTACTGCCGTCAACTCGCGGTTCTGTATTATTTAGCCAATTCAAATGATACAACAATACAAATGGCATGGTTGAACAGATCTTAATTAGAGCTTCATTTTGAGTACCAACTTGGATGGTCTGTGATGATTTGATATTTGGAATGTTCAACTGAAAATTTGCCGAAAACCTCATGTTCGCTTGATTTACCTTTAACATCAGATGATTTGTTCTTTGGGGAGACGATGATTAACGGGGTGTTATTGGGTGGAAGAGAGCAAATGCAGTGAGTTCTAGCTTTAGATTAAAATACTTTAATGATATAATGATTAGGGCTTTATATCCCACATTTATGTAGCTGGTGGTCTAATTATTGGGACAGAATAAGTATGAACGGCATGATTGAAACTGCTGTAAAAATTGAATATCGGTTCAATTGGCTGCCAATGTTATAGATCAATCCCAGTGTTTGGAAGCCAAGAGCTCTCCCAACAGAGCTAACAATACTCCCCCAAAGCATTCTTAGGGAATTATGTCAAAATCACTCTTTGGAATTTGTTAATGAATACATGTATATATAAAGTTATATTCGACATCTGATGAATTTGCCTTTTTGTATAATATGTGAATAATTTCTGTCAGAATATCTTGCAAATACTTGGTAGACCTGAACAAAGCAGTTTTAAAGGACTTGCCAGTCAGTAGTAATGATCAACCAGATTCAGATCATTACCAAATTTGTGAAACAAAATATAACAAGAAATGCTTTTAAATCTGATACAAAATTAAACTTCTTGCCCCATTGGACAATAAATACCAACTGTCCTGTAGGAAAATCATAAAATTTTGATAAAAGAATATGGGATAATTAGATCTTGCTGTGATATTTTTGTCAAAACCATCATATTGGTAATTGACACATTGGCTCCTTACGTACATTTTTCAAAATCATCACGGCTTTCATGAAATCATTCCTACCCCAGACCATACAAGGTTTTTTTCATTATTTTCTTTAAACAGTGATCAGAAAAAGCGGCTGTCCTCATAGGTAATCCATTTTACAAGGTCTGGTTAAGAGTTATTGCCTCCAGATTGAATTTGGAGACATCATATATCAATTTTGAAAATAACTCATGACGTACGACTCTTGGGGTTCATAAAGAATTGTCATAGACCATTCAAGTTGGTATTCAAAATGAAGCTCTCATTCAGCCCTGTTCAAAAAATCTAATTATAATGTTGTATAATTTGAAATGGCTTTGTTACACAATGCCGCGAATCGGTGAACGTAAGGAATCATGACTGAAATGCAAGAATTTCAAGGCTTGTGAGCCACCTCTAAATGTTAACCGATTTGCCTGATATTTTGCACAGCCTGTTTTTACTATAAAAGGCATCATTTGAGGGGGTGGCCCATATAAATTTCAAACTTTTTTTTTTAAGGGCCACCCTAAACAGCATAATATATTTTGTAGTCACAATCCTTACAGCATCAACCAAGTATGCTAAAAACGTGTGAGAGATTGCTGGTAAGTAACTAGTGGAATTGAGCTAAATTTATTTGCAAGACAATGTATGGGTCTGTCTAAATATGACAGTTCTAAACAGGCTCTGTTGAAGTTACACTGGCTGCCAATAAGACAAAGAATAGACTTCAAGGTCCTATGCATTGTATATAAATGCATACACAAGTTGGCACCAGAATATCTGAGAAATCTTTTTCAGGTCAAGACTTTCGATTGAGCGACTCGATCTGCATCTAGCACTAGTATCATTCTGGAGGTACCTTTCACAAGACGGGCAACCTTTGCCGACAGATCAATCGGCGTGTATGGCTCTCGACTATGGAATCAGATGTTGGCTGACATTCGAAGTATTGACAATTATCTCCAATTTAAGAAACAATTTTAAAAAGACATTTCTATTTTTTTCGATTTCATCCTAGTAGTGATGTATGGCGCACCTGAATGCATATGTTTCTGCAAATGGTATCATCTTAGAAATGGTCTAATAACAATAATAACAAATAATAATAAAATAATGTGTTGATTGTGGTCACCATGGAGAACTTGAGATATATGAAGGATTGAAGGTCTCTTACTTAAATTTATCTGTCTGCATTTCATTAATTTGTTTATACAAGGAAGGGGATGACAGCACATGGAGGAATTTGTTGGGAGCTCTTAATTTCTCTTGTCTTGCCAATCATTTCAACAGTGGAAGAATCTCTCTGTGAAGGTTACACAACCCCAACTCTTATTCTATGTAATGTAAGCATACTAACTTGTCTTCACAAGTTACTCATTAAAATGTATCAATCTGCCTTAATGGATTACTTCATGGCAAACAACTAATCTGTTTTCATTTATATTAAATGGGCAGAAAGGCAAAGTTACTTAGAATAGTAAAGGCATTACAAATAGTTCAACTTATAGGCTTCGCTGAATGATTAACAAATTCCTGAATTGTTTATGGAGCTTGCCAAATCTTTTACAGGTAGGAAATTTGCAAGAAGCTACCTCAAGTTCAGAGCCAAATACTTCATTAAAAAATGTGCAAATATATACACATAATCGACTGACAAAATAAAATAATCTGCTAATTTGTTGCAAAATTTAAAGAGATATGCAAGGACATTTTTAAGTTTGACACAATATAATTCCATGCAATTATATTCTACTCTGAAGAAGCCCTTGACTGGTAATTGGTGTGACTATGGGCCAATAATTGGTCAAAACATGCTCAGGAACTGCAATGCTAAACATTTCATGAGCAAATTCTTGAAACAAGCGCCTCCAAGCTCATGTGATTTCCACTTTTGAAGTCTTACAAAACTAGCCAAAATCGGTATTTTTGTCTGATTTTCAACGGCCATTTTCTGGTCTGAAACTACTGGTAAAATCATCACAAACCATTGAAAATGTGTAAGAAATGATAAAATGTAATAAATATGGAAGATAACTGTGCTTTTATAGCTTTTCATAGAAAATGATAAAATGGAATATCGAGAAAATTGTATAAATTTTTCATACCCAAAATGATCTAAAACCCTAGTTTATGAACACCTTATGACCTGAATGTGAATTTCAATATTGTTTGATATAAGTATAAAACAAAAATTGAGTTTAAGATGAGGTATTTTTGAAAGAAATCTAACCTTTTCTGGTGTATTCAAACTTTTGGAGGGTAGTGTACACTGTTCAATTGCTTCATTGGAGGACTTCCGTTAAATGTATCCCTTTAATTACTACTTCTTTCCTTCCCAGGTATGACCTTGGACAAGGTAATGTTGCACTCTCAACTGCTGATGAACCAATCTAATTTTCAACATTTGAACTCATTTTGTATCACATTAAAATTCTACTGAAACTTAATAAGGACATAAGTTTGAAATAACTGTTCATGGCTCTTTGGCCCTTGTAACAAAATATCGAGGAGGTTCAAGGTCCTTGAACAGCACTGTAAAAGCTTTTGTTTATGAGAGGGTACTATTTGGGAGCTATTATGATTGAGTGGCCTTGAGTGAGATTTTCACCTTGAAAAAGAGATTGTGTAAACTCATTGATGGTGATGAGCGATCAATCAACTTGCCCGCTGGGAGCTGGGTGATTTCGGAAGGAAGCGCACTACTACGGAATGTATTCCTCTCTGATCAGGATGAATCGATGATTGGAGCTTTATGTCCTGTCATTTGGATGAGCCCTGGAACCATTTTCTTTTACCTTACACACTATTCTACTGGCCATTCTCTCAATGCATAAGGACACAATCTCTTTGGTATAGTTCAGAGGATAACTCTGGGGATATCAGGAAGATTGAATTAGTTGAAATAAGTGCAGTCAGTAGCAAATTCTGTCTATTCTCATAATGTGATTTTGGTTTCGCATAAGTATAAAAGTGACAGAGATAATTGAATTCTACCAAAGCCTTTCTTTCAAATCTCATGATTTTCCAATGTGACGATTCTTGATCCCTGTCCCACTGGGGTCCAGGGCTAATTTAGGACAGGAGGAGGAAACAGACGAAAGAGAAAGAAGGAGGATTTAGACTGCTATCTAATCGACAAGTGCAATATTATTGTGGATTATATAAAAAAAAAACCTGGCAATGTGCACATGATGATGGATGTTTGCAATAGACAAGCGTAACGGTGTGTCAGAATTGTTACAGTCAGCAATATTGAATCGGTCAAAGCTTTATCTTTCTTCAAGTGGATGGCGTCTATTTGCAATGTTACTGTAATGGTCAAATTGATTTTATGAGTCTAATTCTCAGAAATTCTCTTTGGTTCAACTTTTTGTCAAAATGTTGGTAGGCTCCTAAAACATTATATCAGCCATTTTGTTTTCTGTTGCAAATCTTCGAGAGTGATAATTTCATTTGGCACACGGGTGGTGTAGTGGTTAAGGTTCCCGCCTGCTCCGCTGAAGGTCTTTGCCTGCATGCGTTTGAACCCTGGGTGGGGAACCCAAAATTTTCAGTGGACCTTCATAAGAAAAATCCCAGCTGGATGTCGTGCAGATGAGACGTTAAATTGGCGGCCCCTTGTATCAGTGGGTAAAATGTGTAATGTGAACTAGGCTTAGAGGGCTGCACTTACCTTATCTATCTATCTATCTATCTATCTATCTATCTATCTATCTATCTATCTATCTATCTATCTATCTATCTATCTATCTATCTATCTATCTATCTATCTATCAGCTGACTCTCTCAGGTGGCAGCTCTGATTCCTCATTATTAGTACCCTCTTATTATACAGTCCATGAAAAGATTTTCCAACTTATATCAATGTACAAGAACAATAATGCTTTTATACTATTTGCAGTCCTGTCCTTGTTTCCTTTCTTTTTTACTTTTTTTCTTGGAATCTAAGACACCTGTACCAAGATGTTTGGCTGCATTACCACAGTTATCACATGTGTTGCATATACATGTAGTGAGAATGTCCCTCAGTTTCCTAATATACAATAATACCGATACGACTCATGCAATGCCAGTATACCTCATTCAACATTCAAGGTTGAGAAGACCATAGCTCACAGTGCAATGTCACCAGCTGCAAATGTCATCGTGACCTGTCCCTCAAAATCACCTCATTGTCACCAATGTCATGAAGTTGTCGAAGTCATTGACTTGTCCAGGTCATAAAAAGATCAATGCCACACTCTGTGTCTTGTGACAGTCTGCCATTCAATGTCATTCTCTGATGTCCAATGTCACATCGATGACACATTGCACAGTTACATGACAGGCACATATCAGCATTTGATGCTTTATGGGAAATATTCCATTTCTTATTTGTCTGCTATATAACTAGCTTATTCAAACTGCCATAAAATTTATTTGGTCATGAGCTAATAGCACAATTGTTTGTCCAATTTCAGATAATTATCATTACAAATTCTGAATCCACTGATACAAAAGTGTGTCTCACTTTATGAATCTAGTGGCAAAACTTCCCCCGGTGTTACCTGATGTCTTATACAATATAAGATAATAGTTAAAATGAATCAACCCAGCAAACACAAACGGTTTTTCAACGGTTTTATAGCGGTCGGTGCTCAAACCGTTATTTGATAACGTTTTTTTAACCAAATTTCAATGTCAATGAAAAACGTGTTATTCCAACCGTTAAATTTAACGTATTTTTAACGTTTAATGAAAATGTTGAGAATACGTTACCCGAAAATATGTTTCTGTAATGCATAAAATACATTATTCTGACATTATAAATGTTGGTAAAGTTTTAATGTCGATTTAACATCTGACTTTAGCATTGAAAGAATGTTTCAAGAAAATGTTAGAAATATGTTTTTTTTAAACGTATTTCTTTAACGTGGAAAAAACGTTTCATGAAAATGTTGAAATTATGTTACCTGAAAATAAGTGTCTGTAATGCATAAAATACATTATTCTGACATTATGAATGTTGGTAAAGTTTTAATGTCGATTTAACACCTGACTTCAGCATTGAAATAACGTTTCAAGAAAATGTTAGAAATATGTTTTTTTTAAACGTATTTCTTTAACGTGGAAAAAACGTTTCATGAAAATGTTGAAATTATGTTACCTGAAAATAAGTGTCTGTAATGCATAAAATACATTATTCTGACATTATGAATGTTGGTAAAGTTTTAATGTCGATTTAACATCTGACTTCAGCATTGAAATAACGTTTCAAGAAAATGTTAGAATTATGTTTTTTGAAAACGTATTTCTTTAACGTGGAAAAAACGTTTAATGAAAATGTTGAAATTATGTTACCTGAAAATAAGTATCTGTAATGCATAAAATACATTATTCTGACATTATGAATGTTGGTAAAGTTTTAATGTCGATTTAACACCTGACTTCAGCATTGAAATAACGTTCTAGAAAATGTTAGAAATATGTTTTTTTTAAACGTATTTCTTTAACGTGGAAAAAACGTTTAATGAAAATGTTGAATATACGTTACCTGAAAATAAGTTTCTATAATACATAAAATGCAGTTAAAATTATTAAGAGTTTATTTCCTTGTTTTGCCATTTCCCAAAAACTGCGCATCTTGCTGACTTTGAGTGCTTACAAAGAATTCATCTAAAAAGCCGCTGAAGGTATCATTATGAATTTTGGCATACTGCTTACTGACAAGTTTGCTTTCGCAATAAGGGTATTTGCAAAACTCTTTTTGGATTATAGGCCGTGGGACAGCGATTCAAATCTGAAAGATTGTGAATCAGCTCCATAGTCCCATCTTCAGGAACCATGAAAAACACTATAAAAACATATTTTTAGTCTGAAATAGCCCTATTGCGGATCCGAATACCTCAAATAATGAAATAAATAACTTTATTTGGCAACTTAAAATTTCACAGATGGTCATAATTTGGGGCCCTAGGACCTGTGTAAAATTTCACAGCTCTAGCTGCAACAGTTTCTTCTGGACGGCACAAGCCCATTTTTCGACCAGCATTGGCTATGTGCCCTTAAAGCATTATAAATGATCAATTTGAAAACATTTGAAAAAAAAAAAGTTTTTCAACAGAATTTTGAAACTGAACGACAATGTTAAACTTTTAACATCATGGTTTAAAGTTTCTAATATGTATAATGAAAACGTTAAAAATACGTTATATGAAAACGTTTTTCTGCAGCATGGAAAATACATTATTCTTACGTTGTTAATATGTGGAAAGTGATTACAGCAAACATGTTTGGTTGAAGACCCTGAATGAGGTTATCATAACATAAATTGTTTTTAAATCAAAAGCATAGACTCAGAAATGTCTGAGCATGTCATGCTAGCCTGTATCACTCTGTGTTACATGGACATATTCAACTATCCTGAGTCAGTCGAGTTGTGTTTCTTTTCACTTGCATGTTAAAATGTATCTCATCATTAATCACAACTATTTCACCTACAAAAAAATGATTCACACTTTTGGAATCCACATATGATATACTCGATGATAGGTTCTGTTGAAATTGTGTTTCTCAAAATTTGTAGACTTTAGGCCCTCTCAACACAAAAAAGTCACACAAAAAATCGGAGAAAATGACGTTTTTCGGCCACTTAATGCTTTATTCTGAAGAAAAAAATAAAACAACTAGGACAGGAAGCTAATATTCACTTAGCCCGTTAATATGCGCATCTTTTGCCCCAAAAATCATCTTCCTATCTGCCTCTGTTGTTGTGCAGTGAATTTTTTACTAAAATTGAAAAACACAAAATTTTGTCACATGTGGCTGCAGCAGCACTTAAAACATGGTGTTTCCTCTGAGGTCCGTCCAATCTTTCCCATGTTAAAATTACCATGCAGTATCATGCGTCCCAGAATTAGACAGATAGAAAGATAGATCTATAGATTAGATAGATAGATAGATAGATAGATCTATCTATCTATCTATCTATCTATCTATCTATCTATCTATCTATCTATCTACCTATCTATCTAACTACAGGCTGCAACTATCTTTCTATCTATCTATCTGTCAATCTATCTATCTATCTATCTATCTATCTATCTATCTATCTGTCTATCTGTCTATCTGTCAATCTGTCAATCTGTCTATCTACATATCTATCTATCTATCTATCATTCATAATCTTCAAAATATATCCAATTGTTTTGGCATTCAAATATTGCGGTCTGGTATGGTCAAATGTGGTCAAATTCTTACACTGGTCTTGTTGATGTAAATGCTCACCAATGATTGGTGAATATACTGACCAATAAACTTACACACGGGGATTACAAATTATAGACTTATTCCAAGTTTTCGGTTGTACACATTATCACACTATCACAGTTTCAGTTCGTTTTTGAGTTAGCAATAAACAGGAGAAACTGACGACAACAGCTGCTAAAAAATTGAATGAACATAGGTGACCCAGTGCTGGGCAATGGGTACATTCGATTCGACCTACTCTAACTACTCCGGAAGTTACGTATCTACTCCAGGAAGTGACGTTTCTACTCCGGGAGTAAACTACTCCAAACTGGGTCCAAATCGAACATAACAGAGTAGTTAGAATCGTCATAACTTGGGGGTTCCCTAGCAATTAGAATTCCCCAGTTGATGGCAAAACATGGGTGGGAAACATCATGAAAGAACTGAAAGAATTTAATATTACAGATATAGAAGAGGCAAGAGAATTGGCAAGGAACAGAGACACCTGGAGGGGAGTGACTAAATTGGAGAGTGCAGAGTCCTCACGGACGTGAGCACAACAAAGAAGAAGAGAAAAAGTTGATGGCAATTACGACATCAATTGACACCCTCAATCGATTGCTCTTAATTTATTGCATTGAAATACGGACATTCACACCAGAAAAAAGCAATTAGGCACTAAATCAACACTTCTGAAGTGTCATCTATCTTTGTAAACAATCCTACGTCATGGGATATCCCAATTTCTTGGAGTACTTCCTATCTACTCCAATCTACTCCGAACTACTCCCGGAAGTGCAAAACGAATGATCTGGAGTGAACTACTCTACTCCAGGAGGACTTTGGAGCAGCGAAACGAATGTACCCATTGCAAACAAAATTGAACTTCCACAAATGCAAATCAGCAAACTCTGGTCACAACTTCCACAAACGCAAATCTGCAAACTTTTTTGAAATTTTATAAAAGGTTGTGCAAACGCAAACGCAAACATAATCGCAAACCAAAATTGCAATAAATAGGCCCAGCTGTTGCTAAAAAAATAAATAAATAAAGTTTAATCATGAGAGATGCTTTAAAAAAAAGGCATTTGATATTTTACCAAAAAAATATACAATTCACAATGTGGCTATATATAAATTTTGCATTGCCAAAAATATCTGTATTATTCACAAATTTATAATTACTTATCAACAGGTATCCAGAAATATCTATAGGCCTGCATAATTCATGACATTGATGGCTCACTGTCAGTGCTCATTGCTCTGCTTCATGCTGGAGTCAATGCTGTCAGTCATGCAACATGTGGCGCCATCTATACCATACCTTAACACAACCTTTTGATAAAGTCCTTTCCTGTACTTGTTCAAGCCAATATTAAACTTAAGTGAAGATCTCTATAGGCTATATATAGTTTCCAACTGCAACTTGAGGTTTTCCAATTGGTTAGACCAATAGCTGACCAATGCAATTGGGATGAAAGTGGGACAAAGAACAACCAAAAACCTTGATCTGTGGCAGGCTTATATATTCTCCAATCAAATATGGTTAAGCATTTTGTTTTCAGTTTGCATTTGCGCAACTTATCAGTAGATTTTAAATCGCAAATGCAAAGTGCAAAGTTGATTGGCAATCAGTGCTAAATGCAAACTGCAAACAAAATAGCACTTCCGCATTGCGGAATTTGCCGCAATTTGCGGTTTGCGGAGGGGTTTGCGGAAGTGCCCAGCACTGCATAGGTCACACATGAGTAGGTTTCTACCACACGTCACGAACATTCAAATTGCTTGGTTGTTGTGGTTCACAAGTCGACTTCAAAACGAATTCCTGTAATTCTTCATGGATATTTTATATCTAATAAGCCCTGGCAATATATGGTATGTTTTTAAGAGTCGGACATTTGAGTTATGTAACCTTGAGTCCGACTCTTTTAGTTGTTTAAGTAACTGTGTAATTAAATAAATCAAATGGAGAGTCATTCAGAGCACACATTATTTCAATATTGGCTCTAATGTGGGTTTTTATGAAAGAGGACATTAATAAGATTACAGCTCAGGCAATTTTTTGCTTTAATGAAACACTGTGCAAGGGTCAGCCAAAATGACAGAGAAATAATAATGAACCATGAACATTTTACTCAATGCTTCAAAAAAGTTCAAATGAACTTAATATTAAAAAGAGTAATAGCTAAGTAACTGCATAATATTATATGATTAATTGTATAACCTCAGTACCTATAACAAACATTTGAGTCAATTTATAGGCCTACCTTACAAGCATCAATATATATTACAATTTTAATTCAAATTTACCTATTCTGTCACTAACTATATACAGATAGATTTAAAAAGATGAAATTGCACAATAAGTTTGCATCTATGGCCCTATCATAAAATTATCTTTCTAGCTGCTACTAACTCTGCATAATAGTAAGATCTATTTTTACACATAAATTATATGATAAGTATGCCATTATAATGATGCATACAGTATAATTTTCTGTAATGAAATATTATTTGCATTGCATAAATATGTACATGTACATGTAGGTTTCTTATAGCCAAGATGTAGTACAAATCCAATGCTAATTTAAGTTCCACAACCCCTCAAGTTAAATATACAAGTATCAATATAACCATATAGTTTGCAGATTGAAGCTGAGTGTCAAATTACCTGCTAAATAGCTCTGAATAGACCAGAACATAGCTCATTATCTCAGAATTATGCAAGCATTAATTGGGGTTAAATGCATGGTTCAGTGAACAGGCTTCAAGATTGGATACAATTCTGCCATTCTGCATTGGTATCCAGGTCTGTGAACATCACTTGCAGTACTGTGTGAGTTTCATTTTTATTATTTTCCACAAATTACAAATCATGTTATTATTTTTCTGACAAGTAATATTTTGTGAACTAATGAATTCAACTGATTTCTTTCCAGATTGACAAGAAAAATACTGCAAATGGTGACTGGGGAGCAAATGAGAGGTATATGCCAATCTAGAACTGTACAGCTAACTATCCAGCTATTTATCTCTCTATATATAGCTATCTACCTATCTAACTGGCTATCTAGCTATCTATCTAACTATCTTGCTATCTATCTCGTTGTATAGCTATCACTCTTGCTATCTATACATGTAGCTATTAATCTGGCTATGTTGTTAACTATCTGGCTATCCAGCAACCTATCCAGCTATCTGTCTGGCTGTTTATATATCTATCTGGCTATCTAGATGTCAATCTGGCTATCTGGCTATCCAACTACCTATCTTGCTATCTATCTGGCTGTTTATCCATCTATCAAGTCATCTAGCTATCTGTCTGTCTATCTAGCTATCTATCTGGCTATCTATCTGACCATTTAGCGATCAATATGGCTATCCAGCTACCCATTTGGTTATCCAGAAATCTAGCTATCTATATGGCAGTCTAGCTACCTAGATCTGGTTATCCTGCTACCAATCTAGCTATTTATCTACCAAGTAATCTATTTGGTTATCTAGCTACCTGTCCTGCTACCTTTCTGGCTATCTGGCAATCAATATCTAGCAATCTATCTGGCTATCTAGCTATCTAACTGGCTATCTAGCTATCAATCTGACTAGCTATCTATTTGGCTATCTAGCTATCAGTCTGGCTATCTAGCTATCTATCTGGCTATCTAGCTATCTATCTGGCTATCTGGCTATCAATCTGGCTATCTGGCTATCTAGCTATCAGTCTAACTATCTAGTTATCTATCTGGCTATCTAGCTATCGGTCAAACTATCTAGAAATCTATCTGCCATCTAGCTATCTAGCTACCTAAATCTGACTGTCCAACTTCTTATCCAGCTATTTATCTATCTTGCCATCTGTTTGGCTATCTTGCTACCTTTCTTGTCATTTAGCTTTTTATCTGGCTATCCAGTTATCAACCTGGCTATCTAGCTATCAAACTGGCTATCCAGCTATCAACCTGGCTATCTAGTTACTTATCTATCTATCTATCAACCTGGCTATCTAGTTACTTATCTATCTATCTATCTATCTATCTATCTATCTATCTCTATCTAATAGTATCTATATCTATCTATATCTTTCTATCTATCTATATCAATCTATCTATTTATCTTTCTATCCATCTAACCATCCACCGGTCGATTTTCTATCTTATCTTTTCTATCAAACCTATCAAATTGACCTTGTCTATCTGATCAATCTTATGTATCTTATCTATCTTGCCCTTCCTATCTTATCTTTTATATATACCCTCTGTCTTCAATATATTGTCATTCCTTCTAACTAATCTACCTTATCCTTCCTATGTTGCTAATCTATTCTATCTTTCCCATCTGGCTAATCTACCTTATCCTTCCTGTTTTATTTTTTCTAAGACATCCTTTCTATGCATTTTATCCTTTCCTCCCTGTCTTCCTGTCTGAATTTTTGTCTCTCTTTCCTGCCTTCTCTGAATCTCTTCTAGTTTGTTATATTTTTTGTCTTATCCCCTTCTTTTGTGAGGTTTATACCATATTCACAGCAAAGGCCTTTGAATTATTGACATTTCATATTTTGCATTATCTATTATGTCACTATGGAAAAACTGACAACAAATACTTTCTTTGCAGTGGAAGAACATGATGAGGCCAGCAGTGACACAAGATCCTCAAGATGCAAAAAAACAACTAAAACGAAAAATCAAATGTACACCCCTGCGCCCCAACACCCCCATCATAATAAAGGCATTCCTCCTCCAATGTTGAAAGAACATTTCGATATAACGCTTGAAAAATGGTTTTCCCCACAACGTAATAAAAACGTTTCCCAAAAATGTTGAAAAAACGTTTCCTCAAAACGTAAAAATAACGGTTTCTCCATCACGTAATGAAACCATCCTCCAAATACGTCAAATAACGGTTCATTCATAACGTAATATAACCATTCTCCAAATAATGTTATAAACGCATGATTTAGCAAGCATTCTAAAAACGTTTTTCAATTGCATTGAATAAATGTTCCCTAAATCAGTGTATTAAAAATGTCAAATAAACAGAAAATATATGTTAATTATAACCGTGGGAGAAAACATCAAAATAACGTTAAAAAAACGTTTTTGGAAAACCGTTTAATGAAAACATGATTTGGCTGATTATTTGACGCAATTGAAAAACTGTTTTTGGAAACATCGTCATGACATAATTCTGACCGTTTGTGTAAAACGTTAAAATCATGTTTTTTGGACCATCCAATTTAACATAATTTAAACGTAGTGAAAAAACGGTTTTTCAACGGATTTTCGACCGTTTATAAACGTAATTTAAACGTAATTGTGTTTGTTGGGAAACAACTAGGCATGCATGAGACCGCCAATTCTTCTCTTCTTGCGAGATAGACATGAAAGTTATATCCAACAAAATCAATCAATATAAATCTAGAATAAGTGTAATTTTTTTCTATTTTGCAATGGCAAACAGCCTACACCTTCACTCATATGCCATCAAGACATGTGAAGAAACACTGCATAAGATTCCCTGGCATATTCTATATCTCAAAGGTTGTTACCTCATCTTCTTGTCTCCCATCCAATTTATCTTGTTTTAAAGCTGTCCAAATCCATTATAATTCCTTTTAGCAGATCTTGATAGCAAAGCCCAAATTATTTGTAAAATGAAGCCTAATATCCTCTTATTTTATCACATGACTTGCTCCCTCGTTTTCAGTAAAGGCTATTGCTTAACTTATGTGATGGGAAATAAGTAACATTTTAATTAATTGTTAGAATAAGACAATGGTAACCAGTATTAAGGAATAATCTGACATGTCGGTCATCAAAAATTTAGTACGAAGAAAAATTCGCAGCTCAAGTTAAGTATCAAACTATTAGTGACCTCCCTGGACTGAATGAGCAACAGGATTGGCTTATTCACAGTTTTTCACACCTTTTCAACCAATCCTGCCATTTATTCAGTTGGGGGAGGTCACTACTTGTTGGATTCTTAACTTGAAGCGAAAATTTTAAATCCTACTTTAAGCTGTTACCCACATAATTGCCAATAAAAATAAATATCATAAACTAGTTATTTCGATTCAAGTCTTTTGTATTTGCCAGAAAGTGTTAAGTGAAAAAAAGGCTATTTTCCTTGTTCCAGAAACAGCAGGTGTTTCTAAGATTAAGTCTCTCTGCCCTTTGACCACTGATTCTCCCGATGTGTACTTACTGGGGCAGGGGTTTGACCCATCTTCCTGGTTACATAGACGACCCTCTGTGATCTCACATTATCCATCATTGTGGTTAGGCCTTTATGATTATTTATTCAGCAAGTAGTATATCATGCATAGATGGGGAAAGATCAATGTTTCCTTTTGTGCATCACAACGACATTGTGATCTTGGCTTGAATCAGATAACAGGCAAAGTATCAAATCTTTAACTTTTATCAGCACAGAAAAACATAGACTGATAGTGTCGATGCAGCATTGATTTTATCACTATACTAAACAAAATCAAAGCGCATGAAAGCAGCAAGGATGTTACCGTATTTTCAATATAATCTTTGTAATGTCTTACTTCAAACTTTTGTTATGCATATCATTGGGTGTCTTTGATATGAGACCTAAAGTATGTGGACAGACTTTACAGCCATACCCTTTGATATAGAATTAGAGTGGACTGTGGCACTGTGAAAATGGCACTTCGTATGTCATCATGCTGATGATTTGTCATGAGCAAACCCAATACTTTCAATGTTAATTTGATTGAAAGAGACTTATCCCACTTGTTGGTGACAGCCAAACAAAAGGATTGTGCATCTGACTTTCACTCTAAAATCCGTTATGAGAAGTCAAATGGCTTCCTCGTGATCGTGACTAATCAAACAGCCTCTATGTTTCCCATGTTGAAAGTAGAGAAGATGACACTTCATCAGCTATCATGAGTCACGAAGTGCCATTTTCACAGCGCCACAGTCCACTCTAATTCTGTATCAAAGTGTTTGGCTGTAAAGAAAGTGAAATATTGGAAACAAGACACAGAACTACTCAACGTCAAAACTTACATGTTGGAAGCATAGGGTGTTTTATTAATTGGCCAGCAACTACAAGCCTAGATGGTTTGTTAATTCTGTCAGTTCTTCTGCAAATAAACAAGCAAATTAGCTATCTAATTTTTTGCTAGTTTAAGAATTGCCATCAAACTATTAATTTCCTTATTCTGTATAACAACATTGTTGATTTTGAACAAATTTGGACAGTTCTGGATTCAACATTCAGATGGCAAATTTACAATTTGCCTTGGCTTTGAGTGGCTTTTTCAGCTTTTTTTGTGCTGTTTGTGTTTCTCATTTTATCCGTTTGAAACAAATAGCTGTGAAAAACAGCTTTGAAACATTACGGTATTGTTTGCTTTGCTCAAGTCCCATTGAGTGTTTGGCTTTGAAGTTGGTTCATCAAAGGTTTGAGTTGCTATAAAACTAAAGGAAGCTGCAAAAGTTTTTAAAAAAAGATTGTAAAGTTGAAATCTTTAAAAATAAAAAAAGTTCTATTCTGCCTCAAATTACGTCCATGACAAACAAAGGTTGTGTCACAAAGAGCGCTTGAAATGATACATGTAGTTGGATGATTTTTTGAATGGAAAGGATGGCTTGATGATTGTGGCTTTACATCCTGTATTTATACATCATAGCAGGCTAATCGGGAAAGGAGAAGAATACAGCAATGAGGCAAAGCAGTATAGAAACTGCTATCCAACATATTACATCCAGTTGACTGGGCAAGAACAATTTCACACCAGACTCATTTGGACAAGAGGAGAATACAGCAATGAGGCAAAGGAGTATAGAAACTGCTGTCCAACATATTATATTCAGGTAACTGGTCAAGAACAATTTCACACACAAGTAATTCCGGAAAAATCTTCACTACACTCACTCATCTTATTTTATCCTCTGTTCACTTATTCGCAACTGAGTGAATACACATGTATGTAATACTCTTATTGATGGCATTTCAAAACAGAATTTTACATTGCTTATAGATAAAAACCTTTATTTTAAAGTTTCAAGTAACATGTTAATTGTTTTCAAAATATCACAATATAGTACGAAGTGATTAGGACACAAATCAGAAATATTGTTAGACATAATGATACACAGAAAGATAGATAGATGGATAGACATATAGGTAAATAGATAGATAGATAGATAGATAGATAGATAGATAGATAGATAGATAGATAGATAGATAGATAGATAGATAGATAGATAGATAGATAGATAGATCATTATTATGTACCTCTTTACCCTCTACACTGTTTTCAGAAAGAAGACCAAGTAGATAGGCAAGACACTTCCTTTAAAACACCAACAACAGAAAAAAGATTAGCATTTTTCTCATACTGAAGTTCAGTATTTGGCTCATTGTAAATTCTTCGCAACTTGGGCAACTTGAATCGCTGTCTGCCTTGAGACTGCGCTTGAATTCCATTTGAAATCTTTGGCCTCAATCTGTCAGGGAGGAAGTCATTTGAGAAATCTTTCTGGAAATCTGCCAAATCAACAGAAATCTCTCCAAAAATCTTATCAGTATATCAAGCGGCAAATACCCTTTTCACAAGATCTTTTTCTCATTTTTTCTATATATCACTTTTTCTGAAACTTCAAGTCCCTTATCGTTGGAGTGTTGAGTGCTGCAATGTTACGTTTCGAATGTGATCTCCATTTGATTAATGCAGGGTGAGCAACCTCATCTTGTGTGAACAGTTTAATTTTCATCTAGGAAGAGATTAAGCATTGGTTTCCAAAGCAGCAGTATGTCACATTTCAAAGTTTAGTGACAATGACTTTTATTTGAACTGCAGAGAGATTCTTATCTTTTATTCGGATGTGACATAGTGGCTTTATCAATGAACTATTTGATTTGATTTATATACCAAACTATCTGCCTACCAACTATCTATGTATTTCACCAGCTGACCAGCTGCATTTCAGTAGACTAGATTCAGCATTTTTCCCACTTTTGAATGTGGGCGTTCTAAAATTATCCAACACAACTATGGATCAAAAACAAAGATGATCTGCTCTAATTTATGAGGCATCATCTTAATTCCAACAGCATCTCAATTCTAAAATGGTCTCTCTAAAAGGTCTTCGTTTCTGATATTTCGCTTTTCCATATTCAAATATTGCAATATCCATCTTCTATTCAGGATGTGTAGATCTGTGTTTGTTTTCTAAAGGAAGCTGCAAATATGATGCTTTCTGCTATGTTTAATTCACTTCGAATCGGACGTAAAATGAAACACTAGAAAAACCTTATTTTGATGATGGAATCATTAGAAATTCAACAAGTGTCTGCTGTGTGCCTATGTTTGTACTTGGCCATAAAATGCCTTTAAAATGATACGATGCAGGAGTGTCATTTAAATGTGATTTGCTTCTGTATTCTGGAACTACAGATAACATTTGATTGATCATAACAGCTTGGAATAGATAATGAGTTAAGTTTACTACGTTCTTACTTTCCATTCTTTAAATGTATCACAACACTAAAAACACAAAATCAGGAGAACTCTTTAATGTGACGATATTTATTCCTTTGCTATCGTTTTTCTGTTCTCCATTGAAAGCACCAGCTCCAAAAAGGGCAATAAAACAGAAATAGGATACTGCCTACTACTACTGTTATATTTATAGAAGAGTCATTGGCATAATCTAAATGTTGACAGGGAATTTAGCTAGATGCCTGCTTGAAAAAGCTTGTCCCTTTCATGTCACATGAATTCCGAATTATGCATTATCTTCTTTTCTTCTCATCTTCCCTTTTTCTAGGGAGGTGGGAGTTGCTTGACAGATTGATCATGCACCTGTGTCCTCCTAAAGCAGTCCATAAACTGTCTTATTTTGACGTCACATTTATGTAAATTCTTCACTCCAAACCTCAAGATGGCAGCAAAAATATTTTATGCTCCAACAATGAATGGTTTTGAATAGTGAGAGGATGATGGACGGAATCACACAGCATACTGTGTTGCTCAAACTTTGTGAGCGTAGGCATTCAACACACTGTTATTGAATCAAACCAGAAAATCTGTTGAGCTATGGAGAAAGCAGACAAGGGAAGTAGGAGGTGCCTAACAATTCAGAAAAAGGGGGCTGGAAGATGAATTTAGATATTGTTTGTATGATGGGTGAGTGCATTTAGGTAAAACTAGGATAAAAGAAAAAAATAAGATAAGATAAGCCTTAAATAGATTATCAGAGCTCATTAATGGATGCATAATTATACACCTATGCTCTTTTGGAGGGCGTTATGGGTGATTAATGACTGGCAACCGAGGGCAGTTATCGTTAAGGCCCCGAGCCGAAAATTTGGAGTCGAAGGTCTGATTCCAAAGTTGACGCCAGACCATAAATATGAAATACTCTTTTGGATGGTTGCATAACATAACAAATTAAGTTGGGAGTGTGCATGTTAGCAAGGTTTATCATTAATACATGGTTAATAATGCTCCCTATTCTCTTTGAAAGGCGTTTCACTCTTGCATTGGCAGCTTGGTGCATGGATGAGTGATTACTGTTCAGGCCTGCCCTGCTGAAAATCCGTTGCCTGCATGAGTTCAAACTCCTGGTGGGAAACCCAAGATTTTCACTGAACAATTTTGAGCTTTATCCCAGCCAGATGTTCTTTGATGAGCATGATGACTGTCAAATTAGCTAATTGTATCAGTGCCTGTGCCAGGCAAGTAAAAGATACCTACCGTGGGATAAATGTGACTTTAAACAGTGATGTGTTTTTACAATTTAC
Source organism: Platynereis dumerilii (assembly GCA_026936325.1). Taxonomy (NCBI): domain Eukaryota; kingdom Metazoa; phylum Annelida; class Polychaeta; order Phyllodocida; family Nereididae; genus Platynereis; species Platynereis dumerilii. Next base: position 1,744,547 of record JAPTHN010000042.1, on the reverse strand, counting down.
AAAAGTGCTTTTTTCGTCATCCCTTCCTTTTTTTTTCCTCATTGTATCTTTTTTCGTCATCCCTTCCTTTGTTGTGCTTTCCTTGTTATATTATATATATACAAGGCTGCGCGACAAACCAAGACTTATTCACATGTCAGGATAGCTGTCATCATATTCCTTAGTTGACAATCAAATGTCAATAGGCTCCTTATTTTGTTGACAGCCTTTGATCTCTTCAAAATATCTTAAGTAAATGTGACATTTTGTGCTGAAAATGGCGTCTTTGTCACTCGAGGTGTACCGTAACATCTTCGAAAGAGTCGTATTATTCCTTGAGATGCTGTAATCTTCAAAACTTCTCAAAGAAGTGTGACATTGTAGACTGATCAAAGGACAGTTTTTCAATAGAATATCGTCCTTCAAGTTTTGACGGGTTGGCTTGTGTCTCATTTTGGAAGTTAGGGTGCCTTTGAGAAGATTTGCATATCATAGCGATGTATGTGCCAATTTCCGTCGTGTTCCTAAAATATGGTACAGCATGTACTGTTCTTCCATTGTAATACGAGAAGGATGAAAAAAGGGAGACAAGAAATAAACATGAGAGAGGATGTTGCTGCGAGAAAATTTAGAAAGAAAGAAATACAATGTAACAATAGGAAGATTGAGAGAAAGTTACACAACTATATTTTCAGAAGTAATGAAAGAAAACGAAAAAGAACAAAAGAAAAAATAAACAGAGACAGAATGTAAAATGAAGGAGTAATATGAATCAAGAAAAAAGAAAGAAGGACATTTTTGCTGCCTTTTTGATACCATAACAAGAAAATTTCATTAAAAAAAAGAGGAGTTAACCTTTTCTTGTACCTGGAAGACCTGTTATTTTTTACATTTAAACATTTGTAATATGAGCCAAGCAAGGCAGATGGAATGGAATTCAAATGGGACATCTTCTTTACCCTATATTTGCCCCATCTTATGGCATAAAGTTACATTGCAGCTTGGTTGAACCTCTCCCTTTATACAAGTTTTGAAAAGGCCAAACATAAAAAGGAAAAAAAAGGCAAAGAATCCATGTTTGAAAAAAAAAGAACTTTCAAGGGGAAAAATGTTTACAGTTGCATTTGTGTGTTCTGATAATGTCAGCAATCATCTTGAATAAGTAAATGTGTTCTGTGAAGCTCACACTTATATTGCATGAAGTATATCTTCCGTGGATGTATACATATTCCAGTATGTATGCTGCTTAGCTGACACTCCCATAATTTGAGAAGGAAATAAAAAAGTGTGGTACCTTGGTTGAATATTAAATTCAACATGAGTAAACTGTAGCCAAATGTAAATACATTAACTTCGGTAATACAGTGGTCCCTGCGTTATAAGACCACCCCTCCTATGGTCATGAAGCGGTCTCTAGTGGGGGTGCGTTCTCTTGTCGGGTGCAAAATGCACTAAAAAAACTACTTGGTGCAGGAGGAAGGCAGTCACATAAGGCAAGTTGGTCTTACAACAGGGGGTTTTATAATGCAGCAACAGAACTTCATAACACACTGCTTGGTTTTGATATATGTTTGAAATTAGTCCATCAGTTGGCCTCCAGATACTACAGTCAAAATTTTAATGATGAATTTGGTTTATCTGTGAGAGTTGCCCATTTCCTTAAATGGCGCAAATTAAGGGTCTCTTTTGAAACAACATGGATTCTAAATTTATAAGATTTATATCCAGTAAGATCAGATAACTGATTAAAGTTTTGTTAGGCTTCATTACCAAAACAGTAATTGGTGACTGAAAACTCTCAAAAGCCAGAAATCTGATGCAGAACAAAAAATAAAACAGATGGTATCTCATGTCTGATTTTTAGTTATAATTTTAAGGAAAGTTTTTGGCCTTTACAGGAAATGTCCCATTCCTGATAAATATTTCCAATAAGTAATTATGCAAAATTTGGTCTATTAAAATCTAAATGTCTTTCATCGACATGTCTCATGGTGATAAGCCCTTTATCATTACTTTGTTTTCAGATCATACTTGTTTGGTTTTGTTAGATATTCCAGTGATTGAGAAAGACCTTCTCATTCTCCTATATTGTCCAATGCTGTCATGTTGAGCTGTTCTGAAACACATCCTGTCCTGCCCCGCTCCTTTGTCTCCATTCCTGCCCTCTCTAATAAGAGATTAAAAAATAGTATTGCGTTTGTCATGCAATTGCTCAATCTATTGTCATTCCTAGATATCATCTACTTATCTACAGATCTTATCTATGTTTTGATGTGTTGATAATAGCAATTGTTAGCAGCTTAGGCGCCAAAATGACCTATTAGAGCTTATAAAGGCCATCATTATACAACAGGCTACAAGGGCCATTTGAGTCTATTGCTATGCTGAGTTAATACCTGTTTTTTTTTGTTTATTGAACTCTTGCAGAGATGCAAATACTCATTGAAGGATTAGGACAATTATCCAGGCCATGAATTGAGTTGGGATCCTAGAGTATGACACTCCTGCATTAAAAATATCCGAAATTGATAAAAACAACAACAGGGAAATAGATAAAACCATGCTTCAATTTGTCTAATTTTGTCATGCAGTTTGTTTGAGGGATGTTTGGAAGATTGAGACGTCATGTCCTGTATTTATGCACCCTCAGTTTGTCATGTTTTCTTGAGGACAGGAGGTCACAGCAACGAGACAGAGAAGTATTTAACTTCATATTGTCCAACATATATCCATACAATCCTACAAGAACTTGAATCAAACAATGGAGTCCCTATTACCAGTCGAGCTAACCCCCTCTTCATGGAGATTGTCTGAATATGTATTATAAAAGATTGTCTTGTAGTTTGACATATTGGACAGTAATGTGTTGGTTATTCGACACAGGAGCAGAAATGCACGATGTAAAACAAAGAGCAAGTTTACTACTCAGTCCATCTGCCTTTCTATTATTATCAAGACAGTCCACATAGTTCACAACTAGTCATTCCTTTGTGGATAATGAAAACTGGAATAAAATATCGGGGCTGTTGTATGCCAAATTCATTGCTGCATATTTCATAACTTGCCATGACATGAAAACGAGGTTGAGGGGATAGCCCCTGAGGGAATCCCCAAAACACTTGCATCTGCCCTTTCCATATATGGAGTGTTATTGCCTTATATGGAATGCATGCAACACAGGGTGAATTTGCCACACTATATAGAAACTACTTTTGATCACGTAGGTACTAGGAGACATCAACAGCACAATTGCCTGTTGCTCTGCCTCTCAAAAGTGTTTGCTTGAGGCCAACCTAAAAGTAAGGCCAGAGAGAACCAAATAAAATGTAACATCTCCAAAGCTTGTTCAATTCTAACGCTGTTATAAAATTGTAATAGTAGTGCATTTTTCTTGGAATGGTGAAGATGGGCTGAATGTTCATTTGATTGCCACCTAAATTAGCATATCAACACACATATTTATTGTGCAGATCACTGAAATAATTGCAAGCGATAAATCCATATAACACTATCATTATTATTACGAGGGGTTTTCCAAAAGTCTGTCTAACTTGGCATAAGTTCTGCCAAGCCTGTCTCAACTTTTGCTAGATTTTTCATATTCCGGTCAGTTGATATTGAGATAATTTGCAAATGATCCCCAAAAAATCTGGTCTAAGAGGTAAAAATAAATTGTTGATTTGTTGCTATGGAAACCAAAAGTCATGAAATGCGACTGAGAGCTTGTTAACAGACACATACTTGACATATCATGTAAAATATGTTATTATTACTAGAGATATAGAAAAGAATTTTTCCAAAACATTCATAGTCATTTCACAGCTTCTAAAAATAATGACTGTGACCTTGTAATTACGTTTTCTCATAATTTCTATCCATTTCTGAGTATGATACCTCAGTCTTCATGTTAAGGTCACTTTTGGCATTTCCGGTCTTCTTTTCTTCGGTTTTCATTTGTGTATTCTCTTCATTCAGAAAAAGTTTGTATTCTTTATTTGGTTCTGTCACTCATATTGTCTTCCTTGTATGTATAATAAAAGGTTCTTACACTCTCTGCTAGTTTTATCCAATTAAAATGAAAAAACGTAACAGGTACATATGACTTGACCCTGGGCAGTCATGTGACCAGCTGAGCAGGCTCAGACAGCTGAAGAAGCCCTAGTGAGAAGGGTGAAAACTCCAGGTGAGTTATTAAAACAAGACCTTTTTGCAATGGAAATAATTCAAAATGAACTTCAAAAGGTCAGGATTAAGCTTACATAGTTGGATTGACATAGTCTACACAGTGTCCTTGAACGAAGTTTAGGGTTAAAAAAAATGTACAAAGAATCCGTCAACATGGCGTTGTAGTACATGGTCTCAGCTTCGATTTGATGTAAAGATCTAAAAAATCTGTTGGGAAAATTTTGAGAAAATTGAAATTTAAAATCTTTGGTTTTTCACACCCTTTTCACATGCAAAATATCAGTTTTAGATCTATCAAATAGCATTACGGTGTTATCGAAATATCACAGCGTATCTAGTTATACATTAGGTTACTGAATCAGGTGAAAAATAATAATGAAAAGCATTTTATTTATAATTTTCACATAATTTTCAACATTTAGGGGTGTTGCAAACTCACTGACTCATATAATGTGCCAAATCAACTATAAACATGGCCATTTCGGCTTCATTATTTCATTAACCAAAGAAAAGTGGCAATTGAACCACCACGGTGTGAGAAAATGCCTTGTTGAATTCATTAGTCATATAAATTGAGATTTTTAGCATTTCACCAGTTCATGTTTTTCAAGTGGGATTCACAAAAACATTTGTAAAGTTATCTGACAACATATAGCTAACAAATGTTGGAATACCTACTGTCGGCATCTCACAAGTGTGCATCTTCACCACAGCTTTGCATGTAAGTTGTATTTGACATTCAAGGAAATAATATATTTTGATAGAAGTATTTTTTCAAATCAACAAAAAAAAATCTATGTAAGTGGTCTAATGGCTTAGATGATCTATTCCAAGTTTTATTACAATGTTTTTGTCCATATTGAAATGTAGGTAGTCATTTTAATGGTCTTCTGTAGAATTGTAAGTGCTTTTTTACCTGTTTTTGCCAATTTTTAAGATTATTTCACTGAATCTAATGGTTGCTTACTTCCAAAATTCAGTTGTTCAGTTATTGCATTCACAGATAAACAATATTAATTGTGTGACCATGAAAAAGAATCTGTTGACTATTAATTCAAAACTATGTTGAATTGTTGATTGCACAAAGGCATGCTTTAACTGAACAAATGAATTTTGGAAGTATGTAACCACCAGATTCCGTGAAATTATCTTAACAATTGCAAAAACAGATAAACGAAGCACTTAAAATTCTTCAGAATACCATAAATTGCTACCTACATTTCAATGTGGACAGAAACATTGTAATAAAATTTGGAATTGATCATCTAAGCCATTATAGATTTTTTTTGTTGATTTGAAAAAAAACTTCTATCAAAATATTTAATTTCCTTGAATGTCAAATACAACTTACATGCAAAGCTGTGGTGAAGATGCACACTTGCGAGATGCCAACAGCAAGTATTCCTACATTTGTCAACTATATGTTGTCAGATAACTTTACAAATGTTTTTGTGAATCCCACTTGAAAAACATTAACTGGTGAAATGCAAAAAATCTCAATTAGTATGACTAATGAATTCAACAAGGCATTTCTCACACCGTGGTGGTTCAATTGCCACTTTTCTTTGGTTAATGAAATAATGAAGCCGAAATGGCCATGTTTATAGTTGATTTGGCACATTATATGAGTCAGCGAGTTTGCAACATTCCTAAATGTTGAAAATGATGTGAAAATTATAAATAAAATACTTTTTATTATTATGTTTCACCTGATTCAGTTACCTAATGTATAACTAGATACGCTGTGATGTTTCAATAACATTGCAATGCCATTTGATAGATCTAAAACTTATATTTTGCATGCGACAAGGGTGTGAAAAACTAAAAATTTTAAATTTCAATTTTCTCAAAATTTTCCCAACAGATTTTTTAGATCTTTACATCAAATCGAAGCTGAGACCATGTACTACAACGCTGCGCTGACAGATTCTTTGTACATTTTTTTTAACCCTAAACTTCGTTCAAGGACACTGTGTCTACTATGATAGAATTGCAATAACAGATGGCTTCGAAACCTTTATATATTTAGTATTTTGAGAAACATACTAATAAATTGACATGCATATGCTGAAAGGCACATGGCTGATAAACTTCTGCAAAAAAAATGTTTCATTCTGTGCCAAGAGTGCATTTTCTCTCATTAACATTGTCGCTGCCTGTCGTATTGAGCCTGGTCATTGCATAAGTTCAGGCACCAGTAGATTTTTCACATATTGCTGTAACCATTACGCCACCTTAGGATTGTCCTCACAAAATAAAAATGGATAATTTCACATTTTAGACTGAGCTACATATTTGTGCCTGCAAACAGCATTTACAGATCTAAACTCGTAATCCAGAAACAAAAGTCAATGTATATTGGCAGTACTGCTGTCAGTAGGCACACTGTGTATATTCTTTCTATTCTTTCACATTGTTCAATAATCATCTGTTCTCTTATTACTTCTTATTCTTTGTATAATTGTCAGCATCTGTCAAGACACAATAGATAATTACATAATATTTCTTTCATTATTGAAATTCAATTACGCAGATGTTGGTAATGTTCTGCTGTTATGGGAGTCCTACCTGTTGTTTCTTCAATAGACCGTTTTTTTCTATATAGATAATTGGTACCGATACCTTTTGTATGTCTCGTTTCTACCAGCAGCATGTCTTTAACTTAGGAATATGTGTATAAACAGTACAACCCAAAATAAGTATGATTACACCAGCAGGAAGGGAGAATCAGCCATTACTTTACTCTTTCACACCTATTTCCTCCGTGGCCTAATGGTTAAGAGTGCTTGTTTACACAACCACTGGCTCTGAGGGCGTGTGTTCGAATCCCACCCCGGAACTCAATTAAGTCCGAGCCCATGGGACATTAAATGGACGCGGGTTGTATCCAGAGTTCTATGCTGGGGCAACTGAAGGACCCTGGGCATCCCTGAATTAATAGGGTATGTACCAGACTCATGGTATTCTCATCTCATCATCATACAGCGATCGCCTGTCTCGATATAGCCCACTAAGGTGCTGCAGAGGCGTAAAACACAAACAAACAAACATACAAACAAACTCTTTCACACCTTTTGACTACCTCTGAATCACTTCCTACTTTTACCTACTTGAAACTACCTTTAAAAATTACATTAAAATCACATTTAAACAACACCAATTTGAACTCAATCACCCCCATTATGTTTGATTTACTTGATATTTTGCACCTCTGCTAATTGCAGTTACATTGGTAGCTGTCTAAATAGAGTTCTTAATGTAGGCTAAGGTTGTTGTAAGGAGATTTGGGGTGGAAAGGAGAAAAGAGGGCAAAATAGGTAAACAGAGGACTTCTGACAGAAAATTTTCTTACTTTATTTTGGGTTGTACTGTACACAGTCTGGCAAATTTTCTTGTCGTATATTCATAACTGTTCTAATCCGGCCTCATTCTTATCTCTTGGTCCAGAGTTCTGTTTGGAACAACATGAGTTGCAAGTTCCGTCATTACCTTAACGGAAGGGAATCAAGCAATCTACCTGCCTATCCATTTATCTAGCTGTGTCTATCCATATTTCTACCAAGCAATTCACTGTCTAGATATCAGGTATCAAGCAGATGAAGAACATGTCATCATTTTGAAAGTTGGTGTAGGAAATGATATTAAAACAAGAATTGTCCGCCATGGGAAGCTTCATTTTAATTCAAATAGCATCTCAATTCTAAATTGTCTCGTTAAAATGTCTCCCCTTCTGATATTTCAATTTCCATATTATTCAAATATTGCAAAATCCATCTTCTAAAAGGGATGTGTGGATTTCTGTTTGTCTCGAAAGGAAGTCACAAATACAATGTCTTCCACTCTTTTTATTTCACTTCGAATCAGATGCAAAATGAATCAATAGAAAGGGACTTACTTTGATGACAGACTCGTTTAAAATTCAACAAGTGTCCGCTGTATGCCTGTGCTTGTATTTGGCTATAAAAAATGCATTTAAAATGACCTGGTAGAAGAGTGTCATTCAAATGTGATTCAATGAGGCATTTTGACAGCACAGGAATTTTCTGATGTTATAATGTTGTGTTTAGATTCTTTCATGGCTGAAATACTTGATTTACTCTAGATATCTATCAATATTTAAATATTGAAGTCTTATCTTGACACCACTGTTTGTAAGTATTTTGTGCCACCTTCCAGCCTTGTGCTTTCTCTTCAAAATATAAGTTTTTGTTCCCATTTCCTTTTTTACATGTTTTTATTACATATAGAGCTCTGACTTACTTAATGGGCCATTTAGTCCGTTCCCATCTGATATGCCTCTGTGGCTTACAGACATGATGATAAAACTCTACTAAACTTCCCAGACCTAGTTATTACCTTAGTTGTTTGGCGCGTTGGTACTATTTGTTATAACTGGAAAAGGCATACAGTACAAACCAAAATAAAGTAAGAAAATTTCCTGTCGGAAGTCCTCTGTTTATCTATTTTGCCCTCCTTTCTCCTCTCCACCCCAAATCTCCTTACAACTGTCTATTACTCCTCACCACAACCTTATCCTATATTAAAAACTCTATTAAAACAACTGGCAAAGTAATTGCAAGTAGCAAGGGGCACAGTATCAGAGAAATCAAGCACAATGGGGGTGATGGAGTTCGAATTAGTGTTGGCTGAATGTGAATTTAATGTAATTTTAAAAGGTAGTTTAAAGCAGGAAAATGTAGGAAGGGGGCCAAAAGGTGTGAAAGGGTAAAGTAGTGGCTCATTCTTCCTTCCTACAGCGGTAGTCATACTTTATTTTAATTTCCACTGTATGACGTTTCAGCCGAGTCTCATGCAGTATGTATGTGTGCAAGCTATCATGTGTTAGCCATTGTGCACATGTTTGGCAACATGTTAGAAGGAAATAATTTTATGTGTTCGCAAGCACATATGCAAATGAACATATGCTAATGAACGTTGAAGGCACTGGGGTGGTGTGGATCAAATTCCCCTGTTCATGAAATATGTACAGAAATATGCATCAGCGATAATTCCGTCAATATTTTAGAGATGGCTTATCAATTATATCATAGGCTGTTGCAATACTTAGGCTGTATATTTGGTAAGATAAATGAAAATTAGCCGTTTCTGAGTGTGGGCGACTAGTATAACCATTATGATTTTAAGCGATATTGAAAAATTGGTTTGCTTCCATTGAAATTGTGATGTTTTCGGGCCCTTTAATCATCCTGCAATTCCTAGTTTACTCTTATTTATATAAAAATCTTCTTACATCTGAATGATTTAGCCCCAATGAACTACCTTTGGCTGACCCATGAAAATGTAAAACAGTTCTAGGATGTCAGGTTACCATGGTAACCAGGAAAATCATTAGTTAGGCATGATGACAATGCGGTGTCATATATCGCCATATGTCGAATCAGCTGGTGACATATTTATGTGTAAAGATGGTGTGCTGACTGGGGTCTATATGGGACATTGCAGTGACAGATAGATAGATAGACAGGTAGATAGTTTGATTGAATAGATACACATAGTTGGGCTGGGGAGAAATAGTAAAAAGGATAAATAAAGTGATATTTAGAGAGATAAAGAATAATATTGACAGATATAATGATAACCTAAGGCTAAGGTGAATTTGTGCAATTTTTTACATAGAAATCCTCCAACTGAAATTCTCCCTTCATTTGTTAGAATCTTTCTTATAAAAATCATAAAATGACATGATGTTGTTTCATAAGGAATTTCAAATTGCTGATAATGCCTTACTTTTGAGATAAGCATCTAGCAGTCGGGATGATTAAATCTTACTAAAAGCCTCCAATGGCACTTAGCTACTCCCCATTTAGCCTTCCTGGTTGTCAAAACATAAAGATAAAATCTTAGCTCCTCTTCAGGATATATGACAAGTCTGCAATGTCCCACAGTTTGAGGTCCATATTTTTAGTTCAAATCTAACTTCCATCTCTTATTTGATATTTCATAATGAAGCTGCTAATTGATTTCTAATCTTTTGTCCAAAAAACCTGTCCAGGCATCTCTCTATTGTGTTGTTCCGTATTCTGTGTTACGTAAATGTGCTTGTGTATCTATTTTGTTACACATCTATCTTTAAATCTGACCACCAGATGTAAAACAGCCTGTTTTACCAACTATCTACCTTCACCACTCATATCAATATCTATCTATTTCTGGATCTGTCTTTCCACCTGTCGGACTTTATACGACATTTAGAATTGCAAAGATGAAAGAAAAGAATGTCTTGTCTGGTGATTGAACATTATGGAAAAGATGATTTCCTCTATTACCTTTAGCCTTTTACAGAATATCATGAGTAATTCTGCAACATTTCAGTACAGTTTGCTCTAAATTACCACGCAAGACGCTATTCTGCAGCTTAAGCTACTATATTGCTCTTTTAGTTTCGTTCTAATGCCTTTCACCACATTCTAGTGTAGTCTTTAGCATTGCTAAGCCCAGTGTCTGAGAGCCAAATAGTTTCACTTAAATACTGACATTGCTCATTACTCTCTCTAGGCAAGGAGGCTGTGTTGCATAATTGATGACGTCATATCCGAATGGCACATGCACCAGAACGCATAAATCATGTGACTTCCATGGTCCCGTACCTCTCTCGGATAAGGTAAGATTTGCTTATTTCCTTGCTTTTCCCTAAAAATTAGTTTTTCCTCAGTTACTGTGGCAGGTCCGTCTAAAGTTCCTAGTTCAGTGGAAGTCATTAGTATTGGCTGTTTAGCATGTTGACTAGTTTAGTTTGGATGCTGCTGCAGACTGTAAGTGAGCACTGTGCATCCATGAATATTTGTCATGCGGATGACATGTGGTTTTTAGCAGCGCGAAGCGCTAGCTCTTACTGAAGACATTTTGCCTAACCTTATGACCATAACCGTGTGTGCCCCTGCTTACTAATCTCATTCAAACTTCACATACAGCCTCTCCTGAGTTTTAAATCACGACGATAAACTTTTGGTGCCCCACTGATACAATACAAATTAATAAAGAAAACAAATAGGCTTCTTTTCACAGGGTCAAAGGTCAGCTGAATTTGCATGCAGCATGTTTACAGTGCACTTGGCCATGTGACCTCCTTGTGCATTCAGCTGTGACAGTCTGGATCCACAGTGGTTCTGCTGCTATATTTTAAGGAGGGCAGCTGTCCCCTGCTTGGTAAGCCTATATTATGTTGACATTTCGCGCTGCTTAAAGTGCTTGCACGTTTTTTTTTTTCTGTGTGTGGTGTGGGACTTATACGAGGGGGCATGCGGAGGTCAGCGGAATAAGAGGTTGAAGGTGAGGTTTATTTGAAGCAGCATTGTGCTGTGTGTTATTGTGTCAAACAGTTCTGAGTTGTAGTCTGGTTCTGATATATCTAAAACTCATGGTTATAATAGGAAATATTATAATTATAAGAATAGTAAGATTGAAATGTATACAGCACAATGTGTTGTAAATGCTGTAACTAACATGAATGGGAGGTGTGTTAGCTCCTGGGTTCGATTCCAGGTCTTTTTTGGGTGACTTGGAACAATGCCTGACAATGGTTTCGATCATCTTTCGCCTCCTTGTTCTGTCCTCTTACTGTCCTATTTAGTCTATTGAACACTTTGTTACTCTCGTGACATATAACCCCCAATCATCCATTGATCAACAATTTCTCATCTATATCCTTAAGATTGGCACTGAGTTCCTGCAAAAATTCTGCTTGTTTAACATGTCTTTCACATCATATATCAAGCCAACTACAGAGGGCAGATAGGCGATTAGTTTTGTTCCTTTCGAGATCTTTTGGCTCTGTCTTATGCAGTGTACATAATTCAACCTATTGGTAACATAATGCCTTGGCTAATTGAGTATATATACACCTTTGCAGTCTGAATATCACACTTTGTGTGGGTACACTGAAGTAACAGTAATAGTTAAGCATCTGGGCTTGTACTTGGGTCAAATGTCAAGGTCTACAGCAGCATTGTTTGATCCCTGAATTGGCAGGAAAGGCCCAGCGAGATCATCATAATTGAATCAGGGTGATCTGGGGATTTGTGTAGAGGAAAACTTTGTGAGGTATCTACAGACTGCGCATTAGGTGAGCAACCTCATCTTACACACAAATTAGATATAGCGTCTTACAGAAGATCAAGTATGGCTTTCTTCTGGTATTATTGGTGTGCTGGGCAATTGTCATGAAAATTGCTACCTTTTTGGTTGTACCAGTGAAACATTCAAGGTTAAGTACATCACTGTACATTGCTACTTTATGAGCAAGTTTTCATTATAGTATCTGAAGTCTTACAGTTTTGATGCTTTTAAACAGTGATGTTCCTCTGGAGCATCTGAGGTTGGGGCTTAGCAGTTGGTAGCCCACTGAATTGCCTCCCAGCCACTGGGTATCATGTTGCTGCCTTCGTTATATGATTGTATTGGACGGTGTTTTCAAATATCATTCGCTTCTGAGCTATGTCCGCCTTCTGTATGAAATAACCTTGTCTTTGAATTTATACAGAGCATAAAATCGAAATCGTCCAGCCATTCATCCTTAATCTAAAGTATCTAAACAGAAACCATACTGCATAGCAAATCAGTTGGCACGTTCAGCCTTGCAATTGTGGGATGCTTGTTCCTACCTTGAAACAATTATATCCAGAAGTTATCTCTCTTATGATTTGTATTGAGCACTTCACAATTGCAATTCTTTAGGGGAGCACTTGCAAGCTCATTTATCTCAAACGGAAGCTATATAAAATCATACTTATTATTAGTAAAGTTGTTATAATGTTTTATTCAAATTTTGTTCGTCAAAGCACAGACAGAACCATTCTTGAACCTTAGAATTAGTTCCTTTCCTCACATTTAATGGGTTCTTATAGAGTATATGACAAGTAGAAAATTACTGTACTAGCCAGGGTAGAGCTAAAATGCATTTCAATGTAGGATTGGATAGCTAATAAAATATAAGGCTTTATGGTCTCTGCTTTTTTTACTAAACTTGCAGTGTTCTGCAAAGACACTGCCCTTACGCTGCTCCCATACTGAGTAAAACATACCACAGAGGTAATGACCAAATTGTCTCTGCTATCGAATAAACTATCCCTTGAGGAGCACCCACCACGGGCGATAAGTGAGGCAAAATTACTAGCCACCTTTTGTCCAGAGATTAATATCCCCAAAGGCCTTTGCGAGCAGGTAATTTTGAGAGCCCAGTAGAAAAAGAGATTTTCCTCCGAACAATTTGGGAAAGAAAGAAAATTGCCAACTAAGGTTGATGTCTGGGGTTAGAGAAATAGAAGAGATAGCTTAGAAATGGGGCACTGGGGGCTACAATTGACAACTGCTCCAGAGCACAGTTTCCCAGAAAACAGAAGCACTATTGTGAAAGTGTGTGCGCAGGGCATACAGGCCATAGACAATGGCGTCCAAGTATACACAGGCTTGCCCATCACTTGTGTGAGGGTCAGCATAGGGTTTGCACAAGGTCTTCATGGGATTTTCACTTGGTTTGCTGGTAACTTGAGCAAGGCATGCACAGGGCTTTCAAATGGTATAAACATAGTTTAAACATGGCTTGTGAAGGAATAAACAGTGTTTGACATGCTTATAAAGATAATAAACAGTTTGTCAGAGCTTGAACAAGACTTACTGAAGGCTTGAACAGGGTTTGTAGGTCTTACTTGGGTTATGATAGGCAGGGGCGGACTGGCAGCATTTCAGGCCCCTTGGCAAAATATGTCAATGGGCCCCTATGTCCCTATAATCGGCGATATTTAAGGTTTCTAACTCCCTGTAACTCCTTGCCTCTCTACTGTATTTGTTGGCCAGTTAAAAATTCAGATTTATTTTTCCTATTCCATGACACTTCACAGTCAATATTCCTTGGACAGCCTCATCCAACAAGATAACAACTTCTTCATGTGTTGTTCACAATTTCGTGAGTCAAGGCTTTGTTTGTTCGGTTGTTTGTGTTTTATGCATCTGCAGCACCTTAGTGGGCTATATCGAGGCAGGCGATCGCTCTATGATGATGAGATGAGAAGACTGCGAGTCTGGCACATACCCTAATAATTCAGGGATGCCCAGGGTCTTTCAGTTGCCCCAGCATAGAATACTGGATAAAACCCGCCTCCATTTAATGTCCCATGGGCTCGGACTAAAGTGAGTTCCAGGGGTGAGATTTGAACCCACGCCCTCAAAGCCAGTTGACAAGCGCACTTCCAATTTTCGTGAGTCAAGGCACCTAGAGATTTGCCAGACTTATGTTACTTGCATGTTTTTGAGTTACTCCCAAAAACACACAATGCCATGACAATGATTATTTTCTTTTCATACTAAATAGTCATTTTTCCTTTGGATAATTTTGTTGTCTTGTCACTGAAGTCTAGGAAGTTGCTCTGGACTTATTTTGGTTCTAAGAATTACTGATTTATATTAACATTATATTCATTATTCAAAGAGATAGCTTGGTGAAATATAAGGAAATTGTATTGCCAATGCTCAATAGAATCTTTTATACATGTTCAGGAACAGCAATGCTGAATAATTCATGTACAAATTCTGGAAACAAGTGGCTTCCAAGTCTATGTAATTTCCAATTTTGAATTTCTCAGAACTGCTAATTAAATGAATATCATCATGAAGCCATGATAAGCCAGATGTAACAGCACCATTTAATGAAGTGTCATTGGGAAGTTCAAGCAATGAAACTCATCAAGTTTCCCTTACTGCTCTGTTGCAGAACTTCTCTGGTGACACCCATATAATGAAGCCATAAATTGACAGGAATTCTAATTTGGTACGGCATTCTTAAGGGAGTATCATATTTTGGGTGATGCCTGATGCAGTTGATGGCGCAGTCTAAGGAATTTTCTGAAGGGGATTTATAAGAATTATCTTCATGAAGAATTCTAAGCAATTTGTATGTTATGTGACTGAGTTTATCTTCCTTGTTTGTGCATAATTTTACCCAATAATTGAACATTCTGTTCTCTATTGTCTCTACAATGTTAAGACGTCCCAATTCTCTTAGGACTAAACAGTTTGGCGTATACTTGTGAACCCCAAGTATTTTTTTACAATACCTCATTTGAAAAGTCTCTATATTGCTACAGTTTTCATAACCCCAAATTTCACATCCATAGAGCAAAATTGGGGCGATCAAATAGGATTCTATCATTTAGGAGGATTGAATTCAAGAATGTCACAAGCAACATTGAAGTTCATTTGTCATTGCCTTAGATTCATGGCGACGTTCGGTGGGCCTACCTCAATTCTTTATACACCTCATTTGCAGGGCCGGATTATCCATAGGGCACAGTGGGCACTGTGCCCAGGGCCTCACATGGAAAGGGGGGCCTCACAAAAGTTTGAAAAAGAAGATCACTGAACATTCAACAACAAGTGCATTTCCGCACTTTTACAAATACATACTAGGTCCAACTTCAGCGGTCAACAGGGGCCTCAGAGGCCCCCCCACCCCCTCAACTCTTGAAAGTTTGGTGCTCTGTCCTTTAAAACCCCAATTAACTGTTGAATTTTGCAGGCATTATATATTAAGTAATCATTCTCGGGTTCTAAAGGAATCAGATGCTATTGCAATTTTCTCTTTTTTGCGTGTAGTGCCAGTGTTTATTGCTAATAACCAAAACACTGAAACAAACAGGGGCCCTCTTAGCCTTCTAAGACCCCTCCCCACGCTCATGTGTAATTATACCACTGTTTGCTTTTTCTGGCCAATCAGAAGGCAGGATTTCGCTCTGATATAATGCATATCACAGATCATACACCTGACCATGATATTGCATGCTTGGCTGACTACAAGTTGACAAAATTGAAGGAAACACTGAAACAAAACTGACCAACAAAGGATTAAAACTGAACAACACAGACAGTAAACAAGGAGGAAGATTGTATCAAGTGTAACTGGTCTCAATAAAAAGGCTATATTCACTCTTTTTTATAAATACCATTATCTGAAATAATGATCAAATTTAAGGTCACTTGATAAAATAGTACATTTGGGATATGTAAGCTGCAAAAAAAATAGCGGAGCAGCAGACCAACAATTTTGGCCCCATTTGGCAAGTTCAAAGAATTATTTTTTCTTCTTAATTCGGGGGCTGCCGCCCCCGAACCCCTGCTTCTTCTTATTTCGGGGGCTGCCGCCCCCGAACCCCTGCTCCTTGCTTTCTGTTATTTTTCAAATATCTTTCATCATTTAAAAATAACATTTGCAAAGCGACTGTAATAATCAACCTCCCTAAAGTGACCTTGGCTGAGATGGCTGCACTATCGACCTACCTATCTATCTATATATCTATCTATCTATCCGTCTATCAATTTATCTGTCTATCCATATCTATCTATGAAATTAATCAATGAAATTAATGTATTGTGTTATTTCCATCTATCTATCGATCTTTCTATCTATCTTTCCATCTATCTTTCTATCTACAAAATTAATGTATTGTATTATTTCCTGAGAACAAAGAATTCTGACCTGTTGCCTTCAGGGCTGCCAACCTCCAAATGAACTGAGGAACGTGAATGTGCAACAAATACAATGAAATGTTATCAAACAAGAAGGATTGAAGGCAAACAAAGGGATTTAAATTAATTTGTTTTGTACTTAGTGGTATAAGTTAGATAACACCCTTGTTTGTGACAATATGCAATAATCCTCGGGCTAAAGCCCTCGGATATATTGCATATTGTCACAAACGAGGGCGTTATCTATTACTTGTCTTCCCTGCTAATCCTTTCAATGCCTCAAGTCAAGATCACTGGGGTAATGACACAATGATAATAAATGCTGTGTTGCCATTAATCATAAGAATAAAATGGAATTTTCTGGCACAAGACTTTTTCAATTTTTGAGGCTTCTGAGTTCTGAGCATAAATATAATGGGGTCTCTGATACCCATGTTGAAGGTTTGTGCCAAAAAAAAGTTTTATCCTAAAGAGAGTTTAATTAAAACCCTTACCGGACTGATGGGAAATTTATGTGCATCCCCAGCTTACTGCCTGTTGGGCCATTTATGCTCTAAAATCTGCTGTTGTCCCTGATGACGTCACAAGCACAGGATTGTTTTTTCGGGACTGATCAGTCCAGTAAGGGATAATTTTTAAGTCATGATCATTATAAATGTAGACCATGCATCATATATTCCTATCTCTTCTGATGAAGATTCTCAGTATATCTTGAGCATTTGAAGTTTTAGTTTGCTTATGCTCAAGATTACAAATTGTTGTTTTTTTTTGTTATGCTATTTTTGGAAAGCCACCATTTTCACTAATAAGTAAATAGATGAAAAAATCAATGACTCCATTCACCTACAGTTAATTTTTTTTTTTTACTATTCCTATTTATTGATTACTCCTTAAAATTATTGTTGTCAACATGGTCAGACAGAGACAATGTGTCATCATGGCCAGAATCCACCACAATTGTACATGTTTTGATTTTTTTGTTCCTGTACCAGACCAATTTCTATTGAGAGTGAGAGTGAAGTGTATCCTCTTATTTTTTTGGTTAATCAACATAATCAGCTATAGAATAGCATTAAAAAAAGTCTATGACCATCACAAGCTTTCCGTGCAGGAGATATCAGAATAAGGTTCCGTCGCATTTACATCATTTGGGCCTACAATTATCATTGCTTCATGAAATCTGCGTTTTTAATGTTCCTCAAATTTTTGGTAAATTTCAACATTTCAAGGTGGGGGCCTCAGTGTCTCATTGTGCCCAGGGCCTCTTAGACCCTGGATCCGGCCCTGCTCATTTGGGTAGCATGTTGTGGTTAAACTGCTTTACGTGTGTCCAACGTTCCATTCAGCGGATTTGTGTAGCCGAACATCAATGCAGCCTCATGGTATGCACCTTGCAAAGACAATGTCACTTAATTCTCATCTAGACCTGCATGATACCAGGTGCATCTTTTGACAGGTCTTGATGAGAATTGAGTGACACTGTCTGACTTTGATAGTTCCTAGACAGTGACTATTCAAGTGCTTCATTGGATAGTTTCCAGTATGAATCCCTTTCATTTTAATAAATTTCCTTTTTCTTTGAATAAGGTATTGTTTTCACAATAGACTGCTGATGAAGGTATTCAATTTTCAGAATTGGAATTCATTTGGCATCACATCAATATTCTGCTTCAACCCAAAAAGGACATAAATATGAAATTACTGTTTCTGGTGGTTTGGCACTTATAACAAGAAGTTTAGGGGATTCAAGGTCTTTGCACTCTACTGTAAAAGTATTACGTGGATGATTTTAGAGGCTCTTGAGATTGAGTTCCCTTGATTAAGATCATCACCTTGAAAAAAAATATGTAAATTTCTTTGCAGCTGAAGAGCTGCTCAGCAGCATATATATCAACTTGGGAAATGAACAACAAAATGATGTTCGGATGTATTACATTGTCCTGGATGATACTCTGATCTGCTGAAGATGGATGGCTCGTTGCAGCTTTTTAACCTGTATTTATACATTTATGACCCAACGGTGGGCCAATCAGGACAGATATGCATTTAGTATTGGTGTGCCTTTGTCTGAAATTGGCATTAACATTAAAGAATAAAGAAGTTATTAGTGAAAGTTATGCATGATATGACCTCCACAGATTATACAACTCAAGGTACATGTACGTATCTCTGTGCTCTACTACATATATTTCTAGACATCCTCTTTTATAGATGTTCGCTTTTTCATCTTGATACCAAATATCCATATTTTGCTATTTTTGTCGTTTTGTCAATTTGGAGTTCCTATCTATGAGTGACACAGTTCGTGCTTTGAAAACACATTTTTGGTTCAACACAAAAGGGCCTTATTTGTATTTTCTCTTTGTCGACAAACTTCTTAAGAATCTGCAAAGACAAGAATGATGAGTTTCACCTTTGTCGCCTGGCACTACATATCAGTTTCAAGGTGATGCCTTCTTTAATAAAAACTGCTGATATTAATAATTATGGAGAATGAAAGATCCTAGTGGTGCATAGAATGATGGCATTAGCCAAAGATGTAACTGTGTGAGTGGTTAAGTTTTTTGTTGAGGGTCACAATTTGTTGTGGAGGGTCAGAGATACACTCTAAAAAATGTCGGGACAAAATTGGTTTTTTAGATTCAAAATGGTTTTTTGAAAAACCAAATTTCAATGCAAAACCAACATGGATTTTTAAAAAAATCCATGCTGGTTTTTTGCATTGAAATTTGGTTTTTCAAAAAACCATTTTGAATCTAAAAAACCTATTTTGTCTGAATTTTTTTAGAGTGTGCATGTAATATCATCTCAAGTGGATGGTGTCCATCTGCAAGGTTGCTAAAATGGTCAGACTGATTTCTGAAATCATGAGGTTCAACTCTTTGTTAAAATGTTGGTCAGCTAAAAAAAAACAGCTTCTCGGTCTGACACAATTTTTTTACCTTATATAACACTCCAAAACTAATCATTTTTGCTTAATCTCTTAGGTGGTATCTCTGATATTTTACTATTATTAGTCCCCAGTTTTTATACAGTCTATGAAGAGATTTTCCTCCCTACATGCATATCTAAATGACAAGAAAATGTCAGGTACAAAGACGAAAATTCTCTCATATTATAATAATAATATGGATTTATATAGCGCTAATTTCAGTAAACTGCTCATCAGCGCTTTTTCAGATCAAATCACTTGTAGGAATTCTGGAACAAATGGGTTTTTAGATTCTTCTTGAAGCTTTCTAGTGTTTGTGCAGTTCTCACTCTATCAGGCAAAGTGTTCCAGAGTTTTGGGGCTGCATAGGAAAATGCTCGATCTTCAAACTTATTTTTGTTGCATGGAGCAGGTTCTGCTAACAGCAGTTTGTGGTTGCTTCGAAGGTTGTGTTCTCGTTGAGATTTTACTTGAATAAGTTCTTGGATGTATTGTGGTGCCTGGTTGTTCATTGCCTTCCACGTAGTTGTCATCAATTTGAACTGAATTCTTGCTGTGATTGGTAACCAGTGCAGTTGTTTCCTACTCTGGCTGACACTCTCGTGTTTTTTCAACCTTTCAATTAATCGAACTGCCGAGTTTTGAGCAACCTGAAGTTTATTTAACAACCGGGTAGCAGTGCCATGCAACAGCCCATTTCCGTAATCTAAATGAGGAGTGACAAGTGCATTGACAGCAGTTTTAACTATTTCCTTGCCCAGGTTTTTTCGGAGTTTCGACAGGTTTCTTAAATTGAAATATGCGTTACGACACATTTTGTTGATCTGCTTCTCCATGGTCATATTTTTGTCAAAGAGCACTCCTAAATTGCGGACGTGGTTGGCAATTTTGATTTCAACATCGTCAACTTTGATAGATGTCATTTGAAGTTTCTTCAGTTGGTTTGGTGCTCCAATCAGAAGAAGTTCAGTTTTATCTCCATTATTGCACAGCTTGTTGTCATGCAAGAAATTTCTGATTTCAGCAATACAATTTTCCATTTTCTGTTTTGCATGTTCTTCACCCAAAAAGGTTGGTTTAAACGACAGGATAAGTTGCTCATCATCAGCGTACTTCTGATCGTGAACTTGATTTCGTCGAGCTACTTCACTGACTGGGGCAACATAGGAGTTAATAAGATTGGTCCAAGTTTGGAACCTTGAGGAACTCCAAAATTGAGAGGAAGTTTGCTTGACGTTTTATCATTTATTATCACAGACTGTGATCTTTCAGAAATATAAGATTTGAACCATCTTAAGGCTGCACTTTGCACACCATACCTGTTACGCAGTCTTTCTAGCAAAATGTCATGATCAATCGTGTCGAATGCAGCAGACAAGTCCAACAATACTAGCATTGTCACCTCCCCATTGCTCAGATTAAGCATAATATCATTATGGATTTTTGTTAAGAGGGTTTCTGTGCTATGAAATTGCTTGTAGGCTGATTGTTTTTCATCGTCAAGATTGTTCTGAGTGAGGTGATCAACATACTGTTTGATTACAGCACTTTCAATGATTTTACTCAGAAAAGAAAGGTTAGAGACAGGCCGATAATTCTTTTTGATCAATTCAAGACCTTCTTTCTTCAAAAGTGGTTTGACAAGTGCATGCTTCAGTTCAAGGGGCATTTCTCCGAGTGTTAATGACATATTAACAATTTTCGTTATGACTGTCAGAAATTCATCAACACATTCAAGCAGTAGCCATGTTGGCATTGGATCAAGTTGGCAGTGTTTGACAGGCATTTCAGTGATAAGTTTCTTGACTTCTTGTTCTGATAGAGACTTAAACTGATGTAAATTGTGTCCGAGGTTGGTTTGAGAGGCATCAGTTGTGATCTTCATTCCTGAATCTAATTTAGATCTGATGTTTTTGATCTTTTCATCAAAGAAGTTGTTGAAATCGTTCGCTAGTTCTGTATCACTTATGTGATGGGGAAGAGGCAGATCTTGTTTTCTGTTGAGATGAGAATTTAGAAGTTTGAACATCGCCTTAGAATTTCCCTTTGTGGCTTGAATTTTACACCTGAGATCGTCTGATTTAAGCTGATTAAGCTTTTCAATGAGAGAATTTCGTTTTTCTTTGAAGATATTCCAGTCTTTTTCTAAACCGGTTTTTCGCCATATTTTTTCTGCCTTTCTCTTTTCCTTTTTAAGAGGCTTTATTTCTTGATTTGTGAATGGGTTAGGTTTGCGAACTGTCACAAGTTTAGTCTTAACAGGGGCGTGTCTGTCAAAAATCTTTTCAGTTGATTTGTAGAGTGACACAAGTCTGTTCAAGTAGACTGATCGATCATGGTGTTGTAGTTTTTGTGATAGATGCTGTTCAATGTCTTTCTTGAATTTGGCTATATTTATGCTGCGGGTCTTTCGAAAGGCAATCATTTTCTGTGGATTTTTGCCCTTGTTAATGTCAATGTTAAAGAGGATACAGTTATGGTCCGACAGTAGGTCACTGACAGCACAATCTCTGAGAGTTGTTGTTTTATTGGTTATTACCAAATCAAGTGTGTTTCCATCTTTGTGTGTTGGTGAGGATACATGTTGAACAAGGTCAAACATTTCAAGAATGTTGTTAAATTGGATAACTTTGGCATCATCTGGTTTATTCACGTGAAAGTTGAAGTCTCCGACAACTATTGTTTCATTATGATAAGTCTGATAGTGGGCCAAGAAGTTTGTGAATTCATTAAAGAATTCTGATAAACTGTATTTGTTCTTTTTGGAGGGTTCCGGCCTGTACACCACAAGAATTGTGACAATTCTTCCATTTAATTGCAATCGAATTTCCATGTGCTCAAAAGTTTTTGTATTCATGCTTTCCTTTTTCATTGCTCTAATGCCTGTTTTTACAATGCATCCTACTCCACCTCCAGGTCTACTCTCGCGAGATGAACCCAAGTAAAAACATTCACCATTTCTTTCCAATTCACCAATTTCAACTCTGTCATCTGCTTTCAGCCAGGTTTCAGTGAAAAGAAAAACGTCAAGATCAAATTCATCTCTGAAATCCTTCACAACTTGTGTTTTTTGTCGTATGCTTTGAGCATTCCATATGCAAACTTTCAGTGGGCGGGACTCCCTCGGATTTTCCCAGCCAAGTCGAGTGTCTGCTTCCGCACAATTATCAAATCTATCTCTTTGGTTTGTAATATATCTATGATCAGTAGTTGTTCTGACTTTTTGTTTTATCATTTGGCTTGAACCATATCGATTTTCCAAATTGTTTAAACCAGTGCGCACCGCATCAGAGTACAGCTTGATTGGTTGGGACATACTTAAGCCGTCAGTATTCAATTTCCGCGGGCAACTGTGTGCGAGTGCTACATATAGGCAACACAAGCAACTTAGTTTATCAAACGGGTTGGCTCAGTTCACAAGTGCTACGTACAGGTAACACAAGCAAGTTAGTTTGTTAAGCAGGTTTTTGGCTGGTTCGCAAGTGCTACGTACAGGCAACACAAGCAAGTTAGTTAGGCAAGTTTGTCAGGCACGTTGGCTCAGTTCGCAAGTGCTACGTACAGGCAACACAAACAAGTTAGTTAGGCAAGTTGGCTCAATTCGCAAGTGCTACGTACAGGCAACACAAGCAAATTAGTTAGGCAAGTTTGTCAGGCAAATTGGCTCAGTTCGCAAGTGCTACGTACAGGCAACACAAACAAGTTAGATTGCTAAGCAGGTAGGCTGAGAGTTAGTTAGAATCGAGGATCAATCAATTTGTGACTGACCAAAAGATTAAGTTTGAATCGAGGATCAATCAATTAGTTAGATCAGGTCTGTGAGAGGCCAGAGTTGAGAAGAGTGAGGCTCTGAGGTCTGTCAGAGTTTAGAGGCAAAAGTAGTGTGTCTCTCAGGTCTGTGAGAGGCAAGAGTTGAGAAGAGTGAGGATCTGAGGTCTGTCAGAGTTTTGAGGCAAAAGTAGCGCGTCTCTCAAGTCTGTGAGAGGCAAGAGTTGAGAAGAGTGAGGCTCTGAGGTCTGTCAGAGTTTAGAGGCAAAGTAGTGTGTCTCTCAGGTCTGTGAGAGGCAAGAGTTGAGAAGAGTGAGGCTTTGAGGTCTGTCAGAGTTTAGAGGCAAAAGTAGTTAGTCTCTCAGGTCTGTGAGAGGCAAGATTTGAGAAGAGTGAGGCTCTGAGGTCTGTCAGAGTTTAGAGGCAAAGTAGTGAGTCTCTCAGGTCTGTGAGAGGCAAGAGTTGAGAAGTTGAGAAGAGTGAGGCTCTGAGGTCTGTCAGAGTTTAGATGCAAAAGTAGTGTGTCTCTCAGGTCTGTAAGAGGCAAGAGTAGAGAAGTTGAGAAGAGTGAGGCTCTGAGGTCTGTCAGAGTTTAGATGCAAAAGTAGTGTGTCTCTCAGGTCTGTGAGAGGCAAGAGTTGAGAAGAGTGAGGCTCTGAGGTCTGTCAGAGTTTAGAGGCAAAAGTAGTGTGTCTCTCAGGTCTGTGAGAGGCAAGAGTTGAGAAGAGTGAGGCTCTGAGGTCTGTCAGAGTTTAGAGGCAAAAGTAGTGTGTCTCTCAGGTCTGTGAGAGGCAAGAGTTGAGAAGAGTGAGGCTCTGAGGTCTGTCAGAGTTTAGAGGCAAAAGTAGTGTGTCTCTCAGGTCTGTGAGAGGCAAGAGTTGAGAAGAGTGAGGCTCTGAGGTCTGTCAGAGTTTAGAGGCAAAAGTAGTGTGTCTCTCAGGTCTGTGAGAGGCAAGAGTTGAGAAGAGTGAGGCTCTGAGGTCTGTCAGAGTTTAGAGGCAAAAGTAGTGAGTCTCTCAGGTCTGTGAGAGGCAAGAGTTGAGAAGAGTGAGGCTCTGAGGTCTGTCAGAATTTAGAGGGAAAAATGGTCTCTCAGGTCTGTGAGAGGCAAGATCAAGTCAAAATAATCGAAAGTTTTCACAGGTCAAAGTGAAATTTGAAGTGTGTCAGCTGCTGATGGTTTGCTGCAGAGCAATATATGTTCCTGTTTAGCTGAAATACTTAAGTCGAATAATGTGAAAGGTAAATATTTGTGAAGTTAATGGTAAACAATTTGTGAAGTTATAATAAAGTTCCAATGGCAAAATTGTCAAGGTGTGCTGAGAATACAGGTAGAATATTGATAATCAATTGGGTCAGCTGGTCAGTGAAATGAGAAAGCTCTGAGTTGACTTGTGTATTTGCAGTGTAATGTGCTCTTCAAAATTTAAATTCCCAAAAACTATTGCTGACTGATGTTGTGGCAAGTGTCTGAAATAAATGAGTGCTGAAGATAGAAAATATGACAATTAGATAACTTTTCAGATGAAAAACGAAGGTAAAATGAGTTGAGTTCTTGGATGTGTATTGGCAGTGTTCAATCTCAAAATTCCTGTTCAAAATTAAATTTCTCGTTACCTAATGCTGTCTGGTGATGTGGAAAGTGTCTGGAATAACGGATTAGTGCTGGAAATAGAAAATATGTAAGTTGGATAACTTTTGAGGTGAAAAAACGAAGGTAAAATGAGCGAAAATTGGGGTCAGAACAATGTGTATTGGAGCCAGAAAACGATGTTGAGATAGCAGGTAATAAAATTGCAAGTTATTGCTTTAAAATCACCTGGAAATCGCATAAAAGGGATAAATAACAGGTTAGAAACACTTTACCGACAATCACACAAAAGAACAGCAGTTAAATATGCCCAGAACTTCTTTAAAAGATGAAAATATCCACTGCTGATGTTACACTGTGCTCACAGTCAGAAGCGCCACCTGTCACATTATATGCTATCCTGTCCCTGTTATTTTTTTTCTTATATTTTTGTGGGATCCTAGCTTGCACAAGCCTGTACCAAGATATCCATCAGTGTAACCACGATGATCACATGTGTCGCATATAGTGAGAATGACCCTCAGTGTCCTACAACATTGCCAAATATTCTCACGCAATGCCAGTATACCTCAACATTCAATGTTGTGATTATTCAATGATGATCATCCCTTACGGTGCAAAGGCACCAGCTGACAATGTCATATGGTCATCATTTCCCCAATGTCATTGAGTTGTCAAAGTCACTGGTTTGTCCACGTCACAAAAAGATCAATGCCACCCTCAGTGTCTTGTGACTGTCTGCCGTTCAATGTCACTCTCTGATGTCCAATGTCACATCGTTGACATACTGCTGTGTGACAGGCGACGAATGACGAGTACTTACATTTGGCTGCTCTTGGAAGTCATTGACCTCATAAGAGGCCCTATCCACAGCATTTAAATATGCTGTTAACTTGTCACTGAGCAACTTGTGACCTCATTGACACATAGTTGGTCACTTGTTTTGATAAAACTGCAAGTATAGGCTATGATGTCATCAATTCCTTATGACTCAATAAGAATAACATGACATGGATAGGGCTATGACCTATAAGACCGTTTCAGTCCAAATCTGTCAGCACTTCTCATTCATCTACTATATATGGCAGATGTACATCAACTTTTGTCACTTCACGACAAAATATTCTGTTTGTTAGTAATCTCCAAATTTAGCTCACCTTATTTCAACTTGCATAAAATTTAGGTTTACAAAACATCATTCTCATATTTCGCAGTACCAGGCAACATGATGCACCAGGTATTGAATCCATTGATAAACAAGTGTTTTAATTCTAAGTTTTAGTTCTAAATGACAACTTTAACCCTAACAGTCTGTACAGACCTCGTATAGCCTAAAATCGAATCGTGTTTTATTAATCAACGTTTTCCAGCCATTCAAAAGAATAGGTGAAGTTCTGAATGTTTAAACGATTTTCTTACAGAAGAACCTGTGATATTCAATTGAAATTTTCAAAGCGAATTAGAACGTGACACTCTATTCTCTCTCATCTTCTCCAATTAACCACTCCACGTGACTAATCCAGTTGCAATTCACTTTCAAAACCTGGAAATTTATGGTTTTCCAGGTACAATTATACAAATAACAGATTAATCGATTTTGCAAATTGCAAACTGGAATCGATCTTTAACTACAATCGAATTGGCGTCAATTAGTCGGTTAACCATTCACGCTTCTTAATGAGCTCCGGGATTCCCTGCGTCACGGGACGAAAGCGAGGCTACCAACCCAACTGGCTGGCCTGCTACATGACGTTATAGAGCAAAATATGTGACTTGTCTCAGAAAAAAAATTCTAGCTCGCTCAATTCTTAACGGATTTTAATGAATGATGGCTTGTTGGAAAGCCCTCTTCAAGGCGCAAAACATATCCGAACGCCGTAAACGAGAAAAAATTATAAACCAATAAAAGCGCCTGTCAAATCCAAGCTGTGACAGATGATCTCAACAAATTCCTCAATCTGTGCTTGTCAAAATGTCCCAGCACACAATAAGTTATTACTAAGGAATTCCTAGCCTTCTTACTCATTCCCAGACAGAATGTATGAGTTTATTCTCAATAAATACTTTTTTACTTATTTTAATTTTTAGGCAGTCCCACAACATTTTCGCTTAAAACTGGATTCCTTGCACCTTCAGGCCCAGACTGTTCCACAGGTAACTTAGGCCCTACCCATTCCCCCCCATCCAGAACCTCATAATTATTTTTGAATGAATGAATGAATGAATTTATTAACAGAGGAAAAACATGAATTACAGGCAATAAAACAAGGGATCTTTTTGCAAAAAAAAAAAGATGGAATGCTCTGCTAGGATCTTTCACCTGGTCCCTGGCACAGAAGTGCCTTGAACCAAATGAGAACCTTTATTAAATTTTTACAAAGAAATAATTATTCCTAATTCAGAGAATTAATATTCCAGTAATTTACCGGTATGAATTTGAGTAAACACCACTTCAAGGCTCACAAAAAAATTATTAATAAATACCACAAGGCATGTCAGTATCTATTTTTTGTAGGAATTCGCAATGAAGACTTGCTGATTTCCATTGATGTGATCTTCAGCAAATTTTTCATTTTCAATACTGGACTATCCAGTAAAATGTCATAATTTCTAGGAGTCAGGAGTCACCAGATTAATATCCGACTCCATCTGAAAACCGAAGTTCCACTCAAACTCCAACTCAACCTGCAAGCCTCTGACTCCTGACTCTGACTCCAAAGCCCTGAGTAGCAGCCATGGCCTGGGCTCCCTCCAACCATAATTATCACTTTTGCCTTTTAAACCATTAATTTCAGTGATGGAATTTTTTTTTTTTGAGGGGGGGGGGGAGAGTTCAGGGGAGCTGAGCTCCCTTGATAAAAAAACAGGGGGGGGGGCTATGACCTGCTACAGCTCCCCCAATCATCAAGTGGAAATATATGATTATCAGCTATTATTATGTTCAATTTTCAGTCCTCCAGGTATTATTAGCAAAAATAAGCCCTTGATTTTAGAATTTTTCTCCTCTTAAAAATTTGAATGGCGTGCCTCTGTTGTGAGTCGCGATAGCTAATAGCTCCCCCGACAAAGATTTTTCATTTCCATCACTGATTAATTTTAAATTCCAATTTCCATCAGATCAGTAGCCAGTATATAGGCCTATATTTTTTAATGTGATTCAATATGAACAATTGTTAGGCCTATGTCAAATTGATGAATGAATTCACAACCCCTTGATGTCTAAATGATAAAAAATGTACTTATCAATGTCCCGAAAACTGATAAGTGCATCATGATAGCTTTTAACATACCGGTAATCCCAAATTGCTAGTCTTGATGAACTCCGTATATTTGATATTCTACATTGCTGGCCCATTTAAGCAGTTTAAGGAACTTCCATTTGGGGCTTCAGGGAGTTACCGTAGTCAGCGGCATTTACCACTGGTCCAGGAGTTGTGGGAGATAGCTATCAGACTCAGACTAGGAATGTATTTATTTGACTCAAAAAAATAAATATTACATGGAGTCTGGAGACTTCCTAAAGGCAAAAAGACGCCAACAAGAGGCCACCTAAATCATTGTCTACAAATAAATCATTACATCATATAGTCTATAGACTCATTATTAGCAATTAAAAGAATGAAGAAATAATATTAAATATTAATGATCTAGGCTGTAAAAAAAACTTGACAGGAGTTAGCAGTAGTTATCGGAGTTGACACTTGACAGAAGTTACAGGGAGTTGTGGGAGTTACTGGGAGTTGTCAGGAGTTAGTCAGGAGTTACTGGGAGTTATTGGAGTTGCCAGGGGTTAGAAGAAGTTTTGGGATTTACTGGGAGTACCAGGAGTTATGGGAATCAGCAGGAGTTAGTGGTAGTTCTGGCAGTTGGAGGGAAATAGTGGGAGTTATGGGAGTATCCGGGAGTTGGCAGGAATTAGTGGGACATAGCGGGATTTGCAGGACTTGCAGGAGTTACATGCTTAAATGGGCCCTGCCCAGTCAGGGTAATTATCACCAGCTGATGAAAATCAATGTCCTCAGCCCCATATGACACTCAGCCAAGCTCTGTCATCACACTCCCATGACCCTCTCA
Organism: Platynereis dumerilii; assembly: GCA_026936325.1. Taxonomy (NCBI): domain Eukaryota; kingdom Metazoa; phylum Annelida; class Polychaeta; order Phyllodocida; family Nereididae; genus Platynereis; species Platynereis dumerilii. The sequence goes on along the minus strand of JAPTHN010000042.1, from coordinate 1,715,541 downwards.
AAGTGTCATGTCCCAGCCATGACTTTGGCGGTGCTCAAAATCATCTTTAACAGGCTATTTAAAAATAACTACTGCAACTGTCACTTCCAAACTTGGTATAAAGTTGTATCACTGTATCAACTAACTCTATAAAGTTTCGCAGACCTATCCATTACATAATGGGGAAAAGAACCCGAAGGCTCCAGAGAAATTAAGAAATTGTCATCAGCTGCTGACGACTTCGCAGTATTTCGCAAAATTGGATGGAATTAAGTCTCGCTACTGACATGCTGCTGTGTGATGAGGATGGCTGCACAGAGATCAGACTTTCTTCTGATACCCAACTGATCAACCCCATACACTCAATCATCCTGTCAGGGCCAGGACACAGCTGGAATTGCAATTGTCATCATGTGATGGTAATTTCCTAGACTGCTGCCATACATAATGAGAAAGGCTTTTAAAAAACTACCAAACAAATTTCGAACTCTTTAATTTGCCGTTCAATAATTTTTATCTATATCAATGGTAGTGAATTAATTTTTAGTTGATTTTTGAATGATGTACAATTCATGGGTGCCGGAATGGGGGGGAAGGGGGGACAACTGACCCCTGCCCTTGTCAAGGGGGGGGGGCAGGGGGGCAAGATGTGCCCTTTTGATCATGAAAAAGTCCAATTTGGCCTTTTTTAAGGCTCAAATTTACTTATTTATTCATAATTGTTATATTGATCTATTAAGATTTTGTCGCGCAACAGTGGCAGATCGAGACAGGGGCATCCAGGGGGGGGGGGGGGCGGTCGTGTTTTGGCATTCTCGGGCCCGCGTTGTCGCGTATTTTCTTCAAAATACTATTGTTAATCTCAGGGGTCTAGATCAGAATTGCCCTTTTTCATCCGACCGCCCCCAGCTGCCCCCACTTCCTTCTGGCACCCCTAATGTACAATTTCTTTTAAAATTCACTTTTGATTTTGTAAATAAATGCTTTTTGCTACTTATAATATATCTCTAACAAGTCTATCCGACTCAGTTTAAATATATATTTTTTTATGTGTTAACCTTGGATGAACTCTATAATAGCAAATGGAAAAGATCTGACCTTGTACTTTTCATTTGTTTATATTTCTTTGGTCACACTTGAACTGTTATGTATTAAAGATTAAGATATCAAATGAAATAAAACTCCTTATGTATAATCAATATGCTTTATTGTTCATTCTTATTTTAAGGAATAAAAAAAGCATAACTTTTGTATTGGTACTTTTAAAGGCAGCATTAAGACCTAATTATGCTGACATGGGCATCGAATGTTGACTGATAAATCTCGTATCTCATGTGTGTAAACTATTAGGGGGCATCAGTTTCATTTTTTTAAGGTTGGGGAAATCACGGCAAATTCTTTGTGCAAGATGCCCAGGGGAAACTTGAAAGTTTTTGAAGACCCAACTACACTGACGCCACAGTAAACTGTAATTTAGTAAAGGAGACGTCATCCTTAATTTTAGGCCGAGGGTTCTTGACTTTCGACAGGTAGGTTCCAAAAAAAATTGCATGAAATAATGATTAATTATCTAAAGTGTTGGCAGACCTGTGATACAAGGCGAGTAGGCGTGTTTCAGAGTTTTTCAAGGTTTAGTGTTTTGGACCGGACCACACAGCAATGGATGGTCCGATTTTTCCAAAGGTGTTCTCGTTAAGTCCAGGAGTGAGTGATATGGTTCACATTCTATGACTGGCACAGGAGCGGTTCATTCGACATAGCTCATTTCTTATCAAATTTTAGAGTTCTATGAGGCAAAAAAAGAAAAATGTTTGCTTTAGTATTAGTCAAAAATTCCAAGTTTGCCCTCAGTGCATGGTCTGGAGTCTGGACCAGTCTTATCAGTTCAGTATTTTTATGCTGGTCGGGATCAGTTCAGTCTTTCTGGTCTTTCTGGTCCAGTATTTTTTGGCAGTTTGGTCAAGGCCATAGCCTGCAGGGGGGTGGAATTTTACTGAAATTTTTTTTAACATACAAAAATTTGAAATTGTCTGCAGTTTTCCGGGGTTCGCATACCTCAGGACCAGTCTCCGCCCCCCTAGAATTAAGCCCAGTCTAAGTTCAATGCACAAATAAATAAATAAATAACATATTATTAGTAAATACCACAAGTCATGCCAGCATCAATTGAAAGTGAGGTACAATTTTTCATAGGGAGCAACAAACAGAGGGAACAGTAGAATTTATAGAAAACTAGATTTACCCATGATTTGGGGCAGGACTATAATGGGGAATAATTAACCCCCCCCCCCCCCTTCCTCTACCTGCATGGGCATCTGGCCCCGTGCTTGCTGACCATTTGAAATAGCATTTGAGTTATAATTGTAAGATAAGTAAAGAGTGGTGGTAGAGTAAATGAAGTAAAAAATGCATCTTTTTGGCGGGAAGGCAGACGGTGGCGCCAGTCCTAAACGTGAGCAATAGCGGAACTACGATGGAGATGCATGCGCCCCTGGTGGGGAAAAACAGTAGAGGCAGAAAACATAAATGAGGGAGCTGTTTCACTGTTATTAGCTGTTATGAGAAGGAGAGGATGGAGCAATAAGGATAGGTGGACAGTTTAGGTGAGTGGCATTGCTCGGCGAGGAGTTTTTAGCTGTTGCAGGAGTGAGCATGTCACCCATGATTTTTGCATCTTATACCCTGCAGGGATATTTGCACAACAGCATGGGCACTGAGATCCCTGAATTGTAGGCTATGCTCCCTAAATGCTAATATCCATGCACTCAGGGGGTCTAGTCATAATCATAATAGTACCAGTCTTCATAAACACTGAAGTAGGTGTACTAGCATCGATTTTAAGTGCCCATTGGCCGGGATTTGGCCTTTGATTCAGTAAAATGTGTTTAATTCTATTGACTGTATGCTCCCCATGGGGACCCACTGAGGGTCAACCAGCCAACTAGAACCAGGCCATTGGTAAGGTTGGATGTCCTAAGTGTTTCTCTGAGCACAGTGTCCTTGAACGAAGTTTAGGGTTAAAAAAAATGTACAAAGAATCCGTCAACATGGCGTTGTAGTACATGGTCTCAGCTTCGATTTGATGTAAAGATCTAAAAAATCTGTTGGGAAAATTTTGAGAAAATTGAAATTTAAAATCTTTGGTTTTTCACACCCTTTTCACATGCAAAATATCAGTTTTAGATCTATCAAATAGCATTACGGTGTTATCGAAATATCACAGCGTATCTAGTTATACATTAGGTTACTGAATCAGGTGAAAAATAATAATAAAAAGCATTTTATTTATAATTTTCACATAATTTTCAACATTTAGGGGTGTTGCAAACTCACTGACTCATATAATGTGCCAAATCAACTATAAACATGGCCATTTCGGCTTCATTATTTCATTAACCAAAGAAAAGTGGCAATTGAACCACCACGGTGTGAGAAAATGCCTTGTTGAATTCATTAGTCATATAAATTGAGATTTTTAGCATTTCACCAGTTCATGTTTTTCAAGTGGGATTCACAAAAACATTTGTAAAGTTATCTGACAACATATAGCTAACAAATGTTGGAATACCTACTGTCGGCATCTCACAAGTGTGCATCTTCACCACAGCTTTGCATGTAAGTTGTATTTGACATTCAAGGAAATAATATATTTTGATAGAAGTATTTTTTCAAATCAACAAAAAAAAATCGATGTAAGTGGTCTAATGGCTTAGATGATCTATTCCAAGTTTTATTACAATGTTTTTGTCCATATTGAAATGTAGGTAGTCATTTTAATGGTCTTCTGTAGAATTGTAAGTGCTTTTTTACCTGTTTTTGCCAATTTTTAAGATTATTTCACTGAATCTAATGGTTGCTTACTTCCAAAATTCAGTTGTTCAGTTATTGCATTCACAGATAAACAATATTAATTGCGTGGCCATGGAAAAGAATCTGTTGACTATTAATTCAAAACTATGTTGAATTGTTGATTGCACAAAGGCATGCTTTAACTGAACAAATGAATTTTGGAAGTATGTAACCACCAGATTCCGTGAAATTATCTTAACAATTACAAAAACAGATAAACGAAGCACTTAAAATTCTTCAGAATACCATAAATTGCTACCTACATTTCAATGTGGACAGAAACATTGTAATAAAATTTGGAATTGATCATCTAAGCCATTATAGATTTTTTTTGTTGATTTGAAAAAAAACTTCTATCAAAATATTTAATTTCCTTGAATGTCAAATACAACTTACATGCAAAGCTGTGGTGAAGATGCACACTTGCGAGATGCCAACAGCAAGTATTCCTACATTTGTCAACTATATGTTGTCAGATAACTTTACAAATGTTTTTGTGAATCCCACTTGAAAAACATTAACTGGTGAAATGCAAAAAATCTCAATTTGTATGACTAATGAATTCAACAAGGCATTTTCCCACACCGGGGTGGTTCAATTGCCACTTTTCTTTGGTTAATGAAATAATGAAGCAGAAATGGCCATGTTTATAGTTGATTTGGCACATTATATGAGTCAGCGAGTTTGCAACATTCCTAAATGTTGAAAATGATGTGAAAATTATAAATAAAATACTTTTTATTATTATGTTTCACCTGATTCAGTTACCTAATGTATAACTAGATACGCTGTGATGTTTCAATAACATTGCAATGCCATTTGATAGATCTAAAACTTATATTTTGCATGCGACAAGGGTGTGAAAAACTAAAAATTTTAAATTTCAATTTTCTCAAAATTTTCCCAACAGATTTTTTAGATCTTTACATCAAATCGAAGCTGAGACCATGTACTACAACGCTGCGCTGACAGATTCTTTGTACATTTTTTTTAACCCTAAACTTCGTTCAAGGACACTGTGTGAGGAGTGCCGATGGTGAAAGTTGACAACAAACTGCAACATCACACAAACAGCACTGTTTTACAGATACAGCAGCACTGTTTTCATGCACCACATGCGTTTGTTTGGGTAGGTAGCCTCGTTTTGGTCATGACGTCACAACTCATGAATATTCGTTGAGAGTCGTGAATAACAGCCCTATGTTATACATCATGAGTCAGCTGCTTCTTGTCCCGCTAAAATGACAGAATGATGTTAGCTTTATATCTGACAGAATCAATCCCTCAAAAAAATTAAGAAAATCAAAATAGATCTGTGTAACTTTTCAGCTTGTACAATGACTAAGGACCTACATCTTCACTCATGCCATCAACGCTGCAAAAGATTCTCTCGCATATCCTTTATTTCAAAGGTTGTTACCTCATCCTCTGGTTTCCCAGCCAATTTCATCATGTGTTAAGTCTATCCAAACTCCTTTATTATTCCTGCAGGCTTCAGCCAATCTAGATAAAGAAGTCCAAATTCTTTGTTACCTGGAGCACAAGAAATGCTCCTTTTTTTGTTGGTGGCATACTGTATTCAGTGCAGTTGTTTCTTAACTTATCTGATGGGAAATAGAGAGCAATCTTTAAATAATTGCATGGAAACGATAGCAGAATGTTGGTGTAACTTTTAACTCTTTTTTTAGGCCTATGGAATTCCAGTTATCCCTGTAACCTGCCGAAATAGAAATATTTATTGATAATCATTATTGTTAAAATTCTAATCAACAATTCTTTTCTTAGTAAACAGGTGGTGAACTTCTTCAATATTTTGAACCTGAAAAAAATGAAGTGCTGCAAATGAAAAGTGTGCAAACAAGCCTGTTTTCCCTGTTCCAAAACAGCAGGTGTTTAGAATGAGTCACTATGCACTTTGACCATTGACTCCCGTGGTGTGTACTTTTTGGGGCAGGAAGTTTGACCCATCTTCCTGGTTACAAAGACGACCCTGTGTGCTCTTGTGTGCACTCATGTTATCCATCATTGTGGCTTTTCCTTTATGATTATGTATTCAGATGGGGAACGATCAATTTTTCCTTGTGTGCATCACAAAGTAATCTTGGCTAGTATCGGAAAGGACGAAGAGTATGGAATCTTGAAATAGCATCGCAAAGACAAAATATAGACTGATAACGTCGATACAACAGTGATGTTATCAGTATACCCCACAATATCAAAGAGCATGAAAGTTGTTAAGATGTGTCTTGTATCTTCGATATAATCCTTGTTAATCTTGCTCCAAACTTTTGTTGTGCACATTATTTGGTATCTTTAGTATCAGATCTAAAGCACTTGGACAGACTTTAAAGACAGCGAAATATTGGCAATAAGACAAGGAGCCACCCTTCCTCAGTTCTTGCATATGGGAAACACCCCTTTCAGACAACCAAGTTGGCACCGCGATCTCTATCCTTTCAGATGTGGTATTTGGAAAATTTTAGTAATCAACCTGTTTAATCACTGGAGACTTTTTAGTCTCATATATAGTAAAATGCATCCGCTATAAGCACATTTAACTCTTATTATGGGAAGTAAACTGTGACTAAATGTTTATTTAACCTTTTCGGATACTTTGACTGATTGAATTTTTATTTGATAATTTTGCAAATATATGAAGAAATCATGACAATTAAAATAGTGACAGTTTACATGAAGTTAGTTAGCTACGTACTTCAGTTACCGAACCTTGAAACAACACAGCATGTACCTTGTGGGGACAGTGACAGTTATACGTGATTTTGTATTATATCGGGCATTAAGTTAACATGAGATGGTGAGTCAGTAGTGAATTTGTTTTTGTCACACATCATATCTAGTTGAACAGTTATGTCCATGGTCTCTACCGAGCAGAACACTGATTGCTGAACTGATTTTTATTCAAGATAATCTAAAATTGAATAAAGTTGCTTTTTTTTAGCTTGTTGCAGTATTTCAAATCCATGCAAGTGGAATAATTCTCATAAAATGTAAAGCACTGACAGATACATATTATGTGACATTGAAGTGTGATATTGAAAATCTAAGAGTGACATTGAATGGCAGACTGTCATGAAGTTTGTGACATTGATTTATTGACTCAGTGTCCTTGAAATAATTATTATGACAAACCAAGTGCTGAAGACCTGTTGACATTATGGTTGACAGGGGGACTAGTTAGTCGGTGATAGTGACAGTGTGTGTCCATGGATACGGATCCGTTAGTAGGGTAGTCCAAAATCTCATGCAAAAAATTTGATCACTTCAAATGCCCAATTTGAAACTTAAAACTGAGAACACATAAACAAATACACACTCTAAAAACAAACGCCTGTTTTAAACAAATTTAAGTGTTAAGTTACATAAACACGTTTGAAAATAAACACTTTCTACCCGCATTAACAGATTTAAGTGTTTATCAAACTTAGAATATTTTCTCATGTATGGTTTCAGAAATTAATGATCTATTTAAACCAGGGAATTTTGAATATAAGATGACAATATGTCATAAAATGTCAGTAGGTAGCATATTGTGTCTTTTATCTTTGTTTGAATGCTCCCAAGTGCAAGAAAATGTGTATTATTTCTTTTCAATGAAAATTTCGAAGTCCTTTAAACACATAGTGTTTTTGCAAGTTTGCTGGATAAACACTTATAGTGTTAATCTTTAAGGAGGCAGACAATTTAAAACAACATCACAAGCAACCGACCATGAAATCACAGCTTTCTGTACTTAACACAGATTGGAAGGCATGCATTGTGACTTAAGTCTTCACTGAAGTAGCTTATAACTGGTAAGCACAACTTAAAATGGTATATTTAAATGCTATTTATTAAACAGCAAAGAAAGTTATTTAACTACATTTTGATTAAATGGTATTTATGTACACTATACGTTTGCTAAGAAGAACATGTCAATGGCAGTATCTGTACACAGCATAACATGCATTTTTACATTATTAATTTTCATTTTATCAGAAACATTTTGAAGTCTATCTAATTTCTAGATTTCAAACACATTTAATATATTTTCTGCACTGTGCACTGGGGAATGGGCAGAGATAGGGGGAGTTGGGGCCATATGTGCCCTGTGTTTTCATTGGTGTTTATAATTTGTATAAAATTTATTTGACACTCATGAGACAACCTTATTTTATTTTCAGCAGATACCTGGACTCAATCTTCGAGTGTTAAAATATTTTTGGAAGAATCCAGCTACAATTTGAGGCAAACCAAAATAATACAAAGTTCGCATCTACACTGTATCTAGCAAGTCACTGAGGTAAATATCACATTATAGTAAAGCAATACTATTTTGATAACATCAATCAACCATCTTTATAGACAGATGTAATTGTAGAAATTTCAATCATATTATTTAATCATATTTTAAAATTTTGGGATGAACTGGATTAGGAGGAGGTGGGCATATGATTGTTCATAAGGGCATGCTGTGCACCTGGAGGAACTTCAGACTTTTTTTTCAGGGATTTTTGATGGAGGTCTTTTCTTATATATCCAATTTAGGCCCTAACTAGTTTTTTCGAATATCTTTAAAAGGAGGAGGGTTGGTCTAGTGGTAGCGTTTTGGACTGCCAATCGCTGGCTCCAGGGTTCGAATCCAGCATTTTCCGGGTCACCTGGGCCTATGTTGGACAGCTGCTTCAATCATCCTTCATCTCATTGCCGTATCCTCCTCCTGTCCTAATTAGCCTATCAAGTGTATGAATACAGGACATAAAGCCCCAAACATCCATCCATCCAAATATCTTTAAGATATTTTGGTTGTTCATTGCAGTTTTGTATTTTGTAACTTTTTCTTTCCACAGCAATTTGGACCACAAAAGATCTGACAAAAAGACAGCTGCAACATAAAGCAAAGGAGAAAAATGAAAGAAAAAGCCACAAAGTCTTGGAGGTAAATATTTAGCATAATTAACATTTGGTTAACAGTGGCGTATTTAGGGGGGGGGCCATGGCCCCCCTCTCAGGCCAAAAATTAACATGGAAGAGATAGGAAACGCCGCGGAGCGCCCCGTGTTCACCCCATGTAATGGCCCCCCCCCTCAGGCCATTTCTAGATACGCCCCTGTTGGTTAACATGCCTTTCATAATACCTATGTTTATAATCTCCTGGTTCTGTGGCTTTGCTTTTGATACATCCAATACTTTCAAATAAATTAATTTACCAAGACTTAGTGTCACTTGGACATTGTTTAGATTGGCCATTAAATTGTTGGTTTATTTTATTCTGATCATATGGGGTAAATTTTAAAACTATTGTCTGGTCCCCACTATCCCTGAACAGTTCTGCTCCAAAATAAGTTGAAAGCATGCCCTGATTCTCACTGATGAATTAACTGCAAGTCATATCCTTCATACATGATTCCCTAAAGATCTGCATAGCTGCACTTCCTATTTTTTTCACCATTTCAGTAAATTTCTGAAAATTATGTATGATGAGATATTATGTCAATATTCATGATATATTATGCCTAAACATTTAATAGTAAACAAGGATTCATACATTTGCAGGAGGACAACATTGACAAGGATGACTTAACATTGAAGAAGGTTCCTCGTTCTGGAAACATCTCATTCCAAATTTTTGCACTCCAGTCGCTTTCTCAAATGGATTTATACCGTTGCTGAGGGACAATCGTTGTCGCAATCATATTTGAAGCTTTTACAGAGGCAATGCACTTCTTGTGTTAAGGACCTTGACTATCCAGTAATATTTGGACAGCTTCTTGAATGTTAAAACATCATTTGATTGTATTCTAAAATAGTCATATCCATTTTCAAAGAAAAACTATTAAAAGAAATTTGACTGTTATGTGAGAACTTGTCACTTTTTCTGCAACGCCTAAATGGATTGCATTCAGAATCAAAAAATTTTTGAATGGCATAACATCAATGATATGGATTATCCAGTGGAGTAACGGGATACCATTAAAATGCAGACAAAATGATGACATGGTAAGATTTTGACTGTACACCAATGTACTAACATAGGGTCTTCTGTTTTTCATTACAATAGGGTATGATGGGGGGAAATTCAAATGCAGTATTCACAACATGAAAAACCATTTGATTGGGAATATGATTTAGTTGTTGAATTTCTTTGAGAATTTTGCAAGGTTTTATTGTATACTTGCACAATGGTTGAATATATCCGTCAGTGTCCGTGCTCAATTGAAGAATAAAATATGTGCATGTACTATCTATTTTCTTGTCATTTTTCATTGGGTTTCATAGGGGGCTAAATTATCCCGAACTTTAAGCCAAATCCTGCCCCTGTGATGACTTATTACCTAATGGTGGCTTGAAATTGTCAAATAAAAGAATGTAAGTTTCAATGGTTAATCCATTCAATTATCCCATCAATTAAAATGCACATTTTTTATAAATATGAAATTTTTAGAGAGAATATGGGTCAAAGGTGATTTCCCCACCTCACCCTGAAATGTAAAAAAACAAAAAACCAAGGACAGCCCACTTATGCACTTTCGGGGGAGAGCAGGCACAAATATATACCATCCAGTTTTTTTTGGTGTAAATACGTTAAGTAGCATTAGTGATAGCTTGGTCCAGAGTTTGAATCTAGCTCTTGTCGGGTCACCTGGGCCTATGTTGTATAGCTATTTCTTCACTTGGTATAGAGTGCAGAAATACAGGAAGTAAAGCCCCAACCACCCGTCCATCCTTCCATCATTAATATTAGCAGTCATCATCTGGTTATAACAAGTAGCCTTTTAAAATTAATGAGGATAGTTAGTTTAATTACATAATATTATGAAGTATTGAAATTCAATTTAATCTATATTTTCATTTGTACTGTTTTTTTATAAATTGTTACTTGATTTCACTATTTTAACCATGTGATTTATTCAGAAAGCAGCTGAACAACTGATATTGTGATGTACATTAACAATGTGTTAATACTGCAACACCAGAGTGTTTAATTATAAATGCTTTTTGTTTAACACTTTAATATGATAAACACCTTCTCTGCAGTCATCCTGGAAAAACATCGAGTGTTTAAGATCAAACACTTTTATTGTTATAAACACTTTTTAGTGTTAATAAAGTGTAACAAGCTATTAAAGCGTTTTTGTGTTTATAATCAAAGACACTTAAATGTGTTTAAAATCAAAAACACTTAAATGTGTTAAAAATCATAAACACTTTCACGCGTTTATTAAGTGTAACAAAAAAGTGTTTATTTTAGTGTTGTTCCTTAAGCACTTGCATGCAACATTTCTGCAGAATTGGTTTTAACATTTGAAGCCAATTTTTTAGAACAAAAAAACTTTAAAATTGACTCTATGAAGATCTGTTCTCACTTGATTAAGTATAAAAGATGAGTCTATTGATAGGGAGTCATGAACATACTCATAAAATGGTTATTTGATTAAAAGAAATTGCCATTATCACCAGACTTCGCAAATACTAATTATTTTGAGGTGTGCTGATGGCTAATGTCATATTAAACTTCAACGGCTTTGCACAATCTCTAAATATTAATCAATTTGCCTGAAATTTTAACACAATAACCTTTATCTATGTCACACCAGAACACATAATTTAAATCAAGGTCATTTAGATGTAAATGGTTTTTTATGTATGCCAATTGTGCAACCCTTGTAAAATGAAAGGTCTTTGATTTGACTTGAACGTACTAATGGAAGGAAAAACATAATTGATAGATTCGAAATGTCATGCTTACAGGTAATTTGGCTGGAAATAGGGATGTCCTACAAGCAATTTGTTGGCAATTCTAATACTGGCATTCTGGCAATTCATTTGGCACTGTCTTTGATTTGGCGGTTACAATCAATAGAATTTACTTGGCAATTACAATACAGCTTATTTGTCAACTTGTATTGCATGCAAAATATAGTCAGATTGAGGCAAGGAAGACATCATCAGCTGGCAACGTTTGTCTGCAATATTTGTATAGAGTGTGATAAGTTCATATTTGGCATCATCAATCAGGCTGGCAAATATTTTTGTGTGAAGTTTCTAAACATAAGCCAAGATGTTTGGTGGTAAACTTCCGCTAGTTTTTCTAAAGGAACGTATATAGATAAACAAATGAATTTACTTTGAGCTGGGTGTAAAAGCTGCAATTCGAGTTTAGCAGTTTTGTCTTGTGTGGCCAAATGGCCTGCCAAGAATTCCTGGCTATCTTCATACACTTTGCATGAGCTCAAATAGACTTATCAATATTCATAGTGGCATTAACATTGGTGGCCCACAGCCACAAAACAATGATGAGACAATACTGTTCTTATTTAGCCAGGACTTTAAGGTCAATATATACTCAAGCTTAAATACTATCTGGGCACTTCCAGAATATTATTGCCATTTTCTTCTGGAAATATTTCATTCTTCATATTGCGGAATCTTATAATGGAAGCATCAGCTTCCCCACAAGTCAACTGACCAAGCTGTATCTTGGTCCATAGTTGTGTTTCATCACACTGAATAAGATACCAAATTTCAGCTTGATCTATGAATATTTAGGTGTGCCTCCAGAAGCGTATTTCTTGCTCATTTTTCAGGAAAAGTTACATTTCCGTCTATGTTGAACTTCGTAGTTTGCAATATCTTGACTAATTTGACAGATAGAAGAAAAGGAGTAACATATTTATATTCTATGTACTGAACAATCCCTTCAGAATGGTATTCATATGCTTTCAATAAAATAATTCTGGTGCTGTACTGCATTGGGGCAGCAACCTTTGCACTGTGCACATCAGGTAACACCAGGTTAGGTTTTGCCACTTGATAAAAAATAAAACACACTTTTATATCAGTGGATTCAGAATTTGCAAAACTGATGTTTATGATCACCTAAATTTTATAGCAGTTGGAATTTATATAAGCTGAGTTGGAAATTATAAGCTGCGTTAAATTGGACACACGTTTAAGTCAAAGTATTCTCCATGAAGCGTCAAGCACTGGTATGTGCCTGTCATGTAAGTGTACAATGTGCCATCGACGTGACATTGGACATCAGCGAGACAGACATTGAATGGCCGACTGTCACAAGACACAGAGTGTGGCATTGATCTTTTTTATGACCTGGACAAGCCAATGACTTTGACAACTCAATGACATTTGCGATGATGAGGTGTTTTTCAGGGACAGGTCACAGATGACACTTGCAGCTGGTGACATTGAGCCATGAGGGATGATCTTTGAATGATCACAACCTTGAATGTTGGATGAGGTATACCTGCATTGCATGAGGAATCTTTGGTATTTTTGTAAAGTAGGACACTGATGGCTATTCTCACTATATGCAATACAAGTGATTATTGGTCACACTGATGGAAATCTTGGTATACTCTCCTAGAAAAAAAAAAAAGTAGGAAAGGATTGCATATAATATGACAGCATTTTTCTTTACATCCATCTTATTTTCTAGTCAGTGATATTGGCCTATAGGGAAAAAAATTGTCATTGATCCTATAAAAGGTGGGTGCTAATAATCATGTATCAGAGATGCCACCTGAGAGTCAAACTTTTGCTGTGTCCTCCTGTGCTATATACCTAGTCATAAATACAGGAAGTAAAGCCTCAATCATCCATCAACAAATTTAACCACTGAAACACTGCTACATTCCAACTGCATCTGCTCCATATTAAATCTGCTCCATATTAATGGAGACCGTCAGGTCTCGGCCCGTAGGGCCGTGACCAGAGGTCTTCAAATGGTAGGAAACAGAGCTGTACTCACACAGTTATGTGGTGATAAACTAGGCAAATCTTGAGGATGCGGCAAGCAAAAAGTGGCACCGTGATTATGACGTCATGTCTAATAACTACACAATAGTGATGACGTCACAACACAGTTTACCAGGGATGACGTCATGATTTACATGGTGCTATAAATAAACCAGGAGTGCTGCAGTAACATTTCATGACGCCACCACACTTGCACTGGACACTGTAATGGACAGCAGAGCCAAAGATAAATAATTTCCTGCTCGGTATCAGTGAAATAAACACATGTTCTGGGCAGTCTGAAAGTAAATAGTTACAATTTATAATTTTTCACATGTAGATGACACATGTATAGATACAGATGTTGAACAATAAAATAACTGGAAATTATAGTTATGTTACATATATGTCCAAAGTAAGAAAAAAATATTCAAGCATGTTTTAAATAAGACAGTATTATAATAGAGCTTACACTGTGGAATAAATTATTTTTTAAAAACCCTGTACTGGATAAAATTTACATTGGGCTAATTTTTGTTGAAAATATTTTGTCCTGACGGTCTCACCATGCTTTGGCATTATCATATTATCTGTGGCTGTTATTGAGGGCACAGCATCACCTTGAAACACATATGAGGCATCAAGTCAAAACTCATCATTCTTGTCTTTGGAACTTCTTAAGAAGTTTGTCAACAAAGAGAAAATACAAATAAGAATCGTTTGTGTTGAACCAAAAATGTGTTTTTCAGGCACGAACTGTGTCACTCACAGATAGGAACTCAAACTTGACAGAAAGACACAGAGAGAAAATATGAATATTTGACATCAAGATGAAAAAGTGAGATTTCTGAAGGAAGTTATATTATATAGCATGTGTTGCAAGATCATTATGTGCATTGTAAGGAGGTTTTAGAAATATATGTATCATAACAGGTGAGTCGTAAGGCCCAAGAGTTTTACAATCCCTCGGGATTGTATAACGCAAAACATTTCATAATCACTTTTTTCTTTAACTGTATACCATGCTGGGCTCAATCACTGATACAAATGTCCTTCAATACTAAATCTAATTTTTAAGTTTACTGTTATCCATAACACAGGGTTTAATTTCAGCTATTCCATGGACTAATGGACAGCAGTCTTGATAATCCGTCTTCTTGTTGGTGAGTCATCCATTTACCCCAGTTGGCCTGCCTGAGTGCATAAACGCAGGAGATAAAACTGAAATAATTTGTCCATTCTTTTCGGAGCAAAATATTGTCCAGTGAAATGCATTTCATGCCAAAATCAATCTGTCATTTTGTGGGCGAAGTTATTCATTCCACACCAGCTAAAAAGAGTTCACATAATCTTTTTTCAAGGTGATAATCTTACTCAAGGCCATGCATTCAATAGCCTCTAAAATCACCCACATAATGCTTTCATAGTGCTGTGCATAGACCTTGAACCTCCTCAATATTTCGTTGCAAGAGCCAAACAGCCATGAACAGTCATTTCAGATTTATGTCATCATTAAGTTCCCAAAAATGTTTAATGTAACACCAAAAAGAGTTCAAATTTGAAAATTGGATAGGTTCATCAGTAGTCCGTTGTGAAAACAATATCTTGTTCAAGGCCACAATTGGCAAGGAAGAAATCAACATTAAAAGGCAACATATTGCAAAGTTCGAATATTATCTTGTATAAGATAAACTTTAAAGGACTATGGGCATTAGGCAAAGAAATAAGTAGGGGAGACCGGGGCTAGTTGAATCGCGGGGTTAGTTGAATATTCACTCTTATTCCCCGGGGTTGAATTTTTTTACCCAAATTTGACTTCTGGCAGATTATTTATTCGTCAAGGCATAACATCACTTCCTACATGAGCCATATTTCGAATTGTGTACTTCACTAGGCTGTTAAGTTGATTTTTGTGCACCTGAAGTAAATATTTTGAGTTGAAATAATTTTGACCTGTATGCTATTTGAACTATTTAATGCAACATTTTTTACGATAAGTTGGAAGCCTTTGGTATCACAAATCAACAGGCAAAGACATTTTTTGGTAAGCCTTTGATTAAAGTGCTATAATGGGTGACCTAAACCACATGGTGGGTTGGGGCTAGTTGAATCATTTTCCGTGGGGTTAGTTGAAATGCTGAAGCAATGCTATGCATAGTCTCGTTATTAACAGCAAAGTAAATAATCATTACTGCATTGTATAGTTTGATCCTATTGTTGTTTTTTGCTGAGATAACATACATCAGAAAAAAGGAAATAGGATGACTGCCTGCTGAAATACCCAGGCAGCCCTTGAAGAAGCCTTAATTGCTAAATGAAAATGTTGAACAACAGCACAAGAGTGTTATATTCTTCAGGTAACAATATATTATTTATTTATACAATATCAGTGTCTTAAAGCAGAAAAAGAGAGGCTTTGGCACTGGTCATTTTAATAATCGAGTTATTACCAGCAGCCAAGCCGGCCATTTGCTGTCATTGTAATGAAGCGTTCCCACCTTAATACAGTGCAGGAAACAGACAGCATCCTAAACGCCATTTCCCCATTGACTTGTCTCCTTACAAAGATCTTTCGTCGCAGTTAACATCACAACCATCTCATTTTTTCCAAAGATTTCAAAGTTTTCTTTCAAGTTTGATATTGCTGCTTTTTATATGTTTTCAATTAAATTCTGAAATACATAATTCCTAATGTTGAACCTAATTGCTATTTAGGAATCAGTTGTTGTATTATAAATGTTTATTGAACAAATTTTTATCAGTAAATATGATTTTTGCTAGTTTATTCTCAATGATTCAAGTAACCCCATGCGGTGTTTCAACTAACCCCGGCCCCGGGGTTAGTTGAAACACTTGATCTCGTGGTACTTTCAAGCTCATTGTGCAAACTTGTCAATATTTTAGACAAACTTGTTCATTGGAATGATGAGGTGAATACTGCAGCTAGCCCTTGCTAAAAATGTTGTAACTGCATCTACTACCATAAGCTCAGTAGAACGTGGCAAAAAATTGGCGATTCAACTAACCCCGGTCTCCCTACTTGTCCATGACATGTTTGAACAGAGAAATTTAAAGCTGCTCTTCATGTCGATGCAATTAGATTTTTCTAAATCAGGAATCGAACCCTGGAAATTCATGAAATAGTTTTAACAGCAACACTCTTTGTCATCTTGACCAAATTGAGAGGTTTAAAGCATTGACGTACCAAAATTCAATCCTGCAATCTGAAGCGATGACAAAGAAACTTCAATGTTACTTCTGACATTCCTGACTTCAATGCTACTCACAACTTCAGAAAATTTCTTCAACTGCATCAGGCATCACCCAAAATGCCATACCCACTTAGAACTGAAACACTAAATTAGAATTCCTGTCGCATTTAAGGCTTCATTATATTGGTGTCACCAGAGAAGTTCTGGAACGGAGCAGCAAGGAACACTTAATGAGTTCCAGTGCTTGAACTTTGAAATGACACTTCATTAAGTAGTGCTGTTACATCTGGCTCATCAAGGTTTCATGATGCCATTAATTTAATTAGCTGCTCTGAAGAATTCAAAATTGGAAATTACATGTGCTTATAAGCCGCTTGTTTCAAGAATTTGCACATTAAATATTAAACATTGCAGTTCTAGAAAATTTATAAACGATTCTATTGAGTGTTGGCTATGTGCTATTCAACTGTATATCTGACCTGGCTATCTCCTTAAAGAATGTACATAAATTGTGAATATTCAGGAAATGCCCACTAGTAAATTGCATGCTCCCCAGGTGCCCCCCCCCCTGCTCTAGGGAGCCTGGTTACACCAGTGACCAGTCAAAGGTTTTGTCACAATGGTATTGAATTGAACAGAATTGATTTTAATGTAATTGAAACAATCAGAACAAATGCCGTTTTTGGACACTGACAAGGACAGCATGCTTGCATCTCCTTTGATTTTTTCTATTACAAATAAGAAGAATCTTTTTATCTAAATAAATAAATCAAAAGGTGTCTGTGCATTATATTTGTACGTGTTTCATGACTAATTGCAAATTTCATACCTCTAAAGGATTTGGCAAGCTTTTCAGGCAATGCAGGCAGTCCTTAATCATTCAACAATGTCACATGTAGTAACTTGAACATGTAAAGTATTGGTTATGCCATTTACTATTCTAAGTGACTTCGCCTTTCTGTCCATTTAATATAAATGAAGACAGATTAGTTGTTTGTCATGAAGTAATCCATTAAGGCAGCTTGATCCATTTTTAATGAGTAACTTGTTAAGACAGGTTTGTTTGCATGTATAATAGAGTAGGGGTTGCAAAACCTTCATGGTAAGTTTTTGCCTTTCATGATTTTTTGACTGCTAGAAATATAGCTTTGCCTTCATACTCCTCATTGAGTAATGGCTGACTTCCAAGATTGAACAGGCTCAGCAGGGTTGGGGGGGATGGGCAAATTGTTAAGGCTATTTAGATGGGTATTATCAGTGGCAATATCTACATAATATTATTCATACAGACTTTCAAAGTTATCTGAGAAATAATGATTACAATACAAGAGGTATCTAATAGAAACAAAACCATCTAGCATCGGAAGAAAAACATCGTTTTAATGCTTATAAAATATGTCTTTGGGAGATACTAAAAAACATGCAAGTCAGTTATTTTGGGAAAATGCCTGGATCCATGAAAATGTAAATGACACCTGGAGACAATGAAAAAATTCCCACCTAGCAATTGAGTCACAGAGAAGGTTATCATAGACAGGGTGGCTCAAGGGCACATTTCCCTCTTTCTGGCTTTTATGCTATCTATCTGTACATCTATCAGTCTATCTAACTATTGATATATCTATCTATTAATCGATCTTCTTTCTATTTTTGTGACAGTTGAAAAAACATATGCATGACATTCATAAGCATTATGTTGGATTCAGATTTTTACTCAATGTCTTTCGTGAACTGTGCAGTTTCGACATTCTGTGAATTTACATCTTTCTATTTTTGTGAATGACACTTTCTTTCAAAACCATCTGTATGACACTCATAAGCATATTTTGGATTCTGATTTTTACTCCATGTCTATCGCGAAATGTGCGGTTTCTACATTCTGTGAATTTGCATCAGCAACTCTAAGAATCTGTGAGGTCTGCTTTGCATTGAGGGATGATGAATAAGCCTTTCTTATTCACTTCTGATCTGTGCCTTTGTTATTTACCATCCTCACTTCTGATCTGTACTTGGAAACACCAAAAAACCACACAATGGAGAACAAAACAGGCAGTCCAAGACAAAACCATCAAAAAGGTTGAGATCGAGCGAACAATGGGATCTGTGGTCGTCAAAATTGTGCACCAAGCCCCACTCCCCCTCGCTAGCTTGGAGCTTGCTGGTTAGCAGTGGGTGACAGCTGGGAGTGAGTTCTTTGCAAAGCAATATGGTCTGGGGAGAGTTGAAATGTGTGGGCCTCGCACTTAAGAAATCTTAGAAGCTGGCTATTTTCACTGTATCTCCACTCAGCGGCATCCATCCAACATCATATCAAAGACGTAACTCTCAAAAAGACACTACTGCTGCTGCCTGCTACAAGTTGTTGAAGTGCTGGTGGCTGCTTTCAGGTGTTTTCCTGAAAAACTACAGAATAAAACAAACAAATGTGGCAACATATTATAAACACTACAGTAACTGTGAAACCATATATATATGCAACATCTTTCTTTGGTGCGCTATCATGATTGTATCATCCTTCTTAAAATTAGCCTAATTCTTGAAATATCAAATAATTCTTTAGCAACCCAATGAAGTCAAGCAAAGCATGTCTAATGAAGTTTTTTAGGATAAGGGAACTTAGCTGGCTACTAAGACCCTAAGGCCCCTTATGCTTGGTCGTGGTTCCTTAGAGGGATTACAGAACTGTTTTTCTCAGCTTTTGTATAATTTCATTGCAAAGTTTCTGTGTTTGTCATAATATTGAGATTAAATATAAATATCCTAATGTGTGAAATAAACAAAGACCAGATTGTGTGCAAGCATAGACTGCGCTTGAGCAAACCCACAATGCAATGACAAGGTTTACATGCATTACAGCAAATATGAACATTTTTTAAACCTTCGGCAAAGCTTTAAATTACGTACACAAAAATCAAACTTAATCGATCCATATAAGACCATAAAATGTGCATTGTTAAACAGAGGCCTTCTGTTAACACCATGAATTTGGTGTATGCATCCTCCTTCTTCAAACATGTACATTAACATAAATATTGTGGAATGGATATTTCTATCATTTGTCAGTGGTGCCTGGTACATTTGCAGTTGTGAATTATTCAAATTTTTACCAAAAAAAAAAAAAAGTAGGGGAGACTTAGGTAAGTTATGTCGTTTTTGCCTTGGGGTGATTTTCCATTTAAAAAAAGGCTTACTTTGTGAAGCAATTAAAACAATGTGACACAACAATTAGGGAGATAATGGTGGACCTTCACAAAGAGTTCTATCTTGCACATCTGAACCATGTGTTGCTGTAAGGTTTATCACTGGATTAGTCAGGTTCGTTGATCCCTTTTTTTAAAACTTTTTTCACATATTTTAATCATTCATATAATATTTGCAGCATATAACTGGTTTGTTATAGTATTTTATATTGACACAATTTATTGGTTGTCTAAATGTATCATATCATGCCACCAGTCACTCCAAAATTGGTTTGGGGACAATGTCACTCAAATTACAGCGTAAGTGTTACTCACAATTCTGACAACATATCAGTTAAACAATAACATGTTAAATTATAAGTTACATGGGGCAGGAGACATTCATGTTGCTAATTCAGCGCTGGCCAATTGTAAGTTTTATCTATAAATTTTGAGTACAGAATTTTCACAATCAAAAATGACATTTTTGTCTGGTTCAGACTGAGCCAAGACCCACACCATCAGAATATGACCATCAATGGAGGCAGGTCTCGAACCTCCAACAGTAGCTTCATGTATCAAATTAGGGAATCATCTGCCTGATTTAGTTTCAAATTAACGATGGTTTATAAAAGTTACAACCTGCCCCAGTCTCCCCTAGTGAGAATTAGAGTAAATTCTGGAATGCATGCAGCATTTACAGTACAGTTTTTTTTTTTTTGGTTTGGAAGATTATCTATCTCATTGATAATTTCAAACCAAAATTATTGATTTAGAGGCTCTGAAAATCAAGTAATTATGTTTTGGTCTAGACCCCATCCCCTATCCAACATCCTTCCAATAAACAGTTTGATTGTACATATCTGAAACTTTTGCAAGTATATCAAGGTATTTTTTTCCAGAAAAATTGATGGCACATGCTCATCACATTGTTCCAGCAAGAGGACTGTGCAGTCGTGGGTTTGCTGCAGCGCTTCTTGATTTGTCAGTTTTATCAAGATTATGTATGTGTTGGTAAAACAATGCAAGTCAGTTAACTGGTGTGTTTTCCTCAGTATGGGCTTGATGAACCAAAGCAAAACGAAATCTGCAAAGTTTGTCAAACAAAGGATTTTCACCTAAGGCATTCTCACTTCTGTAATCCTTACAAGGGGACATTCTTAGTAGATTTCATGCTCTGCTAGTGGATGGAACTAACATAAGTACCCATAAGTACTTATGTTTGGCTGTTAGTGGATTCTTAGGTGCCTTACAGTTGTCATAAGTAGCCAAATGTGCTGTAAGGACCCATTTAAGGGGCCATGGCTACTAGTGTTCTTCATGTCTTAGTAACCACCTTAGTTCCCTTATCCTGAAAAACTTCAATAGATTCATTAGTAGTTCTAATCTTGAGCTATTCCGACGAAACAATTTATCAAAGTGGTACAGAAATGTACTAAGCTAAGGTGAATATCAGGATATGGTTCAAACCCCAGTGCCACTCAACCTTGTCCTTTGCTTCTTTCCACAGTTAGTAATTTGCTGGTTTCACTGAAGGTAGCTTAATTACTGAAGCAAAGCGAAAGAAGGAATGCCTTTTTGGTCATGCATTGTACAGGTCAGCACTTCGGTACCGCACTCAGTCACTTGATCTACTACCAATGTGGGCCCTGCTTCTGGGGCTGCGAATGCAGCACTCTAATGTCGTTTCAGCTTCATTGGGATACCTTTCAGCATCTTTCGGCAACTTTGCAATCCATCTTCTTTCTTAATGCCTCACATTTGTTTCGGTTCATTCCGAATCAAGCGTCAATAAATCTTGACGAAAGGAGAGCCCCCGAATCTTTCAAAAATCTAAGTGGCAATCTTTGTGACAATCTGAGCAAAAAAGCCTTTAGAAAATCCTGTGAAAATCTTCTGGGCTTGTTGATATTGATAGAAGTCAAGCAAAGCATGTCTAATAGATTCATTAGTAGCCTTTCAAGCTTCCCTTAGATCAAACACCATTCCAGACCTTTTAATAATGAATGACATAACAGGGTGTTTGGCAACCCTGGGGAAACCTCCCTCAGGAACAAAACCTTAGAACACACAGAAACTCAACACCGTCTGGTTCTACCTGTGAAATAGGAACAATGACAGACAGAAAACCATTATGAATCATTGTTAGAGAGGACAAAGAGTTTCAAATAAGAATTTGAAACTACATTGCAGACGTCACGTTATATTACATCTACAGAGTTAGGCAAATTATCTATTATGTGGATTTTAGAGCACAAAAATGAGGTCTGTTCTTCATTTCGATGTGTCTATGTTGAGAATAAAAAAGATCCAAATCTTATGGTGTAGAATAAACTGGTTTAGTAAACAGAAAGACTGCGATGGTTTGGACTTTGTAAACATCATGTATTAATGCATTCTGGACTGGTAGATTAAATTAGATGAGAGTAAAACACTAATGGGGCAAGGATGAGGGAAACTACTGTCTGAAAAAGATCTTGGTGACCTGGCCAGAGCTTAAAATAATTATCGAACTTTGGACCCAGCAATGGGTAGCCTAGAGCAGTAACTAATGAGCTGAACTCCTTTTCCACACAAGCTGCCTGATAATAAGTAGACATATTGTGCTCTTATAGAATAACGATAAATTAAAGGGAGAGCCTTACATATCTCAGCTCTCCATGACGACTGAATCGTGTTGGCTATAGCGCACTCCAACTAATAACCAGCACAGTGCATTTTTTAACATAGTAACTGGGAGAACAAATGGTCTCCCATGCAGTGGACAGAGTTGGTCTTCCAGTAGCTCATCAAATAGCTCGCTGTCACTGCTAACAAACAAGGAATCAGCTCATGTGAGTTGGCTCAACCCATGAGAGCTGCATAAGGGCAGTGTCTTGACAGAAAACTATAGCAAACATGCAGAGACCATCAAGCCTTTTATTACTTTATCAGCCATCCAGCTCAACTTAATATACCTCATGAAACACATTTGAGTGTTGTTGAGCCTATTACTGTGACATTCATTTTCTATTTGTCATGCATTCTGTTGAAAACCATTAAATGTGAGGTACACAACCATATTGACAAAATTTGTTTTTCTAGAAGCACTTTTTATATGATATTATGTATAATACAGCAGATTTTATATAGCGCCCATTCCAGAAAAATCTGCTCACCGGTGCTCATCATACTGAACGACAATCATCATACCAATCATTATAGTGTTTACCTCTGGACATGGCCGCAGTGGGGTTTGAACCACCATCCACTGCGCCAAAGGCAGACATGCTAATCACTATGCCAAGGAGCCACATATCATTTCACATACCACCTATTCCAGATAAATCTGCTGGTAAGTGCTCATGACAATGAGTGGCAACCCTACCAACACTGACAGTGATAACTTCAAATTATTCAGCTATATTTAGTCCAGTCTATTTGTGAAAAATAACCCCTCAACCCCAAAAAATTGCTACAAAAGGTTTTTCAACTGATTGTGTTAGGTGTAGGTGTACTTTTTAACATACTAAAAGTTTACCAAAATCGGACCATTGGAAATATGTTTTTTTCAAGATGGCGTCCAAGATGGCCGACGAAACCTTCAAATGGCAATAACTCGGGAACTATCCACTCAAATTTGATGATCTTTGCATCTAAACCTAGGTTTTCGTGGTCAAGGAACACATTGAGAGCATCAAAAATAACATTGGACCATTATTTAACATTTACAATGCTAATATGGTGTGAAATATGGTTGCCGACACCTCGATAAAGTCAAGCATTCACTTAGATTTGACAATCGTTGTATCAATTGCCAATTGAAAGAATGCAGCTGCTTTAGTTGTCATTGAGTGAAAAAGAGAAATGATTCATTGCATCATTATTCAATTTAGTTAACAGCAATTGGCCATAAATGAACATTAACTTTGAGAACGCCTTTGTTTATAAAGTCAATTAACACTGTTCTGAAGTCATCAATTATCCACCATTTTTGTCTTAAGTGTTGTTGGCATTATCACAGTTTTTCAGTTCGGCATTGATTATATACAGCAGTGGGCCCACAAGAAAGTCAAATTCGATGATCTTTGCATTCAATTTGGGGGCGAGAACACATTGAGACATTGGACAATTATGGAGCTTTTAAACTCCAATATGGCCATAGTCAATTTTTCGACTGAAATTTGAACCATTCTCTTCCCTGTAAGGACATCTTGAAACTAGCATCAGAAAACATGACAAAATCCCCTATTTTAGAATGCAGGTTTGCAAAGTATCCTTGAAACAGGGTATTCTTTAAGGAATTTCCGATTTTTATTTTACTATGACTGCAGGATGGTATTTTCTGGTAGATATCCCTTGGCTTCAGACAGGTAACACCAAATTTGATATGCCAACAGGCCTCCATAACTGTATGAGTTTAAATGTTTGCGGGAGAGGTGTGGTGCTATTAGTATTATTGATCAGATTGGAGACTGCCCAGTGCCCACCATCTTACACGTTTACCCAATGTGAGTGATGTGATCTTTCACTTGCCAAGCATAGATAATGACACAAGGGGGCCACTATTTGATGTCCCATCTGAATGACATCCACGCAGGATTTTGCTAATGATTGACCACTGAAGATTTTGGGTTCTCCAACCAAGGTTCGAACCCATGCAGGCAAAGACCTTCAGCAGAGCAGGTGGGAACCATTTTAAGACAACTCAGCCATCCTGCTGCTCAAATCCTGGACAATCCTCAGTTGCATTCTTCTCGCCCATGACAAATATGTACTCAGGATACAAGGGTTGCTTTTTGTCCATATCAGACTTCGTAACCTCTTGAAGAAGCAAAAGTTTCATGCTATCATAAATTTTGACCAGCCCTTGACTTGGAAAGCACCTGAAATTGTTATTGATGCACCACAAAATAAGAATTGTTACCTTGTCAGGGAGTTTCCATCATTGCATGAACTTTCTGAGTACTATTGGGACACTGACAGAGGGAACAGGAATGAATAAAATGTGTGAAACCATCTGATGTGGCTGAATTATCAGAAATGGTTGACATGGCTGATAATCAAGGCAATTGTATTGGGTTGGTTCCTGCATTTGCAGGGATTTCAGATTGCTTAGGGACCGTTCAGAATTTATGACTAGGGGGGGGGGGTGGGAGTTTTGCTGGAACTTCCCGTCAAAAATTGATACCCCCCCTTGAGTTTCATGCGGATTTTTAGTACCCCACCCTTAGGTTTCACGTGTATTTTTAGTACCCCCCCCCCCTGACATACAAAGCAATACACTCATATATACTGTTATACATGGCAACACGTACAGATTCGCGTCATTTTGCAGACTTTTGCACGTAAAAAAGTCCAAATAAAGTGAGTTTATGCGTGTTTTTAAACTTTTTTCTTTGTTAAAATTTCTTACCCCCCCTTGGAAGTGTTGTCAAAAATTAATACCCCCCTTGAAACACGTTTGAAAAGTTAGTACCCCCTGGGCCAAAACTCCCACCCCCCCCAGTCATAAATTCTGAACGGTCCCTTACTTGCATGTATGTTTGCCACAGCAGGTCATTTCAACTAATTGAGGTGTGCTCATTACTGACTGCAAGGAATGAGCAACCTTGAGAATATACATCTTGATGTTAACCTGTTACAGGGGAGTTTCTAACTGTTCCTTGTCTTCATGGTTGTTGACAAAGCAAACAATGCTGGGGACTGTGGGCAGGACTAAATAGCAACCTTGTAACAAAAGAAATTTTAATGAGGTTTTTAATGAGCACTGGTTGTCCAACTGGAAGCAGTGGGATGGCTGAGGAGCTGCAGAAGCTTTGGACATAATCATGATAATCTGCACCTTCTGAATTGTGCAACAGTGCAATGCAAGATTCCGCAGACCAGACCTATTATACATGTTTTAAGTCCAAAACACGCAGATACATTGGAAGCATGCATCAAAAGTCTTACTTTGGGTACTACCCTGAGAATTGTCAAAAGACTATTAGCTTGACAGATGTGACTGTGCATGACCTCAAAGGGATTGGGAAAGAGATCATAGAAGATATTGTCGGAAAATTAATATTTACCAAAAAATCGGAAACACGAGGCAAAAACTTTTTAGAAT
Source organism: Platynereis dumerilii (assembly GCA_026936325.1). NCBI lineage: Eukaryota > Metazoa > Annelida > Polychaeta > Phyllodocida > Nereididae > Platynereis > Platynereis dumerilii. The sequence goes on along the minus strand of JAPTHN010000042.1, from coordinate 1,689,478 downwards.
ATCTCTGCCTTGTAGACTGCTCCTGACTGTGCCATTGATCCTGCACTCCTCTTTCTAAAGTTCCTTGGTGTGTCAAGATCAGGAAATCTTTCCCCAGATGATATATGTTGAGTTATGAACTGACACCCTATCATAAACTTTGCAACTAAAACAGAGTTTTCAGACAAAAGGAAAGACTTCTTGTCTCTTGACAAGAACAAGGCACACATGATTGCTCTAATCAGCACTACACCAACAGAGGATATATATCACATCATCAATTCACCTGGCGATGCACATGTTGATATTGTTAGGTGGTGCAGATGTTGATAAAGTTAAGGCACCTTTGAGCATGTCTGTCTTTGCGCCAAAACTTTGGCAAAGATACCGATTTGCTGTACTTGTTCCTACTCAGTACAGCAAAATTTATAATTAGGCCAACTATTTCGGTTCTGACACCAATTAACATTCAAAAGAACGCAGAGCTTGTTACATTAATTTTACTTGTTGAAACAAATATCAGGAGATGATGTACACAGTGAGTTTCCCTTCATCCATGCTTACTTGGGCTGTGATTCATGATCCTGAGTAATTGGCATCAGAAAAGTTGCCTTTTCATAAATTAGTGAAATCTGATCTTGTCATGAAGTGCTGTGCAGGTACATTCATATGTTTAAATAAATCTTAAGAGATTATGATGGCAGAATTGGGCAAAGGTATGATGATTGCTGTCTTGGTGGAAAGTCCAAGAATAAACTTTCATTACTGTGTCACAACATTTTCACCAAGAAGGTGGCGTCTGCTAAGGCATCTGTCAACCTTAAAGGACTCCTTCCAACTTCCCCTACACATTATTCTGTAGCCTGGCATGTTCTACCAAATTAGGATGTGGTTGGACATGGCATGCAAATAATATGAATACCAAACTGAAAACTATGACAGTCCAACCAAGACTCAAGAGATCGATATGGATGACAACTTCCGACAGTCAGCAAGAAGGCGCCAGACAAGCCATGTTGTGCACCATATTAGGGTTGAAAATATCAAATATTGGTCCAATGTCATTTTTGATGCTCTCAATGTGTGCCTTGACCCCAAAAACCTAGGTTTAGATGCAAAGATCATCAAATTTGAGTGGATAGTTCCCGAGTTATTGCCATTTGAAAGTTTCGTCGGCCATCTTGGACGCCATCTTGAAAAAAGCACATTTCCAATAGTCCGATTTTGGTAAACTTTTAGTATGTTAAAAAGTACACCTATACCTAACAGAATCAGTTGAAATTTTGTAGCAATTTTTTGGGGGTTAAACTGTATATAGACTGGACTAATTAGGGTTGGGAAAATTATCCCATTAGTGCAAAACATTCTAATCACTGTGCTGCAAAGTAAAGTGTATGTTTAGATACTAAAGATGATGGATGCGGCTTCACATATTGTGTTTAGACACTAACAAAGCTATCAAAGACCAGGAGGAGGTCATGATTTTAACTGTTGTTCAATATGGGTCCAGACGACCTAATCAGAGAGCTGGAGGCAAATCTGGGACCAAGCGATTGGATGCCAAGAGTGCTAACCCCTCTCATCAACACTATAATGAGAACAGAGTCATTAATTTGCAATGTTCTGTAATCTATTTCATCATAAATGTTTCACTACTACTGCCCGAACAGTGACACTTTTCATGACAATTGTCTGGCAGACCAACAGTGCCAGAAGAAAGCCATGCTTGATCTTCTGTAAGACGCTAAATTAAATTTGTGCGTAAGATGAGGTTGCTCACCCCATATGCAGTCCGTAGATACCTCACAAAGTCTTCCGCTCCACCAAATCCCCAGATCACCCTAATTTGATTATGATGATCTCGCTGGGCCTTTCCTGCCAATTCAGGGATCAAGCAATGCTGCTGTAGACCTGGGAATTTGACCCAAGTACAAGCACAAATGCAAAGCTATTACTGTTCTTCAGTGTATACACACAAAATGTGATATGCAGACTGCAAAGGTGTACATATATGCAATTAGCCAAGACATTATGTTACCAATATGTTGAATTATATGCACTGCAGAAGACAGAGCCAGAAGATATCCAAAAGAACAGAACTTTTCCCATCTCTGCCCTCTGCAGTTGGCTTGATATTGGATATCTTGTGAAAGACACTTTAAACAAGCAGAATTTTCTCAGTAACTCAGTGCCAATCTTAAGGATATAGGTGAGAAGATGTCGCACAATGGATGATTGGGGGTTTAATTTCATGATAGTAACAAAGTATTCAATATCAAGACTTAATAGGAAAGTAAGAGGACAGTGCAAGGAGGCAAACAATGATTGAAACCATTGACAGGCATTGGTCAAGGTCACCTGAAAAGACCTGGAGTCAAACCCATTCATCTCCGATTCATGTAAATAACAGCATTTACCACAATTGTGCTGTATACATTCAAATCATATACTATATGTTCCCTATTACAACCAAGAGAGTTTAATATATCTTAGACATCACCAAGATACTAATACCATTGGAAAAGCTGGTATCTAACTGACAGTTTTGCATGTTAGCGCCCGGCTAGGGATTAACACTATTAATAACAGCAAACAAACAATCAGATTATTGTTTATTTTGAAAAAAATTAAAGTTAAAAGGTATAATAGAAGAAGCATATTATTACAGCTAAGCTGTATGAAGAACAAGACACTGTGGTGGATTGAAAGGTCACTGATTTATTCCAACCATGATAACCGTGACACTGCAATGAACAATAAAGCAGTACTTTACCAACCATGTATATATGTATAATGATGTCATAGTGAACAATTATATGAAGTCATAAATGCAATGATATGCCTTTACTGCAATGATATGTCTTTACTGCAATTACATTTTCCATGAACTCAACTCTACATAATGATACAATAGTAATGCTATATGGCTTAACATTTATATCAGATGTGTAAATATTCATCCATATAGCACTACTATTGTATCATTATGTAGAGTTGAGTTCATGGAAAATGTAATTGCAGTAAAGACATATCATTGCAGTAAAGGCATATCATTGCATTTATGACTTCATATAATTGTTCACTATGACATCATTATACATATATACATGGTTGGTAAAGTACTGCTTTATTGTTCATTGCAGTGTCACGGTTATCATGGTTGGAATAAATCAGTGACCTTTCAATCCACCACAGTGTCTTGTTCTTCATACAGCTTAGCTGTAATAGTGACACTTAGTTTTTCCACCCATCAGACAAGTATTTCCAATGGACCTGTTCCTGTACTAAGTCCTCCAGCCAAGTGACTGGACCCACAGAGACACACAGAGAAACCAGCTTTTCACAGTTTCTCAAAGTGGAAACAATGGCACAAGCCAAACAACAGTTACAATGTCATTCATTCTACATCCTGGCCTGTGTCTGTTTGTAGCAGCTGTAATTGCAGCTACACTCCCCACCAAATCAGATCAGGGGATCCAAATTTCAACTCTACATAATGATACAATAGTAATGCTATATGGATGAATATTTACACATCTGATATAAATGTTAAGCCATATAGCATTACTATTGTATCATTATGTAGAGTTGAGTTCATGGAAAATGTAATTGCAGTAAAGACATATCATTGCAGTAAAGGCATATCATTGCATTTATGACTTCATATAATTGTTCACTATGACATCATTATACATATATACATGGTTGGTAAAGTACTGCTTTATTGTTCATTGCAGTGTCACGGTTATCATGGTTGGAATAAATCAGTGACCTTTCAATCCACCACAGTGTCTTGTTCTTCATACAGCTTAGCTGTAATAGTGACACTTAGTTTTTCCACCCATCAGACAAGTATTTCCAATGGACCTGTTCCCTGTACTAGGTCCTCCAGCCAAGTGACTGGACCCACAGAGACACACAGAGAAACCAGCTTTTCACAGTTTCTCAAAGTGGAAACAATGGCACAAGCCAAACAACAGTTACAATGTCATTCATTCTACATCCTGGCCTGTGTCTGTTTGTAGCAGCTGTAATTGCATCTACACATATGATGTCTAAGTCAGTTAGATACCTCATTGTCGGGTTCTAACATGCATTTTTGTCAGTTAGATCCCTCCCTCCGGTCGGGATCTAACTGACAAAAATGCATGTTAGAACCCTCCAAATCGGTATCTAACTAATACAGAACCAGACAATAACCGTATCACACAATAACACAAAGCACAAAGCTGATTCAAATGAAAACAGAAACCTCACCTTTAACCTCTTATTTCGCTGACCTCCCCATCCCCCCTACATGCCACAAACAGAAAAAGAAACCACCTGGCACCGGCATGACAAATGTTCATGAATTTTCAGTGCTCATTTGCAACAAGTAAACATGCTAAGCAACAAATAACTAATGACTTCCAGTGAACAAGGTACTTTTGAAGGATCAGCCTCTCAGCAACTGAGGAAAACCAAATAAAATGAAGGGAAAAGCAAGGAAATAAGCAAATCTCGTCTAATCCGATAGTGGGACAGGACCATGGTAGTCACATGATTTATGCGTTCTGGTGCATGTGCCATTCGGATATGATGTCATCAATTATGCAACTCATCCTCCTTGCCTAGAGAATGTAATGAGCAACGTCAGTATTTAAGTGAGGCTATTTGGCTCTCAGACACTAGGCTTAGCAAAGTATTGCAGGCAGTGCTAAAGTCAAAGCCAGAATGTGGTGAAAGGCATTTAAACGAAACTAAAGGAGCAATATAGTAGCTGAAGCAGCAGAATAGCAGCTTGTGAAGTAATTTAGAACAAAATGTACTTTTAAATTCTAGTTGAAATAGGGAAAAGAGAGACAAAATTGGAGTTGAAATGTTGCAGAATAACAAATAACATTTAGGTAGATTGAGGAAATCATCTTCTCCGTAATGTTTAAACTTCAGGCTAGACATACTTGACTTTTACCTGAACAATATTGAAGATAATATAAAGACAGACAGGGGGAAAGACTTATTCAGAAATAGATAGAGTACAACCCCAAATAAAGTACGATTACCCTTGCAGGAAGGAAGAAGCAGCCACTACTTTAGCCTTTCACACCTTTTGACTACCTCTGAATCCCTTCCTACATTTACCTACTTGAAACTACCTTTTAAAATTACATTAAAATCATATTTAAACAACACCAATTTAAACTCAATCACCCCCATTGTGTTTTATTTATTTGATATTTTGCACCTCTGCTAATTGCAGTTACATTGGTAGCTGTCTTAATAGAGTCCTTAATGTGGGCTAAGGTTGTTGTAAGGAGTCAAAGGGAGTTGTAAGGAGATTTGGGGTGGAGAGGAGAAAAGAGGGCAAAATAGGTAAACAGAGGACTTCTGACAGAAAATTTTCTTACTTTATTTTGAGTTGTACTGTAGATTTCAACTGGTGACCATACAATGTAGAATAGATAGCTATAATTATATTGATTGAATAGATTGTGTTTCACATCATGATCAGATTTAAACATAGATAAGTAACGAAACAGATACACAAGCACATTTTTGTAACAAAGACAAAGAAAAACACAATATGGAGAAATCTGAAAAGATCTGTTGGAAGGAAGACTAGAAATTGACCCACCGATTGGTTGCAAAATATCATATATGTCAGATGGAAATCAGATTAGAACCGCAGATGTGGATATCCACCTCAGGGACATTGCAGACTTCTCATATATCCAGAAGAGGAGCTAAAACATTATTTTAATTATGTTTTGACAACCAAGAAAGCTAAATAGGGAATAGCTAGGTGCCATTACAAGCTTTTAGTAAGATTTAATCATCCCTACTGCTTGATGTTTATCTCCGAAGTAAGACATTATCAGTAATTTTAAACTACTTATGAAGCAACATCATGGAGTCTTGTGGTTTTATAAAGATAGATTGTAATAAAGGAATTGAGAATTTTATTTGAGGAATTATACTTGAATAATATCAAACATTTTAACCTATCTGTTCTTCTATTTATTCATCTGTCACTGGATTGTCTGATGTAAACCCAAGTCAGCACACCCTCTATACGCATAAATGTGACACCGACTGATCCGACATATGGCGATACATGACACCGCATTGTCATCATGCCCTAACTAATGATTTTCCTGGTTACCAGAATAACTTGACATCCTAGAACTGTTTTTCTATTTTCATGGGTCAGCCAAGGTATGACTGTTATGGAGGGATTAAATTTGGTATAATCATTAAGCTAAAGTTTGGGTAAGAGATATAATATCCAAAGAACCACGGCATAGGCAGATCTACAGAACTGGAGATACCCATGCAGATTACCAAGAGACAGACAGAAGGATAATCTATAGATTTATTTGATTTGATCTTCATCTACACAGAATTATTAAATCATTTTCATTTGACATCAGTTTTCATGATCTTGTAGCATATACAAAGACGTTTTAGCTTTGAAAAGTTGATGGGCAAAATGGTATATTTAATTGTCTGTGTTGCACACATAGAACAGGAAACTGTCCTCTTCATGTGCACAACTTTCATTTGCAATGACAAGGATGATGCAGTTCTTCCAGGCATCTATCATAAAATTTGTGTTTGTCATTGAAATTAGGTGTAATATTTGATGAAATATGCTTCCTTGGAGTGCACAAACCAAATAAGTTACCATTTTAAACTGATTAATATCTTACTCGAAGCTGGGGAAGTTTTAAGGCTGTTCAAGTTACGAGTTTAAGAATTTTGATTCCTGTGATAATGCAGCATGCTTCATGGGAATACTTTGCTAGGCTTACTTTGTGAATGGCATGTTAACCTTATATAATTGGAGACAGTCATGGAAGTCAATTCATTAGAGTCTACTCAGAGAAGTGCACCATTTTACAAAGCTAAAATATAATGTTTCGGATATTTCTCTTGTTCTGCTCAATATTCAGCCAAAGTAAGTCACAAGTACTGAATATCTCACCATGCAGTTGTAACCCAAGAACTTGAAGGGTTGCACTTCAAATTATTGTATTTCGCATTTATAAAAACAACAAATGTAAACTTAACATTGTTACGTCGTTCTTTGACAGTGATATATTTAACTCTGCAGCTGCTAAGTCTACTCTTACATTCAACTTTGAAAGGTGATGCATCATTGTCAAATGGCTACTGTAATTGATCACATATTATCCACATTCATTGCTCTGCACAACATTATAGAAGTCAACTACAAATGTTTCACAAAACAGAACTTCACCCAAGCTTTGACCAAGCTACTCTTAAAAGTAATTGAAATATTGCAGGCTGCGTAAGCAGTATCGATCAATCACTCTATCTGTAACAAACCAGTGAAATGTAATAAGTTTGGAATAAAGGATTATTTCATGGATGCTTAAAGGATCAAAGATGCATTAATCCATCAATATTCTGCCGTTTTGATGTGTTGGTCTGGATTCATTCTGTCTTAAACTCTATCTTACCACCACATGGTCTGTTGAACAGAATGAAAATAATCTATCTACATGTATATCATTTCTGAAACTATCTATCAAGGAATGAATTAATAAAAGAATAAATCTATCTATCTTTTCTGTCTATCTCGATCTCTCTATATTTATCTTTCTATCTATCTACCTATCCATCCATCTGTCTGTCTAACTGTCTATCTGTTGATTCATCGATGCATCTACCTTTCTGCTTAAATCCAAGGCAACAATGCTGAAAAGTATCATCCAAACGCTGACAATAATCCTACAACAAGGTTAGAAACTATGTGCCAGGCACTGCTGCTGACAGAAACAAAGACAGACCTTCTTTGGAGATCTGTTGAAGCAGGACAGACAGTCGAAGACCGACGGAAGGGATAGTCAGAAAGACACACAATCCAAATAAGGCAGTATCCCATGGGGCATGATCAATAAACATGTGGGCCACAAAGAGTAAATATTGGTTCCTCCTCGAGAGCACCAAGTTCTTGCCACAGAGGGCTGCACCGCCATGCCATGACTGTAGCTTTAAGATCTCAGAAATTCCTCAATATCAGTTCAAGGATGGGAATAGATAGATATGGAGATCCAGCCCACTGACAGTATGAATCCTCTTTGCATAAAACAGAATCAAAGTAATGAAAATGTCCTTTTGCATCAAAGAATATTTTATTCCCAGAATTCATAGAATATTTAAAGATCAGTCAACACAGATTGGCAAACAAGTCATTACCCTGAATTCTGATACTCAGACATCAATGTCAAAATTCAGTTCTTTTAACAGAACAAGCTCTTATGTTGTCTTGTCCAGGAGACACTTGTAGTATCAGTTGAAACCAATTGTATCAAATTTAAAATCTTTAGCAAATTGTTAGTTTTGGTTTACCTAAACGATGGTTTGTGCACAACATAAGCAAAAGCCAGAACGAGGCTGTCACGTGACCCTCGCCAGTTTCTTTGAGATTTTCAAGACGATTGGGTGTTTGCTGTTCATTCATTCTTTGTGGCTCTATATTCACCATTTCCATCGGATTTTTTTCTGTTAAATCTCGTTTGGAACATACCTGGAGTGTTTCTGTGACTGTTGACTCTCTGACACTTACTAGTTACGTTGCTGTGTGCCTGCAAACCCACCCATCCAAGCGTCACATTGTAAACATGTGCTTTGGCCTTTGCTACACAAGTTGATGGGAAAATCGTCTATCTCATTTTGACAGAAGCTGCCGAAAATTTCATGATAGCTTGCCTTCCAGTACTTAGAGACTAGACAGTTCCTCACAGTCATTACTAAAGCAGTTTAACAAGGATCCAAGCTGCTGTAAACTTTATAAAAAGTCTGAAGGAACCTCAACATTTTATTCAGTGGTTTTGCCCGTGATGCAGCCCACATGGATCCAGCCGCCTGGTGGAAAAAAACAGTCATTTCCCACCAAATATAGGGAGCACAGCAGCAACCCTGCATTCTCAAGAGTGAAACTGATCTGACATTCCAGTTTTGTTTGTGGATGCAGTTAATTGTCACCAGTGTCATGTCCTTCACCCTCTCAGTGCTCTCTGACTCTGAATCATGACTGAGACTCTCAAGCTTTGTGACATTTTGCCAGTCTAACCTTAATCCCACATTGTGACTACTTCAGTCTTCACTTAGCTGGTTTTAGATTCATTACATTTACAGTAACCACACAGGCCTCCGACCACTCAGCCCTGGCCACATTTTGATGCTTCCTTGCCATGTCGCTTGGCATTGCCGCTTGTCACGGATGCTTTCACGGATCGTTACCAGATTTCGACGAACAGACTCTCATTCTCGTTGACACTTTGCCAGTTTAACCTTAATCTCACTTGACACTATCAAACTTACCTGGCATTATATTCCCGTACATCAAGTCAATTATAATTAATTTCTAAAAAATGTTTATTTACCCTATATTCTCTGTGTCATTAAACTAGACACAGTTCATTTATCCAGGGCCGGTGCTTGCCCATTCACTGTCTTCAACATTTATTACTTGTTTGTCAAATGTTCTGTTCTCACCCTTTGTTGACACCATGTTGTCATCTTGTTTTTGCACCATATGTGGTAATTTTCTCTGAACGACATTGTAATTTATTCCCATATCAACACTCACATAATCTGTTCAGATATGTCACTTGCTCTGATCTGTCAAATTCTTTATTCACTTCGCTCCAATTTATGTACCTGTCCCCAGCATGTATGTACTTCTTTATCAATGATCTGTTCTAACTTTTGTTGATGCCATGTAGCTACCTGATTTGCACCGCGTTCTTGGGTGCTGATACCTTGTAATCAACTAATTTTGCACCGCTCTCATTGGTTTTCTCAGAAGCAGCGATTTGCTGTTAATCTTGCTGTTAATCTTATGTCAACACTCGCTTATTTATTTCAGAAGTCTCATGCTTCAGACCTTCAGTTCACGGTGCTTCAACATTCATGTACTTGTTTATCAAATACTTAATCATTCTATCAACGGTTGTTGTCACCTGTTGATACCACATTCAAACAGTCCTTTTTCAACTTATGTTGATACCACATTGTCAGCTATTTTTGCACCGCGTTCTATGGTTTTCTCAGAACGGGCGAATTCTTTATGTACTTGTCCAGCATTTATGTACTTCTTCATCAATATTCTGTTCTAACCTTTCTTGATACCATGTAGTTAACAATTCCCCACCGTCTTCTGTGGGTGTTGATACCGTGTTTCAACCAATTTTCACCGCTTTCTGTCGTTTGTGTGTTGATACCGTGTAGTCAACCAATTTTCACCGCTTTCTGTCGTTTTTTCAGAAGCAGCGATTTACTGTTAATCCTCTGTCAACACTCTTAATTATTTCAAATTCTCATGTTTCAAGATCATTTAGTTCACTTTATTCACTGTCCTCAACATTCATGCACTTGTTTATCAAATGGTCTGTTTATCAAATGATCTGTTTTACCTTTTGTTGATGCCATGTTTAAGCTAAATTTAATTTTTCTTTTCTACACTGCATTCTTTGGTTTTCTGCAAACAGCAGTTTACTTTTATCCTATGTCAACACTCACTTAACCTTTTCAATGTTCCGTTTTCACCTTAACTTGTTACTATGTAGTAATTTTACGTTATGTTGATACAATGTTGTTACTTGTTAGCCAATATTCATTTCAGATTCTCTTGTGCCATGATCAGTCAAGTTCACTTTAATCACTGTGCTATAGCTTTTATTACTTGTTTATCAAACGGTCTGTTTTCACCTTTGCGGATACCATGACATTAGCTACTTTATTGCTCCGCTTACTATGTTCTCTCAAAAGCGGCGAGTTAACTGTCGGTCCTATCTGGAACACTCATTATTTATCTCAGACATCTACTGATCCTTCTCCCAGTAACCCTTTTCTATTCTGATCCTCTCATCCTCTCAGATTTTGCGTACCCACCGTCCACCCCTTCTCCTTCTAACTCCGCTCTCCCTAACTCCGCTCTCCGAGCCTCGGCTCATGCTCCGGGTCTTTCTCGGTCCAGGCTCCTTGCATTTTGAGTGGTCTCCCTGCAGGTTGTGTTCGTGCGGCTAGCTTGGCTCCACTCGTCCTGCTTGTCGCCTCTTACCTGGACCGATATGGCTCCTGCTATCCGAGTCTCCTAATTATTTACTTCCGCACGGTATCTAGCAATACCAAGTCAGTCAGAGTATCTTACCGTACCTAGTCATTCAAGAGTATCCTAAAGGTCATTCAAGGTATCTTGCTACTCATTCAGGCATCTAGCCATACCACTCTTAAGTTATCCTGCCATAGCTTCCTTCAAGGTATCTTGCCATACCTACTCCTTCAGGTATCTAGCCATACCACTCTCCTAAGTTATCCTGCCGTCTTTCTGAAACACTTCAACTTTATCTCAACCTTCGCCTCTTTAACTCCCCTCTCCTTGTAGAGGATCACTTCTCTCCTTCTCCTTTCACTCGCTTCACCCTCATTCATTATCTCGACAAGTCTCTTCTGCGGCCTGCTCAATGTCACTCATTACAGTGGCCTATCTTTAAGATAGGTCATCACATCTGTGCTGTCTCTGGAGTTTGAATCCCTAGTTCTCAACAGATGAATTCATCCTGCTATGCCCAGTACATTCTTACTCAGTCACTCTTCGTACTCAGTCAAAGTCTCTTTCTAAATCCAAACAAATGTCATCCCTAAATTAACTTGGGGCACTCACTCCTTAACTCGTTCGCTTGGGCATTTCTCTGGCCCCAAGGTTACTCTTAGTTTACATTTGTTTAATTTTTAGCTAGTCGTGAGCTTGTTCACCTGCTCACACGTGTTCAACCTCTACAGTTTGCAGTCGAGCTTGTTCGCCTCTTCGGACGTGTTCAACCTCCTGTTTTCACCCTGGCAGGCTTGCAGTCGAGCTTTTTCACCTGCTTGCACGTTTCAACCTCCTGTTTGGCCTCCAGGTCTGCAGTCGAGCTTGTTCATCTGCTTGCACATGTTCAACCTCCTGTTCACGCCTCCAGGGTTTTGTAATGTAGTTAGGTGGGCTTTGGGCTTTTGCCCGGCCATGTGTTTTGTTTTTCTAGTAGAGTGAGTTGCCCCGGATTGTTTGCAAATTAAAAATTTTATTTTTCAAATAAAACTTTTAAACTAACTTTTGCGTTTGTTGTGCATAAATTGTTAGTTTTGGTTTACCTAAACGATGGTTTGTGCACAACATAAGCAAAAGCCAGAACGAGGCTGTCACGTGACCCTCGCCAGTTTCTTTGAGATTTTCAAGACGATTGGGTGTTTGCTGTTCATTCATTCTTTGTGGCTCATACACATTTAGATAGCGTTGGTCTATACTCTACTGTTAAGGGAACATTTATACATTTTGCCATGTTTGGAACCTTTCACCAAACACTGACTTATTCTAATACCTATTCCTCTTGAGTCCAACATTTCGACATGTATATTGGTATTGACTGAGATTGAATATTGTTCAACATTCATTTCCAAACAAGAAAAATTGTTGTGCAGTCTCAAGAAATTGAGGCAAATTAGAAATGGTAACTTTTCCTCTATGTCAATCCACAAGACCATAATATTATTATTTCATGAAACATTTCATCTAATTGAAGAGACAAACACAACAAAATTGAATGCAGTTGCTCCGAGATGATGAATTTAATGCAAGGGAAGATGTAGTTTTATTTTTGAGTCATAAGGAGCCACTTTGTCAAATTCCACTTCAGACAATCTAAGTTCATTGCCAAATGTCTTGCCAGCGATAAAAACTACTCACATTCTGAACTGCTCATATTCATTTCAGTCTTATGGATTCACTACGAAAACATTAATAAATAATGCAATCCTCAGCTCTCAATTTGTCCTTCCAGTGCTTTTTAAATTTACAAAACAGGATAAGAAATGTCTGTTAACATCATCTTAAAATCTGTCAAAATCGAAAATATTCATATGTAGACCTTGAAATTGTTACATTTACCTAGCTCTATAAAGATATGCAGGCTAGGCTCAATCTAATAATATTCATCGTGTTTATATCCTCATGGCTGGAAGTTGCCCTGATATAATTGATAAGCCATCTCAGATTAATCACATTGCATATTTCTGTACAAATTTCATGAACAGGGAATTTGATCCACGCCACCCCAGTGCCTTCAGTGCTCATTAGCATACATTCATTTGCATGTGTGCTTGCGAACATATGATATCATTTCCTTCGACCAATCGACCATGTTGCCAGACATTTGCACAATGGATAACACATGACAGCCAGCACACATACATACTGCATGTGACTCGGCTGAAACGTAATATGCCTTTTGCAGTTATAACATGTAGTATAGTACTAACACGCCATAGGACCAAGGTAATAACTAAGTCTGGGAAGTATGGTACAGTTTTATCATCATATCTGTAAGCCAAACAGGCATATCAGATGGGAATGGACTTAGTGGCCCATGAAGTCTGTCAGAGCCCTATATGTAATGAAAACATGAAGAAAGAAAATGTGAATAACAACTGATATTTCTAAGAGAAAGCACAAGGCTGGAAGATATTGCAAAGTACTTACAAACAGTGGTGTCAAAATAAAACTTCAAAATTCAAATACTGATAGATATTATAAAATAGATTTACATGTAAATCAAGTTTTTCAGCCATTGAAGAATCGAAACACACCATCATAACATCAGTAAATTCCTGCACTGTCAAAATTCCTCTCAAAATTTCTGATATACAGGGGATACTTGAGGAATTCTAAATGAGTCCGTAATCAAATCAGTCCCTTTCTGGTGATTCATTTCTCATCTTATTCGAATTGAATTAAAAAGAGTGGAACGCATTGAATTTGAGACTTCCTTTTGAAAACAAGCAGAAATCTATACAATACATCCCTTCTAGAAGATGAATATTGCAATATTTGAATAATATGGAAATTGAAATATCAGAAGGGGAGACATTTTAAAGAGACAGTTTTAGAATTGAAATGCTGTTTGAATTAAAATGATGTCTCCTATGGCAGATTTTTGTTTTAATATCATTTCCTACACCAACATTCAAAATGATGACATATGCTTCATCTGCTAGATAGCTAATTATCTAGACAGTGAATTTCTTGGTAGACACAGCTAGATAAATGGATAGACCGGTGGACTGCTTGATACCCTTCCATTAAGGTAAAGATAGAACTTGCAACCCATACCTTCCCTAAAAGAACTGTGGACCAAGAGATAAGAAGGAGGCTGGATTAGTACAGTACATCAACAAATCATCATACAAATTATCTTGACTTTTACGTATAAACGACAAGAAAAATTGCCAAACTGTGCATAGACATATTATTAAAAAGACTATTGTTGGAAGAAATGAGCCATATATATCAAAGGTATCGGGTCCAATTATCTATATAGTGAAAATCACAATCTATTAAAGAAACAATAGGACTCCCATAACAGCAGAACATTGCCAACACCTGAGTAATTGAATTTCAATGATGAAAGATATATTATGTATTTATCTATTGTGTCTGGACAGACGCTTACAATTATGCAAATAATAAGAAGTAATGGGAGCACAGATGATAAATTGAGCAATGTGAAAGAATAGAAAGAATATACACTGTGTGACTACTGTCAATACATTGTTTTTTCTTTGTGGATTACTAGTCTAGATCTGTAAATGCTGTTTGCAAGAAAAAATAAGTAATTCAGTCTGAAATGTGAAATTATCAATTTTTCTTTTGTGCAAACAATCCTAAGGTTGCGTAATGACTACAGAAATGTGTGCAAAAAAACCCTAGTGTAAATATCTCGTAGTCTACTGACAGGGTTCAATGGTGTACTTATGGAATGACCAGGCTCAATATAGCAGTCAGAGAGAATTTTAATGGGGCAAAATGCACTCTTGGCACAGGATGAAACATCCTTCTTGCATGGGTTGTTCATACAGGGAATCGGACATGGGTTCCCAGAAGTTTATCGTTCAAGTGCCCTACAACAAATGCATGTCAAATTACTTTCTCTCGATACTAAAAGTACAGAGGTTTCAAAGCCATTTATTCAAACTCTATCACAATAGACTATGACAATGTTTTCCTTGTTAGGCACCAGTCATTTATGCATAGTGGCAGCAGAGTAGCCTTTGTGGAATTTGTGTTTATAAGGCTGGGCGCATTACTGCATAGCCAATATAGTCTAATCTGCATTTAGGACCATGCAATGTCTATAATAAAATTTAATTTTCTGAATTTACAGGTGATGATGCGCAGGGACTACGTTTACTAGACGAAATACAAATAATGTACTAGATGAAACTTATCTTTCTGATAAGTGATGCTGGGCTGGCGAGTGCCAGAGATCAGAAGACGAACCGCCTTTGAAGATGTTCAATTTATTAGGTTGTCTGGGGCCTTACTTTTAGGTTGACCTGTAGCAAACACTTTGGGTGGCAGAGCAACAGGCAAATTTGTTGTTGATATCTCCTAGTACCTACGTGACCAAAATTTGTTTCTATACAGTTTGGCAAATTCACCCTGCATTGCATGCATCCCTCACAATGCAATAGCATACCACATATGGCAAGGACCTCACTTTCATGTCATGCATGGCAAATTCATGAAATATGCAGCAATAAATTTGGCATACAACAGCCCCAGTATTTTACTCTAGATGTCAATATCTGCAAAGGAATGACAATTTGCGAAGCTATGTGGACTGCATTATTATGAAAAGACAGGCGTATAGGTGGAATACCAGCATAAATTGCTTTTAGTATTACATCCTGCATTTCTGCTCTTGAGGTGAAAATCTAACATATTCCAATATATCGAAACAGGACAAGGACCATCTTTATAAAATATAATTATATTCAGACAAACTGCATGATGGGGGGGGGGGAGTTAGCTCAGTTAGTAGAGCTTCTAATTTCGGCTTTGGTTGGGTCATTTGGATGTACAATGTTGATCAGTATGCATTTATATCACTATTAGTATCATTGAGCCTCATCCTGTCCTAGTTGGGCTATGATCGTGCATAATACAGGAAATCTAATCCAACCATCCACGACCAAAGAGACCAAACAAGCTGCGTGATAAACTTCAGGGTATCCATTTGTAAATCCTTTTGGATAATATATCTTAATGTCGGACTACTAAACTCTGAGACTCAGACTATATTCATGACCTGAATTGAGCTGTGTTTTTGAAAAAAAAATTAAATAAATTGTTCCTAATCTTTAGAGTGTATTGGCATTTTCGTAAGAGTTCAATAAACAAAACGACCAACTACTAACTCAGCCTAGCAATCGACTCAACAAACCTTAATTATAGCTTGTTGAAACTTGGTTGACTTATTAAGCTTCAATAGGTCATTTTGGCATCTGAGCTATGAACAATTGCTATCATCAACACATCAAAACATAGATAAGATCAGTAGATAAATAGATATTGACTAGCAATGACATTGGATTGAGCAAACGCATGACAAATGAAATACTATTTCTTTATCTGATAGGGAGGATAGGAGCGGAAAGGATAGTGCAAGAGAAAAACAGGACATGCTTTGAAAGGACACAGCATGACAATATTGGACAAGATAGGAGATGAGGGGAGGCTTTTATTTCATAAAAGAAGACTCTCATTATCGGCAAATCAAACTAATCTAAACAAGGACATTCTTAACAATATAAAGCCATGAAAATCTCAAGACTTATTCAAGTCTTATTCAAGATATTTATATTTGATTGGATCATGTTTAAGATTTGCACATTTATTAATTGCTATTATCTCATTAGAGAGGGGACACTATCCATAAAATCCAACACTGTCCATAATATGACAATTAAAATTCAGGAAGGAGATAAAATCTGTTGATTTTCGTTCTACGTGAATTATATGGCTGTTTGAGAGTTTTTAGTATACTTATTACTGTTTGGTAACAAAGTTTTATAAAAATGTAAAAAGTTATCTGATCTCACGGGACATTAATCTTATCAAATCCATGTTGTTTTAAAAGAGACCCCTAATTGCCCAATGTCTTCATTCATAATCGACACAATTAAAGGAAATAGTCAACTCTCATGGATAAATCCAATTTATCAATTGACTGTGGTACCCGGAGGTCAAATTATTGACTATTTTAGGCATGCATAAACCAAACAGTGCGTAATGAAATAACTTGCTGTGCAGCATTACTGTCTTTAAATTTGATAATTGAACATGCTCCTGCTCTTTTGTAAGTTATTTTGTCAGATGTAGCTTCTCTGCAGCACTCATGCCCTATTTATATTCAACATTTTTCAAAACAGTCGATTTTTTAAAACATTGGCCCGTTTTGTTGGAAACTTCCATTTAACTGCATACGTTTGAATTGAATCTACGTATGGATTGGTAACCTGGGTAACTCTTTCCCATTACCACTAACTTTATCTGGTCTTTTCTGGTTGACATTGATCATTCTTGCACCATTTCACTTTTAGCCTATTTTTCCTTTTTGATTTTGACATTTACAAGGCTTGCATAAAGGGATAATTTCGGCCTTGCTACGAAGTTTAAATATGCTATAAGATTTACAAGAATGGCATATGTTTGGTTTTGAAAGAGTTGTTTTCTGGATTTGACCTTTATGCAAATAGAATTTCTTTCCTCATATTGCGAGAGTCAAAATGTCAACATTTATTTTGCATTCCATTTTCAAGAAAAAAACTTGTATTATCTTTCTCTGAAATTATCTTGCCTTGGTTCAAGTGACAGGAATGCTGGCATTATGATTTAAAAAGAACATACATACAATGATATGTCTAAAAGCTATCAGCAAATCTTTCTTCTAATGTATCTTCGTGTATTTATCATACATGTATTACTTTCCTTCCTTCATTTTTTTCTCTGTTCCTGTTGTGCTATTTTCGGTTATTTTCCATTTTCTTACTTTACCTTTAATTCATACTTATGTTTATTTCTCTCCTTTTGTCTCTTTCTGACTCATTCCTTCTCTCTCCTGCTAATTTCTTGTCTCTTTCTTGTATTTGAGTGGAGGGACAGTATATGACACAGACACTTGAAACACTAAACCATTAGTGCATATACGATATTATACGTGAATCCCTATGAAATGCAGATTGCATTTCAGGCAACTTAAGATTCAAAAACAGATAACGGCCAAGATTTCAAAACATGTAAGACAGCAATATTATAACAAACAGCACTTCAATAAGTGATCTATGTATACACTTACATGTATAAGAACTTTTGAAGACAACAGTATTTAAGGAATAATACAACTCTTTTGAAGAAATCCTGATACACCTCAAGTGACAAATGCACGCCATTTTCAGCGCAAAATGTCATATTTTCTTCAGATATTTTGTGGAATCAAGGGCTGTCCACAAAATTAGAAACTCAGTGATATTTTATTATCAACTAAGGAAAATGATGACAGTTATTCTCACATGTAGCCATGTGTATAATGTAACAAAGATGAATGAAGGAAAGGAAATGAATATGAAAGAAAGGATATGGCTCCTCCATAGTAACCTTCAGCTAATGACAAAATTATCAAAGCAAGGGCCAAGCTTGCTTTCAAAGTCTTGAAATATAAATCACAATCACACTGAACCATTCCAATCATACCATTCTGCAAGAGTGTGGGCCTACATCTAATCTCAACATAGCTTATTTCCTTTAATTTTTATGGTCAAAATGACACTGAAGCAATGATATAGAGGTTGCTTTGCCAACCCCTAATTAACTGTCTATTCAGAGAGGAATTAAGCCTAGTCTAAATTTTTGCATAGCTTTGAAAGCCATGTACATGAATTTGCATATTTTGTGGTAACGACAATAGCGGCTCTGCTGAAGAGTCACTATAGTATATGCAAAGGTTTAATACAATGACATTAAGATATTGATAAGCTTTTATCAAATATAAATCTAGTGACTATACTGTGAGCCAGGACGGTAGCTTTCTGGGCTTCCAATTCTGAGGTGCTCAGTGTGATTCCAGATCTGAACAGGTCACTTGCACTTAGGTTTTATGGCAGTTTCAATCATCCTTTGCATCATAAATAATTACTGTCTGTTTTTCCTGTCCTCGTTAGCTTAATTATCAGAATGCATAAATGCAGCATGAAAACACCCCAATCTCTCCATTGTTTTTGTACAGATAATTTAAAACCAACTTGGCTGAGAATGATGTAATAATCTGAGGCAACATGCCTGTGAGATTCAATTCATTAAGGACAATTTCAATTTAACTTAATCTTGGCCTGTCCACTTAATTATTGTCATGCCATATTCGATTAGCATTTTCTTGTCATGATAATTAACTTGCTTAATGCCACTAGAATATCTTGTTTCCAATTAGTGTTATGAGAATTGTTTTAACTCCGCAAACAGCAAAAAAAAAAATCAAATTCTCATTTCTGGCTTTAAAGTTAATGCTTACATGCTATCTGCAGCGAAACAAAGTGATTTTGAAATATGCTCCTACATTGCAGATATTCAAGAGAGAATTGGAATTATTACCTTTTTAATTGGACTGAATATCATTATTTATGAATTCTGAACTTGGATTAAAAAATAATCCAGTAATCATGAAGAATATTCTTTGATTTCATACGAAAAGGGAAAATATGATAATTGACCAAAGATTTTATATTTTAAGGTTGAAACACAAAGCACACTAAGCGTGAGTCTGTTAAATATTATAACACATTTCCCTTAAAAGTGCGCTATCTAACCAGTTGAGCTAAAGGGTCGGCCTCCAAACCAAATGCTTTGGAGCAACCTTTTGCACCCAACTCACTATAGTACTTGTTATTTTACAGTCCTTGTCATACTTACGTGGAATCTCAAGTTTTTTTTTCTATGCTGTTGAACTGTGATGTCAGATATGACTCTATTCTAGCATTGCAATATATGTAAATTAACTACAAGCTGTGATGTCATTTCAAACTGGGTCAGATTCCCCAGCTTCTAGCCATTGTTGATCCTCCTGAACTGAGCGTCACAGTTTCAACACAGTGTCAGAGTAAGAGTTATATCAGGGATAGCCCCTACAACTACGTCATCACAGCTTGATAGCCAATGGGCTGACCGTAAACTACGTCATCACAGTTCAAACATTGATATATTGAAGGAAGCATTACATTTTTGATCCCAATGATTTATCACAGCAATCACCTGTCTAATCCTACCAAATGGCAGCTTGGTGAGCATTCACAGTAGACAACTGTTGTAATCCCCACAGAGTTGTTTGATAAATCTACAGACTTGCTAACTTACAACTTTAAACTTTGATGGAAGTTGGTATAAACAGAAGGCTTTGAAAATTTGTTTGTAAACTCGTGGCTTATGTTATGTATATTTGTTCTGGGTGCCCATTGGCTGAGAGGCTGTGATGTCAAACTTGCATGGGTTTTCCCAGACTCAATGTTAACTCTGACACTGAGTTGAAACTGTGATGCTCAGTTTGGCGGATTCACATTGGCTAGAAGCAGGGGAATCTGACCCAGTTTGAAATGACATCACAGCTTGTAGTTAATTTACATATATTGCAATGCTAGAATAGAGTCATCTCTGACATCACAGTTCAACAGCATAGAAAAAAAACTTGAGATTCCATGTAAATATGACAAGGACTGTAACAAGTAACACACAAATAAACATTTTTTACACTGGTGGTGATTACCTTTGAATAAACATGCTTAAAGAATTAATAATTGTTCAAGATAATTCACTTTTAAACTACGTTAATGTTTCTTATGTCTCTGTGATAAAGCATGCTTAAATATTTAAACATTAAAAGCAAATTTGCTTTGTTGAGATAATTTCAAAGACCCAAATAGTTGTAATCATCATTTTCAAAATGTGTAAAATACAGAAAAGGAAATGAGTTAAGATATGAGTTAAGACATGATTAATCCCACTGCTTCTGAAGCACATTAATTTAAAAGAATATTACATTTGAAGATAAATGGCTTGGCCTATGCATGAATTTGAAACACTTAAATTCTCATTATTTTAAGTGATGCCGCAAACATCATCTTAATTATGGATATGATTCATTCATTCTATCAAATTTGATAGTTTTATAGACACTGCCATCGAACTTGATGTGAGGGAAATATAGTGGATTTGTTTTTGAACAATTCCAAACATCGATAACGTCAAATCGTCAGATTATTGGCGTTAGATCATAAGATTTTTATGTAAATTCTTTAGATTTCATTTAGAAATATTCCTGATACCTTTATTTATTAAGCAATAGCTTCACATGAATACAAGTGATATTAACAACTTTCATGTTTCTAGCTGGATTGCAAAGGTATGCAAATAAATGAAATCTGCAGTATCTTTGTAAAAGTCCTTTGGTACCAATTTGCATTCATGGATTAAAAAAAGCCAGACCCTGATTTGAAGATAGATGGTTAAAAATATGGAGAACATTTTGTCATTCGAAAATGCTACAGGGATTGACAGGCTTGATCATTAAGGAAATTAGACAACTGTTTGGAATTTGTTTCTAGCATATGGCGTCAAAAATTCTCCTGCTTCTCTCAATGAATTAAAGTTACCTGAATAAAACAGACTCCCTGATCATCTCTATATTGAGAATCTGTTAGTCTATACAGTACAATTTTTGCCAATAAAACAATAATTGACACTGCCAGACATTGGTCTCCATTGTTTTTTTTAAAAAGAAGCACTAGCCATTAGAAGGCAAACCCCCACCCTCAATCATGACCTTAAAGCCACAAAAGAGTTTGTTTTATTCAGGTAACTTTTTCATTGTCTATGTTTCCCACAGTTTTCATGATGTTGTTTGTTGTTTCTCATGTAACTCTCCATTTCCTATAACATTGTCATTTCATACCTGTAGATGACTGAATAAAGCCGAAATATTGTAAAAAAAAATGGTGAATTTGTTTGGATTGACTTTTATGAGTTTTTATCCTCCTTTGCCTCATTGCTGTATTATCCTGTCCCAATAAGCCTGCAATGATGCATAATACAGGATGTAAAGCCACAATCATCAATCCATCCTTTCATACAAAAAAAAAGTCAAAACTAACATTTCAAACGCTCTTTGTGAAACAACCTTTGTTTGTCATGGAAGTAATTAGAGGCAAAATAAAGCCTTTTTCATTATAAAGATCTCTGCTGCACAATTGTTTTTAAACTTTTGCAGCTTCCTTTTTTGTAGCAACTTTAACCTTTGATGAACCAACTTCAAAGCCAGACACCAAAAGGGACTTCAGCAAAGCAAACAATACCAAAATGTTACAAAGCTATTTTTCACAGCTATTTGTTTCAAACAGAACAATTAAGAGACCAGAAAAGCAGAGAAGGGCACACAAAGCCATTGCAAATTGTCAGTTTGCGAGCTAAACATAGATTTAAGTGTCCAACTATGTTTTTAATCCACAATTATGTTATACAGAACAAATAGAGATACAAGCAAATTTATGTGATTTTGCTGAATTGCACTTTGAATATGTATATATATTTGTTGAGATAGTGTATTTTATCAATAATGCAATCATTTCTTTCACAACCACTGAGTAAATCGTAGGGTGGGTCGGACGATCGGCATTTAAGGTCCTGCTGTATTAATAATCTATTTTGGCCTAATTAGGACAAGGCAACACAGCAAAAAGGAGAAGGATCATTAGAACTGATGTCCAATATAGGTACAGATGACTTGATACCGTCCAAACTTGCCTTCGACTGTATCACTATCAACATTTGTGTATATCTGAACATTTCTATAATTTTTATAGCTGTATCAATAATGGTTGAATGCAGTTTAGAACCCCAAAATACAGACGTATCATGTTAAGTATGACGTTTACATGTATACATTTACATGTAGTAGTTATAAATGGCAATATGTCTATAAATCAATTCATGTTCATGTTATATTCATAGATATTTTACTTTATCAGAATATTCCAGCACTGCTACCATGTAACTCAGACTACCTCATGTCAAATGCAATACTCTTCGCTGCAAATTGACTTTTATTGCTGGCCTTGGCATTATTTCATGATAAAAATCACTTAGCCAAAGAGCTTGCTGAATACAGCAAGGTTTTTTGTATTATACCACTTTGTCTGAAGTTATCGGAGAGTCTAATAGTGTGCAAGAGGACTGATAAGTTGTAGGTAGTTTCTGTCTAAGGTTTTCACAGAAGGACTAAATGATCAAATATATATCTTACACCAGTTTTCCATAAATCACAGTATGCATTAAGAAGAGGGCTACATCTAACATCATACCTGTGTGGTTCAAAGTCAGACTTAAGTCTTGACTCTGAATCTATTTAATAAAGGATGATTATTGTATCAAATTATAATAATCATTCTTCGGAAATCTTGAATAATTTCCTGTTGCTTTTATTAAAATTGACTTTGAAACTAGCAAACAGAATAACATGGCCTAAATATCACAGTTTACACATCTGAAAAACATACAGTTTCAATCCATTTAGAATCTTCAGTGTGCTACCAACAAACATTTGTATTACTGTATTTTACCAAACTAACTTTCAATTTGCTGGAAATGACACAATTTGATCGAGATATGAAGACATAATTTCAAAATAACTGCGGAAGTTTTATTGTGTCTTTCGCTGGCCCGAAAATTTCTGTGACAGCAAAAATTGAGTCTTTGACAAAGTGACGAACAAAATCTTCAATTCATAAGAAACCTGGGAATTGTAACAGAAAATGTCAGTATAAAAAGTTATGTAAACAAATACATCGCAAAGAGGGAGATGAATTTGAAGAAAAGAAGAACCGGGTAATGGTAATTGTTAAAAAAAGCACAGCGGATGAAGAGGAGGATGAGGACGTTCATTTGATCGAGTTTCTTTGATTTCTTGAATTGCTGTTTACAAGTAATGAATGGTTAGGAAGGAAGGAAGAAAGGAAATAAGCATATAACATTTTTAAGCAAATCGCCAAAAGCATGAATTTTATACATTTATATCATTAAATTCTGATATTTCTTGTATGACCATTACTGAACAATTGTTGAACATAAATATGCAAATTATGGGTCAAAATGCTTGCCTATTTTTTAAGTATTGAGGTGGGGTAGTTCTGTGTCTTGTTTCCAATATTTCACTTTCTTTAAAGTCTGCCTAGATTCTTTAGTTCTCATATAAATGACACCAAAGGATGTGCACAACAAAACTTGACATTACAAATTTTATATTGAAGATACCGTAACATCTTAGCTGCCTTCAAGCTCTTTGATTTTCTTTGGTGTAGTGACAATATCAATGTTGAATCAACATTATCAGTCTATGTTTTGTCTCTGCTGACAAAAGTTAAAGATTGGATACTTTGTGTCTTTTCCGATACAAGCTAAGATCACAATGTCTTTGTAATGCACCTAAGGAAACATTGATCCTTCCCCATCTATGCGTGTTATACTTGCTGAGTACATAATCACAAAGGCCCTATCCACAATGATGGATGATATGAGATCACACAGGGTTGTCTTTGTAACCAGGAAAATGGGTCAAACTCCCTGCCCCAGAAAGTACACATCGGGAGAATCAGTGGTCAAAGGGCACAAAGACTTCAACTGACCACCTGCTGTTTTCGGAACAAGGAAAATAGGCTTGTTTGCACATAATATAGGCCTACTGGTTTTTTGGCAAAGACAAGAGATTTGAACAGAAATAACTAGTTGATGACAGTTTTATTGGCATTTTTGTGGGTAAAAGCTCAAAATAAGATTTACAATTTTCATGTACATGTGTGCTGGCTTCTGTGTTGGCCTGTACATAACAAGACCATACCTTCTGCTGTCATGAAGCTGAATTTTTCTTCTTACTGAATGTTTGATGACCGACATGTCAGATTATTCCTTAATACTGGTTGCCATTGTCTTATTTTAACAATTAATCAAAAAATGATCTTTATGTCCCATCACATAAGTTAAATAATAGCCTTCACTGAATGCAAGGGAGCAAGTCATGTGATAAAATAAGAGGATATTAGGCTTCATATGTTACAGATAATTTGGACTTTAGAGAATATTGGGCTTCATGTTACAGGTAATTCGGACTTTGTTATCAAGATCTGCTAAAAGGAAATATCATGTATTTGGACAGATTTAAATCATGATGAAATTGGCTGGGAGACTAGAGGATAAGGTAACAAGCTTTGTGATATATGATATGCCAGGGAATCTTATGCAGTGTTTCTTGAAGGTGTAAGCTCCTTGCTATTGCAAAAATTAAAAATACTACACATATTCTAAATTTCTCTTTAGTCTGAAGGATCTTTAATCTGAAGGATTGATTCTGTTGGATATAAAGTTCCTCTCTATCTCACAGGACGAGATGTACTTGGCAGTCTCAGGCACGCTTAATTGTTTAACTCATTTTTATTATATTGTATAAAACATCATTTAACACCGGAGCTTTGCCTCTGGAAGAAAAAGCAATATATATATCAGTAGATTAGGAATTTGTAATGATTATCTGAATTAAACAAAAAAAATAATGATGTTTTAGACCACCCAAAATTTATGGCAGTTAGAGTAAGCCGAGTTATAAAATAGGTAAAAAACAGAATATCTCCCATGAAGTGCCAAGCACAGATATGTGCCTGTCATGTAACTTTGCAATGTGTCATGGATGTTACACTGGACATCAGAGAGAGATGTTGAAGTGCAGACCGTCACAAGACACACGGTGTGACATTGATCGTTTTATGACCTGGACAAGGCAGTGACTTTGACAACTTCGTGACATTGGTGACAATGAGGCACTTTTCATGGACAGGTCACAGATGACATTCGCCGCTGGTGACATTGTACAGTGAAGGATGATCTATGAATTACCACACCTTGAATGTTGGATGAGGAATACCTGCATTCCATGAAGAATGTTTGGTATTTTTGTATAGTAGGCTACTCAGGAGGAACATCCTCACTGTATGCAGCACAGTTATGTGATTATCGTGGTCACACTGATGGATAACTGGGTACTGGTGTGTGCTAGACTCGTAGCAAAAAAATAAGAAAGAAAGGTAACAAGGAAAAATTTCAATTATAAAGAGGGACTATTTTCTGCCATTACAAAAATGTGACGTCACCATGGAGCAACAATGGAGGTGACGTCACAATCCTATTGTTTTGGCTATTGCTTGGTTTGTGACGTCATCGGCATCTGAAATGCCGGTGATGTCATAACCATTGTTAAAAAATATCGCCCTTCAAGGGTATTTTTTACAATATCATAGACCCTGATATTTTGACAGTAAACAGTGCTATTCACAGCCAATCAGGTGATAAATTGTGTTTCTTAGTCAGTGAGATATAAGGGGGAAAAGCTCGTCATGGAGTGCACAGAAGGTAGGTACTAATAATAAAATAGAATATTAGGGAAACTAAATCCAAAAAGATTTAGCTTAATGAGCTTTCTTTGTTCCCTAATATGGGGTTAATCGGTACACTGGGGAGAATTGTGGCAGAACAGGAATATGGTTTATTTCTTCCAAAAAATAACTCGTTCATGACAATTTAACCCAGGAAATTAATTTTTGGAACACTTATAATACACATAGTGGAGTATATTTTGATGGGGTTTTACATGTCTAACTGCAGGCAGCGAGGAGCCGCACCTTAAGCTTCGTCCTGCCATAAGTGAATTTTTAACAGCTGGTCAAAACACTTGTATCACAAAAAGTATTAGTATTAGAGCCTACAAACCAGCAGGGAACGTCCATGATATAATTTTGACAACTTTTGAAGAAAATGGTAACCATAGTCATAATAGCACTGATAATACTCAACAAAAACCAAGCCAAAGTCAATTTCAGTGTCATTTTCAGATGAAAATAACTGATTAATAACAGCACAAAAAACCAAATTGGGGTCAAGTAACATGAAATGAATAATGACTATAGTAAAAACATTGTGGAAAATCAATTTAACCTTTTAAAATAGGTAAATAATGATTGAACACTTCATTATTGTGGTAGTGATGCATTCCCTAAAATTAACAAGAAATTGTGTGATGTAATATAGAGATAATGATAATAATAAATGAATTTTCTATAGCGTAAAATCTATAAATACTCTAAACGCTTCACATAGAGATGAAAACACAATAGGGAGACATCTGGACAGCTTTTTGGATGAAAGGATAGAATTTAACTTATATCAAAAATCTTAGATCTATGGTAGTTAGATTGGGACTACAAATATGGATCAGCACCTGAGGGACATTGCAGACTTGTCATATATCCTGAAGAGGACCGAAGATGCTATCTTAATTATGTTTTGACAACCAGGAAGGCTAAATAGGGAATAGCTAAGTGCCATTACAGGCTTTTAGTGAGATTTAATCATCCCTACTGCTCCATGTTTATCTCCGAAGTAAGGCATTATCAGTAATTTAAAATTCCTTATGAAACAACATCATGGCCTCTTATGATTTTTGTGTAGATGGCTTCTAATAAATGAATGGAGAATTTCAGTTATAGGAAGTCTCCTCTAAAGTCTCACAAATTTGACAAGGATATTCACCATTATTATATCTGCCAAAATAATTCTTTATCTGTTGCAAACCCAGAACTTGAAGGGTTGCACTTCACATTACTGTATTTCTCATTTATAAAAACAACAGATGTAAACTTAACATTGTTACATCATTTTTTGACACTGATATATTTACCTCTGCAGTCTGCATCATTCTGCTAAGTCTGCTCTTACATTCAACTTTGAAAGGTGATGCATCATTGTCAAATGGCTACTGTAGTTGATCACATATTATCCACATTCATTGCTCTGCACAACGTAATAGAAGTCGACTACAAATGTTTCACAAAACAGAACTTCACCCAAGCTATGGCCAAGCTACTCTTAAAAGTAATTGAAATATTGCAGGCTGCGTAAGCAGTATCGATCAATCACTCTATCTGTAACAAACCAGTGAAATGTAATAAGTTTGGAATAAAGGATCATTTCATGGATGCTTGAAGGATCAAAGATGCATTAATCCATCAATAGATTCATTCGATCTTTCTGAAACTCTATATTGTCCTCACACGATAATTGCAGCCCACCAACAGTATGTGCCCTCTTTCCATAAAACAGAATCAAAGTTATGCAAAATGTCCTTTTGCATCCAACAGATAATTTTATTCTCAGTATTCTTGGAATAGTTTAAAATTGTACACAGATTGGCAAACAATTCTTTACTTTGAAAGCTGACACTCAAACATCAATGACAGAATTCAGTACTGTTTACATAACCTCTTCTCATGTTGCTTTGTTCACGGGACACTTGTAGTATCAGTTGGAATCAATTGTATGAGTGTATTTAAGGCAAACTTGAAATTCAAGTTATTCACCGACATATATATATATATAGCAGTGCTTGAAAAATTCAGCATTACATTGTATTCGATATGTGCCTTATCTTAGGCTCGTATTGACTATCCCTATCATTACTGGTGTGTGAGCAAAATTTTGTGTTTCGAATTCAGCTGATTCATGGAGTATCGCGAATGATCAAACTGGTTGCTAAGGCAATTTTCTCTGACGCACAAGTGGAGCATTATCAAAAGAGTATGTGCTCAAATGACAGGCCTCTTCTGACTCGCTAAGCAGAGCTTGACACGAGAGTATGCCACAGTGAACAACTGTTAAAGCAATGTTTATGTAAGCAGTTAAAATGGTCAGGGAGAATAATAACAGACAAGCAAGTCAAGATAGAAAGTCAGTCAACTGACTCTTCAACCTATAACATCATCTTTAGCCCTACCATGTAAGATATATAAGAAGTGATTAGTTTGCAGATAGTTGACTGATTTTCTATCTTGGCTTGCTTGTCTGTTGCTATTCTAACTGACCTTTTTAAATGCTTATATAAACATTGCTTTAGCAGTTGTTCATTGTGGCATACTCTCGTGTCAAGCTCTGCTTTGCGTGTCAGAAGAGGCAGCTCTGTGTTTTTGAAATAATCAAATAAATTTGGCCTAATCTTTCAAAGAGTATTGGCATCTCCGTAAGTGTTCAATAAACAAAACCACCAAGACCTAATTCAGCATAGCAATTTACTCAAGTGGTCGCATTAGCTTGTTGTATAATGACAGACTTAATGAGCTCTAATAGGTTATTTTGTCACCTGAGCTATTACCAATTGCTATTATCAACACATCAAAATGTAGATAACATCAGCAGATAAATAGATAATATCTAGGAAAGACATTGGATTGAGCAATCGCATGACAAATGACATTCCACCTATTTATCTAGTTTTGAGGCCAGGACAAGAGAGGGTGGGACAGGGGACAGGATGGGGCATGTTTTGATAGAACGTGGCACAACAAGATTAGACTAGTTAGGAAAAGACTAGAGGTTTTGATTAAAAAATAGAGGTATTTTTCAATCACACGAATATCAAAATAATCTAAGCAAGAATAATCTGAAAATGATGTAAGAGTTAAAAGATATTTAGTTAGTCATCTAGGGGGGGGGGGCGGTCGTGTTTTGGCTTTTTGCGGGCCCCCGTCGCCACGTATTTTCTTCAAAATACTATCATTAATCTCAGTGGTCGAGGGGGGGCCCCCTAGGCCCCAACTGGATCCCACTGACAAACAGACCATTACCAGTCCCTCTTACTGCCTGCATGGGATCGAACTCCGTGGAGCACCAAAATGTTTTTAGTGAACTTTCAAGAGCAAAGTTATATGGTCCAGATTGTTGGTGACATTTTGAAAACCCTCATATCAAATAGTATAAACACACCAAGTCACCTCTGGACATTTTTTACTCTTTGTTTCAACTAGGATTCTTTGCCTTTTTTTTCTTTTTCGGTGTTTGACATTTTCAAAGCTTGTTTGAAGGGATAATTTCAACCCTACCTCATATTTCTAATGTTACAATACAAGAAATGAATAGATATTGAAAGAGATACAAGAAAAGGTTCAGTTTTTTTTTTGGTGAAATTGTCTGGTCAGTGGAGGTGACATAAATCCTGGCATTGGAATTTAAATGAAAATGTATACAGATTCTCTTAAAGGCATAGTAATTTCCAAAAAGAGATACAAGGAAACCCTTCAAAAGACAATACTCTCTTGAAAAACAGCCCTTTGATAAGTCTTCAATGTCACTCTTCTCAAAGAAATTATACAGACTTTTCAAAACAACAGCATCTCAAGTAGTATTATGACTCTTTCGAAGAAATCATAATACAAACGCACGCCATTTTCAGCGCAGATGTCACATTTTCTTTGGTAATTTTGGGGGGATCAAGGGCTGTCAACAAAGCAAGGAGCTTAGAGACATTTGATTGTCAACTAAGGAAATTTTGACAGTTATCCTGACATGTGAGGAAGTCTTTGTTTGTATGTGCACCGTTGCACGTAATATAACAAAGGTGTATGAAATAAAGAAAGTGAGTATGACTAAATTTATATCTACAAATGTTCTGAATACTTCATCATTAAAATGCATGTCACAGCAAACCCAGGCAACAAATAGCAAAAAATATAGAATTTCAGATGCCTTTATAACAGTTGAGCAAGTTCATCACAAATTCAAAATGCCTGCTAAAATAGTAGAAAATGTTTTCATAGAGGACTACATAGTGGATAAGCTGGCTTTTAAAATGGATATTGATAACATGCAAACTCTCAGATTAACAATATAATATACGTTCATGCATTCTACCGACAATAAAAAAAAAGAAGTCATATCAGGAGCAGACCATATCCACGGAATCAAACCTAGGATCTAAATTCATATACTTCAGTAATATCTTTGTTTCAAACAGGGGTTACAATTTGTAGAAATTTACCAAAAGTAAATAATAGATAAATGTCTCTTAAATCAGGAAATGCAAATCAAAATTACAAAAGCGACTCCATCACACCGATCTGCACAAGTGGACATCTAATCTCAACACACCTTGTTCCCCTTAATTTTTATGGTTAAAATGACACTTTAGCAATGAGGTAGAGGATGCTTTGCCAACACCCAATTTACTATCTATTCAGAGAGGAATTAAGTCAAGTCTAGATTTTTGCATAGTGTATAAATTTACATATGTTGTGATAATGACAAAAGCGGTATTGCTCAAGAGCCACTATATATACTTTCTGTACTAGTTGGCCTGTCACAGTGCATGAATACAGGATGTTACCTCAAATCATCTCTCCATCCATTTGAAGAACTATTCAAAATTTACTTTGCAGAAAAGGATCTGAGAATCTAAAGCCACACGCCAGTGTGATTCAAATTCATTAGAGATAATTTCAATCTAACTTAATCTTGGCGTGTCCACTTAATTGTTGTGCTGCCTGATTCTAATTAGCATTTTCCTGTCATGATAATTAACTTGATTAATGCTACCAGAATATCTTGTTTCCAATTAGCGTTTTGTTTTAACTAAAGAAAAACCCCCAAAATAACGAGTTCTTGTTTCAGGCTATAAAGTTAAAAGCGTGCATGCTACCTGCAGTAAAATAAAGACATTTTGGAAATATTTATAATTATTATCAGAAAATGGGAATTTTGTCTCTTGAATTGGACAAAATATTGAAAGTGTGTAGCGCCTAGTATGTGTATCAACTAGCTCATTTTGTTGTTAGTTTATTACTGATTATGACTGAGTCGATTTTAAGTAATTATTATGAGTAAATAAACTTGTTAATTTGGAATTTGTAGAATACTCTTTGATGTCAAACAAAATGGGTATATATGATATTGTACCAATGATTTTGTAATTTAAGATTATCAAACAACACACACAAAACCTGGCATCTGTTAATATAATCAAATATTCTCAAAGAATAAATTATTGAAAGATAATTTACTTTTCAAATGCATTACAGCATAATGTCTTTGTGATAAAGCTTTGAGATTAAATATTTAAACATTAAATATAAATTTCCTTTGATGAGACAACTTCTCAGACCCAAAAAGCAGCAATCGTAATTTTCAAAGTGTTTACACAGAATAACAAATGGAGTTAAGATATGAGCAAAGATATGAATCAGCTCACTCCTTTTGAAGGAAATTAGCATTATTTAGGATATTGTATTTGAAGATAAATGGCCAAAAGGATGTGTTTTGAAACATTTATATCTTTAAATTCTCATCATTTTTAATGATGACAAAATCAAAAAGTAATCTGGCATATGATTCATAATATCGAATCATATGAATATTGATAATTTTATAAACACTGCCAAGGGCTCAATGGAGGGACGAACAACAGTCTTTATTTTTGACATATTTAACTTCAAATCTTCATATTTTTAGCATTCAGTCTCAAGGTTTCACCTTAAATTTGTCAGATTTGAATCAGAAATATTTCTGATACCTTTATACATTTTTAAGCAAGATCTTCACATGAATACAAGTGAATATTCATGACATTCATTTTTCCAGCTGGATTGCAAATGCATGCAAATCAACGACATCTGCAGTATCTTTGCAAAATTCCTTTGGAACCAATATGCATTGATGGATTAAACAAAGCCAGGCTCTTATTTGAAGATAGATGGTATAATTAAAATTCAGCAGCTTTAAAAATATGGGGAATTGTCATTCAAAAAAGTCACAGTGATTCATGGGGCTTGATCATTACGGAAATGAGGCAACTGATTTGAATTTGTTTGTAGCAGACGTACTCAAAAATTGTTCTGTCTCTCTAAATGAATCATTTATTAAGACCTAATGTTTTATTTGACCTGAAAAGGAGGTAAACAGCCTTGGCCAAATTGCTACTGATATAAATAGCATTAATCTCAAGCAGGGGAGGGGTGGGTTAGCTCAGTTTGTCGCAGTATGGGCTTCCATTAAACAATGGCTTTAATTTCATCTCTGAAGAAACCAGTGAGGTTAAGATTGAAACTATACAGGAAAAACTGAAGTGCAATACTAAACTGAAAAATACATTTCAAACCAGTAATGTCCAGCTGTATCGACAACGAAAATTGATGCAATAAAAACACGTCAGAATTTGTCTAGTGTTATTTTAGATCCAATTTTGCTATAGACAAGTCGACACTACACTGGTGTCCAACTGTATTAACACAAGAAAAACAAATAAAAGGGGAAAAAGTCGAAACTGAAAACCACAAGAGATAAACTGATCACAGTGGCTACATCAAGCAGCCAAAGAGAGGTGCAGGAAAGTAAATAATGGCATAAAACATGCAAGAAAATAATACAGCTACATTGATTGCTGGAATTACCTATTGTAGGGTAGTAATTGTGTTTAGAATGGGCCTGTTACTACACAGTTTGGATTTTTGTTTATTTTACATGATGGCCACGAGAAAATTATTTTAGTTTTGTTTGGTCTAAGTGTATGTTGTACACAAGTGATGGATTATGGGGGTTTTGACTATCAATTAGAGATTAAGGAAAAATGGATGATTTAATACTTACAGCCCATGTTATAATGCAGTTGGTCCATTTATCAGCTTCTTAGGCCTTTTTTGAAGTTGAGTCTGGATCTGATAAATAGACACTGACAGATAGAAATTATATCTAGGCCTAACAGTTATCCATAAATGTGCTCTGATAATCTATTACTATTTAAACGTATTTAGTTATTTTTATTCCGATTTCAGCTCTGAACATTCGTACATCTTACAGTTACAAACAACATCTAAGTCCGCCTTGCACCCTCTGGTTCCGTCCTCCCCCTTGTCCTGCCCCCGTTGTCCTGACTTCCCGCTCCCCCCTACTTTTCATGTCTTTTCCAGTCCCTATAGCACAATACATTTTCTGGAGTGAATCAACATCAGTGCTTTTCATGACTATGTTCACAAAAATTGAGCAATGCGCCATGCTATGCGACTCACTCCGTCATCCTCACACCTTTTAAAAACCATTCGTTCTTGTAGCATAAAACATTTTTGCTGTTATCTTGAGGTTTTGAATAAAGAATTTACAATTGTGATGTCACAACAAGACTTCTTATGGGGTGCTTTAAGGGGACATGTGTGCATGATCAATCTGTCAGAAACCCCACCCCCTAAAAAAGAAAGAAGATGTCAAAAAGAAGAGAAGAGGTAGAAAGCAGACTGCGTTATTCAGAATTCATGTGACATGTGCAGAAGCTCTTTCGAGCAGGTGTCCGGCTGAATTCCCTGTCAACATTTAAATTATGCCAATGGCTCTTCTATAAATATAACAGTAGTAGGCTGTATCCTATTTCTGTTTTATTGCCGTTTTTGGAACAGGCGCTTAGAAGGATGTTCTTTAATTCATGGCAAAGTTGAACATTAAGGTGCCCACCTGCTCTGCTGAAGGTCTTTCTTTGCCTGCAAAGGTTTGAACCCCGGTTTTTGATCCTTAAATTTTCATTGGACCATTGTATGCAAAATTCCAGCTGGATGCTTTTTGGGTGAGATGTTAAATTGTTGTCTTTGCTGGGCAAGTAAAAGAAAACTAACATGGGGTAAATGTGTAATATGTTGACTCCTGCTCTCTCTACCTTGAATGTTGGATGAGGCATACTGGCATTGCATGAGGAATGTTTGTTGGACATTGAAGGACATTCCCAATATATGCAACACATGATTATCGCGGTCCCACTGACGGATATCTGGGTATAGGTGTGGCTGCAAAAAAAATATACGAAAGAAAGGTAGCCCGAACAGATATATATAACATAGCATGCAGTATCATTTTCCATGTACACTGTTTATCTTTTAATTGAGAAATAAGGGGGTAGACCTTGCCATGGATTTTATAAAAGATTGGTATTAAAAATGAACTATTAGAGTTGCCAAGACACGAACAGTGCGTAAAAATAGGGACTCCCAACTTGACAGAAAGACAGAGTCTGCAAAATATGAATGTTGCAGGAGGAAAGAGAAATATATGCATCAAAGCAGGAAGATACAAACCCATTGAGTTGTAGAATCCATCCATATCATATCACTCATAGCTTTCCTTAATCACTTATTTATTCTTCAATATTAATGCCAAGCTCAGACACTGGTACAAGTGTTCAAACATATTAAATTGAACTATCCTGATTGACCCACTAAACTGTATAAAAAGTTTATAAAGCCACAACAATATCAATCTTCAGCAGAGCAGAATACTATCCATGACGATGTATTTCATCATAACTTTATTGTTCAATGGCCAAATTGGTTTCAGAGCTTGTTAGTTTCGAAGAGTTCACAATTCTTTTATTCAAGGTGCAAATCATAACCAAGGCCGCTCCAAATGAATATCCTAGCAAATCACCCACATAATGCTTTTACAGTGCAGTGCAAAGTCCTTGAACCTCCTTGATATTTATATACAAGAAAAAAGCAGCCTTGAACAGTCATATAAGATTAATGTCTTCATTAAGTTCCAGCAAACCTTTGACATGACACCAAAATGAGCTCAAATGCTGAAAATTGATAGGTACATCAGCAGGCCATTGTTAAAACAATTAAAGAAACTAAAGTGAAAGGGATACATAACAGAAACTATCCAATGAAACAATTAAAGTGAATGGTGGAGGAACTATGCAACAGGACTGGATGAGAATTTGATGTTTTCCGTGCTTACCATGAGGCTGCACAAATCCATGGAATGGACTGTGGCCAATGTGGTCATTCATAAAATAACTTGCCAGCTGCTTGTGACCATGTCTCTACTGCCATTGTGTCTAATATCCAAAATTGCTTTTCAAAAGAATTTGGATATTCCAAATAGCACTATGAGGATATTTGAAAAGGTCAAATATCCCCCAAGATGCTATTTGGATATTTCATCAGACCCTATTTCATCAGATGATATTCCATCTTAAGCTTTGGCTGACCGTATGGAGCTTTGGCATACCGTATGGAGCTTTGGCAGCTGCCAATTATTCTCCGGGTCCTATTTTTGGTTCCAAAATATCCAGCAGAGGGGGCTTCAACTTCAGAGGCCCTGGATACATGCTGTTGTAGAAGAGATGGCAGTGCATGACAGCCCAAAGTTCTAACAAATAGTTTCCAAATACTTCCTAACCATGAGACACTATTTGGTCACTATTTGATGTAGAAGAGAAGGCTGTCAATATATATGACAAAGTTTTTAACATAGCACATTAGAACTTTTGGAAAAGTTCAGTAGAAAATGTGACATGGTTGCACTTTTTGGATATTTCGTGAGGGATATTGGCAAATCCTGGTGAGGGGAGTAGATATTGTGACAAAGACCTATTTTAGTGTCTGGCATGCAAAAAGCAGCCCAATTTGAAAATTTGGCATGTAGACCTTTCGGCTGTAACAGCACTGAAGTACCCAACTTCTACCCTTGAGCCTAAGGTAATGATAAATGAACCTCGATGTTACTTGTGATTTTTTTCTTATTTCAATCCTCCTAAGTTTTAGAACTCGAGATTTTTAAAACAGCCCCATACATCACCCAAAATGTGAAACCCCTTAAGAACGACGCACAAAACGACAGACAGACATATTTCATTTATTTCATCATCTATCTGTCAAAAAAATTTAATGACAATGGGATGAAATGAGAAACAAATAAATACAGATGAATGAGGAGACCCACCAAAGATGAAAAAGATCATCGCTGCTGGTGGGCCACCTGATAAAAGAGAATTGTG
Organism: Platynereis dumerilii; assembly: GCA_026936325.1. Classification (NCBI taxonomy): domain Eukaryota; kingdom Metazoa; phylum Annelida; class Polychaeta; order Phyllodocida; family Nereididae; genus Platynereis; species Platynereis dumerilii. The sequence goes on along the minus strand of JAPTHN010000042.1, from coordinate 1,652,951 downwards.
TCTCCAGAGAAGTTCAGGTACTGAACTTTCGAATGATACACCATTAAGTGGTGCTGTTACATCTGGCTCATCAAGGATTCATGATGCTATTCATTTAATTAGCAGCTCTGAAGAATTCATAATTGGAAATTACATGGGCTCGACTGGCTGTAAGTCACCTGTTACAAGAATTTTCACATGAAATATTCAGCATTGCAGTTACTGAAAATGTATAAAATATTCTATTGAGGGTTGGCAATAGAATTTCCTTATATTTCAGCAATCTATCTCTTTGAATAATAAATTTAATTTGAATATAGATCTGTGAGAAGTAATTGTTGGAGCAAAATTTCAGAGCCACTTGCTAGAATTCAGTGACAAGACGACAAAATTATCCAAAGGAAGAATGACTACTTAGCATGAAAAGAAAATAATCATTGTCATGGAATTGCGTGTTTTGGGAGTAAACTTTGTGAAATAACCAAAAGTTTTTGTGAAATAATGCAAAGCTTTTGCAAAATAATACGAAATTTTGCGAAACAACCAAAACTTTTTGCGAAATAACCAAACCTTTTGTGAAATAATGCAAAACTTTTGCGAAATATTGCAAAACTTTGCAAAATAATGCAAAACTTTTTGTGAAATAATGCAAAACTTTTGCAAAATAATGTATGTACTCCGATCCTGTTGCTGCGCTTAAGTATCCATTCTGGTAGGATCGAGAATATAGCTTACTGAATGGTGTCTATCACATAAATGATCAGATAAGGTTGCATGGAATATGCGACTGACCATAATATTTAAGAAACCACTAAATATAGCATTATGATATGAAGTTTTCTCTGAAGACTTTATATTGACCTGCAGTTTCCTGGAAACCCTGTTCACACCCAGTTCAAGTACAGTGCCTACTCGCAGTACTCGGTGCAAGCCCTACTATAACCAAAGCAAGATCTACAAGCCCTGTTGAAGCCTTTTGCAAGTCTTGTTTAAGATCTGACAAACCGTTCAATGACTATTATATAAGCCATGTGCTAGACAATTAAATCCTTCACAATCCTTACTCAAACCCTGTTTAAGCACTTTGAAAGCCTTGCTCAAGCCTAGTATGTGCCTTCTTCAAGTTCCCAGCGAGCCCAGTGAGAACCCTATAAAAAAACCTGAGATAACCCTGGCACAAGCGATGGGCAAACCTGTGTATACTGGGATGCCATTGTCTATAGCCTGTATGCCCTGTGCACACACTTTCACAATAGTGCTTCTGTTTTCTACAAAACTCTGCTCTGGAGCAGTTGTCAATTGTAGCCCCCAGTGCCCTATTTCTAAGCTACCTTCTCATTTGCCCTTTCTATTTCTCTAACCCCAGACAGTAACCTTAGTTGGCAATTTTCTTTCTTTCCCAAATTGTCCTGAGGGAATTCTTTTTTCTACTTGGCTGTCAAAATAATCTGGTAGTGAAGGCCTTTTGGGTAGTAATCTCTAGCCAAAGGTGGCTGGTAATTTCGCCTCACTTATCACCCGCATCCTCAAGGGATAGGCTTTATTCGATAGCACAGACAATTTGGTCATTCTCTCTGTACACTATACTCAACTCATGAGAGCAGCATATATGGGTACTGCTAAGGTAACCTCTCTTCACAGATCCAAATGAATGTCACAATTCATAACTGCAAGCCTATCTCAAGTTTGCAGCCTTCAGACACTATAATTTGAGCATATCTGTTCAGATGCGATGTACTATGAGGTTATACCATGGGTGGAGGCAGTATATCCCTGGTATAGTCACCCAAGATCCAGTATATCCCGAGACCCGAAGGGTCGAGGGATATACGGGGTCGAGGGTGACTATACCAGGGATATACTGCCGCAACCCATGGTATAACCTTTTTATCCCATGTCTTTTTTTTTTTAATACTTTTATTTTATATCAATATAAAACAGTTTGAAGCACTCAATGTGAATGCAGCTGTGCTACAAAAAAAAATCAATACTCTTAATTGGCAGCACTTAATTGCCTTAAATCACAACTATCAGCAAATATGCTGGTATCTACATGCTAATAAGCATGATATATAGGGGCACTGTTGTCTTTTGATTGGTCAGTTCCAGTATATCCCTGTTGATCTCATTATCTTTCAGTATAGCCCTGCTGGCTAATTAGCCAAAGGAATTTGATTGGTTGAACTAAATATATCCCTGTTTCTTTTTGTTGTATTTCCCTCTCTCAATCTGTATTGACCAGGGAAAAGCTCAGTATGAGGGACAAAAGTTGGCTAGATATGGGATAAAGTGTAGGCCTATCATAATGCATTTCGGTTTGAATGTCTTGCTACCACCGCCAAAGCTGAGGCAATATGCATGACAATTGCCTGCCAGACCAACAGTGCCAGAGAAGAGCCATACTTGATCTTCTGTAAGACGCTAAATTAAATTTGTGCATAAGATGAGGTTGCTCACCCCGTACGCAGTCCGTAGATACCTCACAAAGTCTTCTGCTACACAAATCCCCAGATCAACCTAATTTGATTATGATGAGCTCGCTGGACCTTTCCTGTGAATTAAGGGATCAAGCACTGCTGCGGGAGACCGGGACTTTTGACCGAACAGATACATGGCTATTACTGTGTCTTTGGTATTCTGATACAAAATGTAATACACATAGACTGCAAATGTTGTATAGATACATGTATGAAATTACCAGTAGCACTATGATACAATTGATTTTCTTCACAGTGCAATAATGGGGATGAATTGCACAAAGTTCTGGTGCATTTGTCATTCGGATATGACGTCATCAATTATGCAACACAGGCTCTTTGGCAAGAGAGTGTAATGAGCAATGTCAGTATTTAAGTGGGGCTATTTTGCTCTCGGACACTGGGCTTAGCAAAGTGTTGAAGGCAATGCTAAAGACTACACTAGAATGTGGGGAAAGGCACAAGAAGGAAAACAAAGGAGCAATACAAAAGCTCACACAGCGGATAGTGCTTTGCAAAGGAATTCAAAGCAAAATGGACTTTAAAGTTCCTGTTGAAATAGAGCAGGGAGAGACAAAATAGCTGTTGAAATTCTGCAAAATTACTCATAACATTAAGTGAAAGGTAGATCAGAGTAATCATCTCCTAAATAAAGTTTTTAACACCTGGCAAAACAAATTGCTCTTCTTTTACCTATTCAATATAAAGACAGACAAATACAAAAATAGATACAGATCAAGATAGATCCTGATAGTTATCAACAGGTAGAGATAGAGAGCTAGTAAAAAAGATTGTTTTACATATACTGTATCATGATAAGAATGTAAAAAAACACAATTGGGAGACATCTGGACAGCTTTTTGTACGAAAGAATAGAAATCTACTCTCTGCTCAAAACAAATATCTGAGATGGTACTTAGATTGAGACTACAAATATGGATCAGCACCTGAGGGACATTCCAGACTTGTCATATATCCTGAAGAAGACAAAAAATGTTATCTTAATTATTTTTTGACAACCAGGAAGCTAAATAGGGAATAGCTAAGTGCCATTACAGGCTTTTAGTGAGATTTAATCATCCCTGCTGCTTGATGTTTATCTCCGAAGTGAGGCATTATCAGTAATTTGAAATTCCTTATGAAACAACATCATGGCATTTTATGATTTTTGTTTAGATGGCTTCTAATAAATGAATGCAGAATTTCAGTCACACAAGTTCTCCTTTAAAGTCTCACAAATTTGACAAGGAAATTGACCATTATTGTATCTGTCAACATAATTCTTTATCTGTCTAACTATCCCTCAAAATTACTTGTACTTCTTACTATTTCCCCCCTAAAAATCTGCATATCTATTCTATCAACCGATCTATCTTTCTATATGTCTGTAACTGCATTGTAAACCCCAGTCAACACATCATCTATACACATAAATGTGTAAACGACTGATCGGACATATGGCGATACATGACACCACATTGTCATCATGCCTTAATTAATGATTTCCCTGGTTGCCATGGTCACCTGGCATCCTAGAACTGTTTATATATTTTCGTGGGTCTGCCTAGGTAGTTAGTTCTCCGGGGCCAAATTATGCAGTGATTAATTTTGGTATAATAAAGTCTGGGTAAGAGATGTTATTATCCATAGAACCACGTTAAAGGCAGATTTATACAACTGGAAATACCCAGATTACCAAGAGAGAGACAGAAAGATAATCTACAAATTTATTTGATTTGATCTTCATATATCTACACAGAATTATTAAAATCATTTTCATTTGACATCAGTTTTCATGATCTTGTAGCATACACAAAGACGTCTTAGTTTTGAGAAAGTTGCCGATCATAATAGTATATTTAATTGTCTGTGTAGCACACACAAAACAGGAAACCGTCCTCCTCATGTGCACAAATTTAATTTGCAATGACAAGGATGATGCAGTTTGGCATTCTTCCAGGCATCCATCATAAAATTTGTGTTTGTCATTGAAATTAGGTGTGATATTTGATGAAATATGCTTCCTTGCAGTGCACAAAGCAAATAAGTTACCATTTTAAACTCATTAAGCTCTTACTTGCCGCTGGGGAAGAGTTTTAGGATGCTGAAGTTATGAGATTCAGAATTTTGATTCCAGCAATAATGCTGCATTAACGCTTGATGGTAATACTTTGCAAGGCTCACTTTGTGAACAGGATGTTAACTTTATTTCATTGGAGACAGTCATTATCACTCAGTCATACTCTACAACATGTTTAATTGATAACTGCTATATCTGTACTAGAAACTAAATTTCTATTTTTTAAATCATATTTTTCCATAGTTTAAAATTGTACACAGATTGGCAAACAATTCTTGACTTTGAATGCTGACACTCAAACATCAATGACAGAATTCAGTACTGTTAACATAACCTCTTCTCATGTTGCTTTGTTCACGGGACACTTGTAGTATCAGTTGGAATCAATTGTATGAGTGTATTTAAGGCAAACTTGAAATTCAAGTTATTCACCGACATAGCAGTGCTTGAAAAATTCAGCATTACATTGTATTTGATATGTGCCTTATCTTAGGCTCGTATTGACTATCCCTATCATTACTGGTGTGTGAGCAAAATTTTGTGTTTCGAATTCAGCTGATTCATGGAGTATCGCGAATGATCAAACTGGTTGCTAAGGCAATTTTCTCTGACGCACAAGTGGAGCATTATCAAAAGAGTATGTGCTCAAATGACAGGCCTCTTCTGACTCGCTAAGCAGAGCTTGACACGAGAGTATGCCACAGTGAACAACTGTTAAAGCAATGTTTATGTAAGCAGTTAAAAAGATCAGGGAGAATAATAACAGACAAGCAAGTCAAGATAGAAAGTCAGTCAACTGACTCTTCAACCTATAACATCATCTTTAGCCCTACCATATAAGATATATAAGAAGTGATTAGTTTGCAGATAGTTGACTGACTTCTCTATAATAAGACAAGGACCATCCTTATATAATAACTATTCAGATAATCTGCATAGGAAACGGTTAGCTCAATCGGTAAGCTTGGTCCAGGTTTTGAATGCTGTTCTATTTGGGTTGTCTGGACATTATGTTGGACAGCATGCTGTTAAATCATTTTTCGTCTCATCGCTGGCACCTCCTCCTGTGCTTATTTGCCAGTAATAGTGAATAAATCTAGACAAATGGCATGGCAAATTGAAGGATGGTTTAGCTGCCTTCTTTGTTTGTCTTTTCAATTATTTTCAACTGCTGGACTGCAAAACTCATTGCCTGGATACACTGCAGCTCTGTGTTTTTGAAATAATCAAATAAATTTGGCCTAATCTTTCAAAGGGTATTGGCATCTCCGTAAGTGTTCAATAAACAAAACCACCAAGACCTAATTCAGCATAGCAATTTACTCAAGTGGTCGCATTAGCTTGACGTAAAATGACAGACTTAATGAGCTCTAAGAGGTATTTTGTCACCTGAGCTATTACCAATTGCCATTATCACCACATCAAAATGTAGATAACATCAGCAGATAAATAGATAATATCTAGGAAAGACATTGGATTGAGCAATCGCATGACAAATGACATACCACCTATTTATCTTGTTTTGAGGCCAGGACAAGAGAGGGTGGGACAGGGGACAGGATGGGGCATGTTTTGATGGAACGTGACACAACAAGATTAGACTAGTTAGGAAAAGACTAGAGGTTTTTGATATTTAGTTCGACTGGTTTTGCATAATTATTAATGGGAATTGTCCAATTAGAGATTGGAATCAATGCATAAAATCAAGAACTTTCCATAATATGACAATTAAAAATCAGAAACATCATTAAAATCTGGTCTTTTTTTGTTCTGTGCCGGATATCCATGGCTTTAGAGAGTTTAATCAGTTATCTGATCTCTCTGGATATAAATCACATCGAGTCAATGTTGTTTTAAAAGAGACCCTTAATTGCGCCATTGCTACATTCATAATTAACACCATTTAAGGAAATGGCAAACTCTCACGGATAAATCCAATTCATCATCTGACTGTGGTATATGGAGGTCAAATGATGGCTTATATTTAGATCTTTTGAAAGCTAGCAGTGTGAGGAAAATGATGTGTTATATAATATAACTGGAGAGAATGTATTGTAGAATTGACCACGATGACGAATTTGATGGAAACTTGTATTACGAAATTTCCTATTACAATTTAAAAAGCTGATGTTTTTTTCCACTGTTTTTTTTATTTCTTAAGATGCAAAATTTTAAAATTACTTATCTATAAAAATGTCATGTATGCCTACAATGCCAACATTTAGAGAACAGAAGATTTCATTTTTCCATTAAGATGATCTGGCCAGAGTTTGAATCCAACCTTGGACCACAGGGTTTATAGAAATAACGCTACCAACAGACCATTACCAGTCCCTTTTACTGCCTGCATGGGATTGAACTCGGTGGAGCACCCAAATGTTTTCAGTGAACTTTCAAGAGCAAAGTCATATGGTCCCGATTGTTGGTGACATTTTGAAAACCCTCATATCAAATAGTATGAACACATAACCTGTTAACATTTTTTACTCGGATTCTTTGCCTTTTTTTTTTCTTTTTCAGTGTTTGACATATTCAAAGCTTGTTTGTAGGGAAGATGTCAACCCTACAGTGCCGCCATTAAGTTAATGAAACGCATGACTTTGTGCCATTGCATCAATGCTTAACATCCTCAATCAAACTGCTTGTGGAAGCATGAATTCTCATCCGATGAGAGGAAAACATATTGGGTCATAAAGGCCGATATTTGAGGCATGTGGGATAACAATGGCAGCCAATTTTCATTGCTGTACTGGGAGTTTTGTGTGGTGAAAGTCTTTGGTAAGTCAGTGAACCACTCTTCCCTATGAAATGACATGTGTTTCACTTACTTATCAAAGACTTTGACCCATACCTAACTCCGACTGCACCAGAGAAAATTGGCTACCATTGTTTTCACACATGTCTCACATATCGGCCTTTATGACCTGATATGTTTTTCTCTCATTGGATGAGAATTCATACTTCCGCAAACGTTTTTGCTGAGGATGTTTATTATTGATGCAATGGCACAATTTCATGTGTTTCACTTACCTACAGGTGGCACTGTACCTCATATTTCTAATGTTACAATACAAGAAATGAATGGATAATGAAAGAGATACAAGAAAATGTTCAGTTTTTTGTTTTTGCCAAATTGTCTGGTCAGTGGAGGTGACATAAATCCAGGCAAAGAAAAATGTTTACAGATTCTCTCACAGGCATAGTAATTTACAAAAAGAGATAGTAGGCAACCCTTCAAAAGTCAATAATCTCGTGAAAAACAGCCCTTTGATTAGTCTTCAATGTAACATTTCTCAAAGAACTTATACAGACCTTTCAAAACAACAGCATCTCAAGCAGTATTATGACTCTTTCGAAGAAATCATGATACAAACGCACACCATTTTCAGCGCAGATGTCACATTTTCTTTGGTCATTTTGGGCGGATCAAGGGCTGTCAACAAAACAAGGAGCTTAGTGACATTTGATCAACTAAGGAAAATTTGACAGTTATCCTGACATGTGAGGAAGTCTTTGTTTGTATGTGTACCGTTGCACGTAATATAACAAAGGTGTATGAAATAAAGAAAGTGAGTATGACTAAATTTATATCTACAAATGTTCTTAATAGTTAGTCATCAAAATACATGTCACAGTAAATCCAGACAACAAACAGCAGAAACACATAGAATTTTGGATGCTTTTATAACAGTTGAGCTAGTTCATCACAAATTCCAAATGCCTGCTAAAATAGTAGCAAATGTTTTCATAGAGGACTACATAGTGGATAAGCTGGCTTTTAAAATAGACATTGATAACATGTTAACTCTCAGATTAACAATATAATATGCTTTCATGCAGTCTACCGACAATAAAATAAAAATGTCGTATCAGGAGGATACCAAATCCATGGAATCAAACCTAGAATCTAAATTCATATACTTCAACAATATCTTCGTTTCCAACAGGGGCTACAATTCGTAGAAAATTAAGGAAAGTCAACATTAAATTAATCAGGAAATGTAAATCAAAATTACAAAAGCAGCCCCACCACACCAATCTGAACAAGTGTACATCTAATCTCAAGACAGCTTGTTCCCTTTAATCTTTATGGTTGAAATGACACTTTAGCAATGATGTAGAGGATGCTTTGCCAACACCCAATTAACTACATATTCAGAGAGGAATTAAGTCAAGTCTAGATTTTTGCATAGTGTATAAATTTACATAATATTATGTTGCGATGATGACAAAAGCGGTATTGCTGAAGAGCTACTATATGCTAAGCTTGACACAATGACAATTAAAATATTGAGAGGTTTTATCATGTAGTAGGTCTAGTGACTATATAGTGAGCTCAGATAATAGTAGAGCTCTTGGCTTCCTATCACTGGGTGCTTATTGTGATTCCAGTTCTGGAAAAGTCACCTGCACTTACATTGGACAGGAGTTTAAGTCATCCTTATTGCTCTGGATTCTTTCTGTACTAGTTGGCCTGTCACAGTGCATGTATACAGGATGTAACCTCAAATCATCTCTCCATCCATTTGAAGAACTATTCAAAATTTACTTTGCAGAAAATGATCTGAGAATCTAAAGCCACATGCCAGTGTGATTCAAATTCATTAGAGATAATTTCAATCTAACTTAATCTTGGCGTGTCCACTTAATTATTGTTCTGCCTAATTTTAATTAGCATTTTCCTGTCATGATAATTAACTTGATTAATGCTACCAGAATATCTTGTTTCCAATTAGTGTTTTGTTTTAACTAAAGAGTTCTTGTTTCAGGCTATAAAGTTAAAAGCATGCATGCTACCTGCAGTAACGTAAAGACATTTTGGAAATATTTACAATTATTTTCAGAGAATTGCAATTTTGTCTCTTGAATTGGACAAAATATTGAAAGTGTTTAATGCCTAGTTTGTGTAATGTGTATCAACTAGCTCATTTCGTTGTTAGTTTATTACTGATTATGACTAAGATGATTTTAAGTATGATTTATTATGATTTTATAATATAATTCATCCTTAAACAAGTCTATTTTTGTCTGTGCAACATTAAAATTCAAATTACTACTACTCAGTTAATTATTTGTCACTATGTACCATTAGTTAGTTTGGCTCCAGGCCTAAGCATATATTATATAGATAGTGGATGGTGAGGAGACCAATATTGAGTTTTATTGGCCGAAGCAGTAATATTGGTCGAGGCCGTAGGCCGAGACCAATATTACCTGCTAAGGCCAATAAAACTCAATATTGGTCGACTCAACATCCACTATTTGTTATATTCTGCACCACAATTTTCAGACTTATATATATTTGTAAAATACTGGTTTTTCTAAAGATACTTAATTTTTTTATATGAGATATACTTAATTTTTTCCATTATTTACAATGGGCATATTTATAAAATCGTATTGACATTTCAAGAAGTTAGATTTCCTCCTACCCAGGCCTTCCCTTAAGTAATGGGCAATTAAGTGCATTGTTGCTGCTAAGCACACAGGGGCACGCCAATATCACTCTCCACACACCAATAACACTTTTAAGACACCAATATCATTATTTATTGGCTTGTCACGTGACTGATCTCCTGGTACATGATTGGCCTTAAATTTTTGATGCAGAATATTAAAGCTTAATACGCAATTCAAAATAACTTTTTTAATTTTGAAATTGTAGAATACTCTTTGATGTCAAACGAAAAGGGTATATATATGATATTGTACCAAAGAATTTGCATTTTAAGGTTAAAATACAACACACACAAAGCTTGGCATCTGTTAATATAAAGTAATCCATTTATAAACTTTTTTCACACTTGTTGTAAATGCTTTTAATTAAATATGCTCAAGGAATAAATTATTGTAAGATAATACACCTTTCAAATGCATTATAGCATAATGTCTTTGGGATAAAGCTTTGAGATTATATATTTAAACATTAAATATACATTTTCTTTGATGAGATAATTTCTCAGACCGAAAAAGCAGCAATCGTAATTTTCAAAAATGTATACACAGAATAACAAATGAAGTGAGATATGAGTTGAGATATGAATAAAGATATGAATCAACTCACTCCTTTTGAAAGACATCAGCATGATTTAGGATATTACATTTGAAGATAAATGGCCAAAAGGATGAGTTTTGAAACATTTATATCTTTAATTTCTCTTAAATTTTAAGGATGCCAAAATCATCATTGTAATCTGGCATATGATTCATAATATCAAATCATATGAATATTGATCATTTTATAAACACTGCCAAGGGCTTAATGGAGGGACCAACAACAGCCTTGGTTTAAATTCTGGACATATTTAACTTCAAAATTTCATATGCTTAGCATTCGATCTCAAGGTTTTACCTTAAATTTGTCAGATTTGAATCAGAAATATTTCTGATACCATTATACCTTATTAAGCAAGATCTTCACATGAATACAAGTGAATATTCATGACATTCATTTTTCCAGCTGGATTGCAAATGCATGCAAATCAATGAAATCTGCAGTATCTTTGTAAAATTCCTTTGGAACCAATTTGCATTCATGGATTAAACAAAGCCAGGCTCTTATTTGAAGATAGATGGTATAATTAAAATTCAGCACTTTTAAAAATATGGGGAATTGTCATTCAAAAAAGTCACAGTGATTGATAGGGCTTGATCATTACGGAAATGAGGCAACTGATTTGAATTTGTTTGTAGCAGATGTACTCAAAAATTGTTCTGTCTCTCTAAATGAATAATTTATTAAGACCTGCTGTTTTATTTGACCTGAAAAGGAGGTAAACAGCCTTGACCAACATACCATTGATATAAAATGTGTTAATCTCAAGCAGGGGAGGATGAGTTAGCTCAGTTTATCGCATTATGGACTTCCATTAAACAATGGCTGGGTCATCCATTTAATTTCATCTCGAAAGAAACCTGTGTGGTTGAGATTGAAACTATACAGGAAAAACTGAAGTGCAATACTAAACTGAAAAATACATTTCAAACCAGTAATGTCCAGCTGTATCGACAACGAAAATTGATGCAATAAAAACACGTCAGAATTTGTCTAATGTTATTTTAGATCCAATTTTGCTATAGACAAGTCGACACTACACTGGTGCCCAACTGTATTAACACAAGAAAAACAAATCAAAGGGGAAAAAGTCGAAACTGAAAACCACAAGAGATAAACTGATCACAGTGGCTACATCAAGCAGCCAAAGTGAGGTGCTGGAAAGTAAATAATGGCATAAAACATGCAAGAAAATAATACAGCTACATTGATTGCTGGAATTACCTATTGTAGGGTAGTAATTGTGTTTAGAATGGGCCTGTTACTACACAGTTTGGATTTTTGTTTATTTTACACAATTGCCACGAGAAAATTATTTTAGTTTTGTTTGGTCTAAGTGTATGTTGTACACAAGTGATGGATTATGGGGGTTTTGACTATCAATTAGAGATTAAGGAAAAATGGATGATTTAATACTTATAGCCCATGTTATAATGCAGTTGGTCCATTTATCAGCTTCTTAGGCCTTTTTTGAAGTTGAGTCTGGGTCTGATAAATAGACACAGACAGATAGAAATGATATCTAGGCCTAACAGTTATCCATTAAATGTGCTCTGATAATCTATTAATCGTATTTAGTCATTTTTGTTCCAATTTCAGCTCTGAACATTTGTGCATCTTAAGTTACAAACAACATCTAAGTCCGCCTTGCACCCTCTGGTTCCGTCCTCCCCCTTGTCCTGACTTCCCGCTCCCCCCTACTTTTCATGTCTCTTCCAGTCCCTATAGCACAATAAATTTTCTGGAGTGAATCAACATCAGTGCATTGCATGACTACGTTCACAAAAATTGAGCAATGCAGCATGTTGTTCGACTCACTCCATCATCCTCACACCTTTTCAAAACCATTCTTTCTTGGAGCATAAAACACTTTTGCTGTTATCTTGAGGTTTGAATAAAGAATTTACAATTGTGATGTCACAACAAGACTTCTTATGGGGTGCTTTAAGGGGACATGTGTGCATGATCAATCTGTCAGAAACCCAAACCCCTAAAAAAAGAAAGAAGAAGACAAAAAGAAGGGAAGGGGTGGAAAGCAGACTGCGTTATTCAGAATTCATGTGACATGTGCAGAAGCTCTTTTGAGCAGGTGTCCGGCTGAATTCCCTGTCAACATTTAAATTATGCCAATGGCTCTTCTATAAATATAACAGTAGTAGGCTGTATCCTATTTCTGTTTATTTCCGTTTTTGGAACAGGCGCTTAGAAGGATGTTCTTTAATTCATGGCAAAGTTGAACATTAAGGTGCCCACCTGCTCTGCTGAAGGTCTTTCTTTGCCTGCAAAGGTTTGAACTCGCCTTGGTGATCCTGAAATTTTCATAGGACCATTGTAAGCAAAATCCCAGCTGGATGCTTTTTGGGTGAGATGTTAAATTGTTGTCTCTTCTGGGCAAGTAAAAGATGGGGTAGATATATGTATTATGTTGACTCCTGCTCTCTCTACCATCTCATCATTCAACCCTAGTGATTGCCTGAGACTGGGCTTAGAGATTATACTATGTCTATCTATTAATCTGTTCGTCTTCATTTCTCAAGCATGACACAAGTTAAGCAACATAACATCCTCTGCTAAATATGAGAAGAGTATGCCACCAACAAGAAAAGGGAGCATGTCTTATGCTCCAGGTAACAAAGAATTTGGATTTTTCGATCAAGATTCGTTACAGGAATTATAAAGTATTTTGGACAGACTTAAAACATGATGAAATTGGCTGGGAGACAAGAGGATGAGGTAACAACCTTTGAGATATAGGATGTAACAGGAATCTTATGCAGCATTTCTTAACATGTCATGATGGCACGAGTAAAGGCGTAGGTTCCTTGCCATTGTACGAAACTACACAGGTCTATTTTTATATTCTCTTTTGTTTAAAGGATTGATTTTGTCAGGTGTATAAACTTTACATCTATGCTTTAGCAGGACAAGAAGCATGTTTGCTGACTCATGCACATCTAATTATGAGACTCGTTTTGGCCAATAGATGATGTTTAAAACAGTGGAGGAGTTCTGGTGCACACTGTTAGGGCTAAGTTAATTACTTACAACACACACGCAAAAAAATTATAGGAAAGAAAGGTAGCAAGGAAAGATGACACATGACATGACAATGTTATTTTCTATGTATACCGTTTGTCTTTTATGTGAGATATAAGGGGATAGACCTTGCCATTGACTTTATAAAAGATGAGTGCTGAAAATGAATTATCAGAAAGATATTCAGGTAGTCAACTGAAATTATTCCTTTTTAACATTCACCATAGTCATAAAATAACATTTGGTTGAGATGCTATTTTTGATGGCTTATCCGTTTTTCATCAAGAATTAGAATCAAGACACCCAGAGGATTAGACACAAGAAAGCAGTTTGACCATTTTGCAATATTGTTGACAGCAGGCACCAACAATATGAAAGATCCTACAGTATCCTGCAGAAATGAGTACACACCTCGGAATAGGTTGCAAATTGGGCTGTAGAGTTTCATATTATTATGAAATAATTGAAACAATGGGGTTTTATTATGCTTAAACATCACAGCCTTTCTTCACCATTGAAAAAAATTGGATACCTGCTAGCAAATTTGATCTAGGGCAAATAAAATATGAATGGCAGATTGCATAAATGAGTACACACCTAGTGCTACATGCACATATTTGTTGAAAAATGACTGATTATTGTTGCTATTGTCAATTTAATATGACAGGGATTCAGGACACACACCTTCTTGATGGTACAAACAATAAAACATGAAATAAAGTCAAATACTTCATTTACATTTATTGCTTTTCCATATATTGTTGATGTTTCTTAAAATAGGAATTTAAAAACTGTCTGTTATCCGAAATATGTGTTATTTCAATCTCAGAATGTACTAGACAGTAAAGCGGTAACAAATATATATGCTAATTGACACTCACATGTTGATCGTCTGCTTGTTTGACAGTTGTGGAAATTGCAATATATTGTGGTGTGACAAACTTCTGCCTACATATTTCACCCCAGATCATCATAAGACATGGGCAAGCACCAAGATGCAAACAGAAGTGGTGCGCCACAGCCCAAGGACTCAAATACTAAGGAGTTTTACCGGTAAAATACATTTGTAAAAGTTTTACATAGTGGTACTACAGTAGTCACAAAGCAAAAATGTGAATGCAGGATGGGAGGCAACGTTGAAGCATTTCTTGAGAAGTTTATCAATGAGAAAAGGGCTGAGGTTTGTTCCCTTCTATTTCAAATGACAAAACAAACTTCTAGAACTTCATTTTAAGGTTTCTGAAACCGAGAATGACATAACGAGACATTATGGTATATTTTGACAAAAGTATGATGATGCCGCAATAATGTACACCATGTGTATATCTTGTTATATTTGCAGCATGTATCTGAAAATGATATGTAATAAGAATTGAGGTTGAGGCATATTGATTAGGTATTGAATTTGATTGAACTGCTGGGATTTATTTATATTTTTGCAAGCAAAATATCCTTTTTGTTTTTATGTTGAAATCGCCACAACAATACAGGACAGCGATCAGTGACTAAAACTCCCTTTTTTGTCTTATAATGAATACACATGTGTCATTGCACATTGTCACAATCAATTTTGTTTGACATTTGCAAGGAAATAGCCAACTGTTGTGTATGCCCAAAGCGTATATATCTTTGACAAATATCCACAAATATCCATATAAGACTATCATGGATTTTGGCTTAGTCTTTTGACTTTGACAAAAGAGCCTATTTTGACTATTAGCCTATTTGATATTAGGCTCAATTTTCATTGGCTGTTGGATATTAGATTGGAATCTCATTGAATTCTCAGTGCATCCAATGACAGTGCAGCTTAATATCCACTGGCCAATCATTACTCGATGGATATTAGGCTTTACTGTCATTGGCTAGGATAGTTGGCCAGATTCTCATTGGACAGGATATTAGGTGGCATTCTTATTGGACAAACTATTAACTACAGTGCCCCCTACTGTGGATATTAGGGTGGATTCTCATTGGTCAAGATATTAGGGCGTATTCTCATTGGTCAGTTCACTATTATCCAAAGTTGGATATTTGTCGAAATCCACAATAGTATAAAAGAGTTATTGCGAGTGACTTGGGCATGTATCCAAAGTTTAGGATCATTGCCAAAATCCACTATAGTTGGGAGTGAGCGATAATGAGTGATTGAGGCATATGCCCAAAGGACCTATATTTTGCCCAAAGGCCTCGCAGATATTTTGAAGGATGCGATAACTTTGGGAAAGTCATGCCAAAAGGAGTCGTAATGCCCAAAGGCTCTATAGGTTGCCTAAAACCCTATTATATAATTTGCCAAAAGACCCTATATTTTGCCCAAAGGCCAAATATCCATGCCCAATAGGCCTATTGGGCACAATAGTGGATATTGGCGGTAACAACTGTGGGGCTTTTTTTCACCAAAATTGACTTTACCCATCGAAATGAGGTTCATATGTTTTTATCACTTCAGTTAAATGCTGTATATTTTTTGACTAGTTGGTTTAATCATACATATATTTATTTGACAAAAACAGCAATGAACAATAATTTCTAAAGGTGTTTTCGCATCTAGTACTAGGTGTGTACTCATTTATGCAATCTGCCATTCATATTTTATTTGCCCTAGATCAAATTTGCTTTAAGATATCCAATTTTTTTCAATGC
This sequence comes from Platynereis dumerilii, assembly GCA_026936325.1. Classification (NCBI taxonomy): domain Eukaryota; kingdom Metazoa; phylum Annelida; class Polychaeta; order Phyllodocida; family Nereididae; genus Platynereis; species Platynereis dumerilii. The sequence goes on along the minus strand of JAPTHN010000042.1, from coordinate 1,636,678 downwards.
TGGGAAAGGCTGTGATGTTTACGCATAATAAAACCCCCTTGTTTCAATGATTTCATAATAATATGAACCTCTACAGCCCAATTTGCAACCTATTCCGAGGTATGTACTCATTTCTGCAGGATACTGTACATAGAAGGATATTAGCATTCGGTCTGTATCTCTAACCTTAATCAACAAGCACAACCAATCACACACTGTTAAATTTTTCTGGGGCTTACACCATCTGTACACAGCTAGAATTTTTGATCTACTTCATATTAATATCAGCTGTTGTTATTAAAGGAACAGCATCACCTTGAAACTGACATGAGGTGCCAGGACACAAAAGAGAAACTCATCATTCTTGTCTTTGCAGATTCTTTAGAAGTTTTTCAGCTAAGAGAAAATACAAATACTTTTTTTTTGCATTGAAACCAAAATTTGTTTCCAAGACACGAACAGTGCCACGTACAAATAGGAACTCCCAACTTGACAGAAAGACAGAGATAGCCAAAATAATTAATATTTGGAATCAAGACGAAAAAGTTAACATTTTCTATAAGGGGTAACGCAATATAGTATGGGTTAAATAAAATAAAATTTATCTGTCCTGATTCACCCACCATCCGGACACTAAAACGCATAAATACAGTTTATAAAGCCACAACAATATCAATCTTCAGCAGAGCAGAATACTATCCATGACGATGTATTTCATCAACACATAACTTTATTGTTCAATGGCCAAATTGGTTTCAGAGCTTGTTAGTTTCGAAGAGTTCACAATTCTTTTATTCAAGGTGCAAATCATACCCAAGGCCACTCCAACTGAATATCCTAGCGAATCACCCACATAATGCTTTTACAGTGCAGTGCAAAGTCCTTGAACCTCCTTGATATTTATATACAAGAGAAAAGCAGCCTTGAACAGTCATTTAAGATTAATGTCTTCATTAAGTTCCAGTAAACCTTTGACGTGACACCAAAATGAGCTCAAATGCTGAAAATTGGATAGGTACATCAGCAGGCCATTGTTAAAACAATAAAAGAAATTAAAGAAGGGATACATGAAGGAAACTATCCAATGAAACTATTAAATTGAACAGTGGAGGAACTATGCAACAGGACTGGATAAGAATTTGGTGTCTTCGGTTCTTGCCATGAGGCTGTGTGGATGTAAGAGCTTCACAAATCCACTGAATGGACTCTGGCCAATGTGTTCATTCATAAAATAGCTTGCCAGCAACACTCTTTGCCTTCTTGAATCAATTGTGGTGTGTAGAGCAGTGAGGTACCAAACTTCTACCCTTGAATCTAAGGCAATGATAAATGAACCTCGATGTTACTTGTTATTTTTTTGTTATTTCAATCCTCCTAAGTTTTAGAACTCAAGAAGATTTTTAAAACAGCCCCATACATCACCCAAAATGTGAAATCCCTGGTGGTTGAGACTGTCCAAGGAATTTTCAATGTGAAGTCTCAAGGAATAGAAAGTAAGATTCTAAACTACCTACTGTAAATGATTAAATTTATATCCATCTATCTATTTATCTAACTATCCAGGCCATCAGTCTATCTTTCTGTCTGACTCTCTTTCTTTATACCTTGCAAATCTATTTATCTGAATTAAATTTTTCCTTGAACATCTGCTGTGACACTCATAAGAATTTTTGGATTCAGATTTTTACTCAATGGCTTTTGCAAAGTATGCGGTTTCAGCATTCTCTGAATTTGCATTGGCACATCTAAAAATCTGTGAGGTCTGCCTAGCATTGAGTGACGATGAATAAGCCTTTGTTCTTCACTTCTGATCTGTACTTAGAAATGCCGAAAGCCACACAATGAAGAACAAAAGACGCAGTCCGAGGCAAAACCGTAAAAAAATTGCAGAGGGCAAGCAGACAATGAGTTTTGTGGTCGTCAAAATTGTGCACCAAGCCCCACTCCCCCTCGCTAGCTTGGAGCTTGCTGGTTAGCAGTGGGTGACAGCTGGGAGTGAGTTCTCGACAAAGCAATGTGGTCTGGGGAGAATTGAGATGTGTGGGCCTCGCACTTAAGAAATCTTAGAAGCTGGCTACTTTTGCAGTATCTCCACTCAGCGGCATCCATCCTACACCATCAAAGATGCAACTCTTAAGGTGATACTTCTGCTGCTGGCCACTACTGTTTCTTGAAGTGATAATGGACTGAATATTCTGGCTGTGTAAATGGTTATTTGTAGTGATTTAAAAGTGTGAATAAACTGAATATTCTTGTACTATTGGGCAACTAATGGTGGCTTTCAGTTTCCTGAAGAACTGCATTATAAAACAAACAAATGTGGCAACACTTCATAAATACTATAAGTAACTGTGAAACCAAGTTAATCAACATCTTTCTTTGGTCGGCTTTCATGATTGCATCATCCTAATTAAAATTGGTCTAATTCTTGAATCATCAAATAATTCTTTATTAACCAAATGAAAAGTTCTAATCTTTAGCTACCATGACGAAACAATTATCGAAGTTGTGCAGAAATATACTAAGCTATGGTGTATATCAGGACATGGGTTCCAACCCCACTGACACTCAATCTTGTCTTCTGCTTCTTTCCACAGTTAATAATTTGCTAGTTTAACTGAAGCTTAATTACTGAAGCAAACAGAAAGAAAGAATGCCTTTTTGGTCATGCATTTTATAGGTCAGTACTTTGGCATGGCAGTCGGTCTTTTGGTCTACTACCAATGTTAACTTCTCGGGCTGTGAATGCAGCACACTGATGTTGTTTCAGCTTCATTGGGATACCTTTCAGCATCTTTCGGCATCTTTGCAATCTGTCTCGCTTCTTTATGCCTCGCATTTGTTTCGCTTCATTCCAAATCAAGCGTCGATAAATCTTGGTGTAAGGAGAGCTCACAAATCTTTCAACAATATTAGTGGCAATCTTTGTGACTATCTTTTTTACAAAAGAGCCTTTGGAAAATCCTGTGAAAATCTTCCTTGCTTATTGATATTGATAGAAGTCAAGCAAAGCATGTCTAATAGATTCATTAGTAGCCTTTCCAGCTCCCCTTAGATCAAACACCATTCCCACCTTGTTAATAATGAATGACATAACAGGGTGTTTGGCAACCCTTGGGAATCCACCCTCGGGAGCAAAACCTAGGAACACGCAGAAACTTAACACTGCCAGCTTCTACCTGAAGAATGGGAACAATGAGTAACAGAAAACCATTGCTAGAAAGGATAAGTATTATCAAATAAGAATTTGAAACTATGTTGCCGACATCACATCTGCTGAGTTATATAAGTATGTTTTATTTGGATTTTATAATACAAAGATGTGTTTAGTTCCTCATTTCAATTATACTGATTAATCAAAGACTAAAATGTCATGCACTATAATAACGTCACTAATAAATAGACAGATAATTACATGTTGATATATGGATGCATTGAGAGCTTGATGATCAGATAAGGTTGCATGGAATATGCGACTGACCATAATATTTAAGAAACCACTAAATATAGCATTATGATATGAAGTTTTCTCTGAAGACTTTATATTGACCTGCAGTTTCCTGGAAACCCTGTTCACACCCAGTTCAAGTACAGTGCCTACTCGCAGTACTCGGTGCAAGCCCTACTATAACCAAAGCAAGATCTACAAGCCCTGTTGAAGCCTTTTGCAAGTCTTGTTTAAAATCTGACAAACCGTTCAATGTCTTTATAAGCCATGTGCTAGACAATTAAATCCTTCACAATCCTTACTCAAACCCTGTTTAAGCACTTTGAAAGCCTTGCTCAAGCGTAGTATGTGCCTTCTTCAAGTTCCCAGCGAGCCCAGTGAGAACCCTATAAAAAAACCCTGAGATAACCCTGGCACAAGCGATGGGCAAACCTGTGTATACTGGGATGCCATTGTCTATAGCCTGTATGCCCTGTGCACACACTTTCACAATAGTGCTTCTGTTTTCTACAAAACTCTGCTCTGGAGCAGTTGTCAATTGTAGCCCCCAGTGCCCTATTTCTAAGCTATCTTTTCATTTGCCCTTTCTATTTCTCCAAACCCAGACAGTAACCTTAGTTGGCAATTTTCTTTCTTTCCCAAATTGTCCTGAGGGAATTCTTTTTTCTACTTGGCTGTCAAAATAATCTGCTAGTGAAGGCCTTTGGGGGTAGTAATCTCTAGCCAAAAGGTGGCTGGTAATTTCGCCTCACTTATCACCCGTGGTCGGTGCTCCTCAAGGGATAGGCTTTATTCGATAGCACAGACAATTTGGTCATTCTCTCTGTAGTGTCTTGTACTCAAGTCATGAGAACAGCGAAAGGGCATTGTCTTTGCAGAATACTATTTCAAACACACAAAGACCATAGAACCTTTCACTTTATCAGCCATTAAGCCCAACGTACACGTAAGACACCTCATTGGTGCGTTATCTGGGATCTTACATTAATTCTGTATTTGTCATGTACTCAGCTGCAAAAGACCACAAAATATGCCGAATTTTATTGACAAACCTTACCGCCCCCCCCTCTTCCGGTGAGTCCCATGCCACAAAACAGAAACAAATGACATAGCACCCCCATGACAAATGCTTAAGAATGCTCAGTGCTCACCTGCAGTCTGCAGCAGCTTCTAGACTATACAAGTCAACATGATAAGCAACAAATAACTAATCACTTCCAGTGAACAAGGCACCATTGAAGGATCAGTCCCTCAGTAACTACATTGTAAAATAACACAATAGGGAGACATCTGGACAGCTTTTTGTATGAAAGAATAGAAATCTACTCTCTGCTTATATCAAATATCTGAGATGGTAGTTAGATTGGGACTACTAAATATGGATCAGCACCTGAGGGACATTGCAGACTTGTCATATATCCTGAAGAGGACAAAAAATGTTATCTTAATTATGTTTTGACAACCAGAATAGCTAAGTGCCATTATAGGCTTTTAGTGAGATTTAATCATCCCACCTACTAGATGTTTATCTCCGAAGTGAGGCATTACCAGTGATTTAAAATTCCTTAATATTGAAACAACAGCATGGTCTCTTAGTAGATGGCTTCTAATAGATAAATGGAGGATTTCAGTCACAGGAATTCTCCTTTAAAGTCCCTCAAATTTGACAAGGAAATTCACCATTATTATATTTATCAACATGATTCTTTTTCTGTCTAACTATCCCTTTACTGGTACTTCTTACTATTTCCCCAGGCCTTAAAATCTGCATATCTATTCTATTAACCAATCTATCTCTCTATCTGTCAGTCGCTGTATTGTAAAACCCAGTCAGCACACCCACAATACAAATAAATATGTCACCAACTGATCCGACATATGGCGATATATGACACCGCATTGTCATCATGCCCTGTGTAATGATTTCCCTGGTTGTCATGGTAAACTGTTTTTATATTTTCATGGGTCAGCCTACATGTAGGTAGTTAGTTCACCAGAGCAAAATTATGCAGAGATCAAATTTGGTATAATCATTAAGATAAAGTTTTCCTAATAGATGTTATAACCATAGAACCACAATATAGGCAGATGTATACAACTGGAGATACCAGGATTACCAAGGCAGTATGCCATGGGGGCATGATCAACAAGACAGACAGAAAGATAATCTACAGATTTATTTGATTTGATCTTCATATATCTACACAGAATTATTAAAATCATTTTCATTTGACATCAGTTTTCATGATCTTGTAGCATATAGGCTACAAAGACATTTTAGCTTTGATAAGTTGACAAGCCCAATAGTATATTTAATTGTCTGTGTAGCACACATAGAACAGGAAACTGTCCTCTTCCTGTGCACAAATTTAATTTGCAATGACAAGGATGATGCAGTATGGCATTCTTCCAGGCATCTATCATAAAATTTGTGTTTATCATTGAAATTAGGTGTAATATTTGATGAAATATGCTTCTTTGGAGTGCACATAATAAAAAAGCTACAATTTTAAACTGATTAACTTACTCGTTGCTGGGGAATAGTTTAGGTCAATAGTTAAATTTTTTTCATTCCTGCAATAATGCTTTTGGGGAATACTTTACATGGATGAGATTGTGAACAGCATGTTAACTTTTTAAACTTAATTTGAGATAGCTCAATATCTCATCATGCAGTTATAACCCCCGAACTTGAAGGGTTGCACTTCACATTACTGTATTTCTCATTTATAAAAACAACCGATGTAAACTTAACATTGTTACGTCGTTTTTTGACACTGATACATTTATCTCTACATCTGCTAAGTCTGCTCTTACATTCGACTTTGAAAGGTGATACATCATTGTCAAATGGCTACTGTAATTGATCACATATTATCCACATTCTTTGTCCTGCACAATGTTTTACAAGTCAACTACAAATGTTTCCCAAAACAGAACTTTTCTCAAGCTATCGCCAAGCTACTCTTAAAAGTAATTGAAATATTGCAGGCTGCGTAAGCAGTATCAATCGATCCCTCTATCTGTAACAAACCAGTGAAATGTAACAAGTTCAGAATAAAGGATTATTTCAGGGATTCATTAAGGATCTAAGATGCATTTATAAATCAATAATCTGCCTTTTGTTAGGTAGGTCTGGATTTATTCTATACGAAACTTCATCACACCGTCACATGGTCTGTCGGAATGAAATTAATCTATGTTCATGCATATCAATTAACTACTGATCAATATATTTCTGAATCAATCAATCAAAAAATCAATAAAAGTATGAATCAATCTATCTATCTATCCATCTATCTATCTGCCCATCTATCTATCTGTTGATTCATCTTTGTATCCACTTTTCTGCCTAATTCCATAGCAACAATGTTGAAAAGTATCATCCATAAGCTGACAGTGTCCACATACTGTAATCCTGCAACACAACCAGGAACAATTTGCATGGCACTGCTGCTAACAGAAACAAAGATATACATCCTGTTGAGCTCAGTTGTTAAACTAAAGACTGTCAGAGAAAGACAGAATGGATAGTCTGAAAGACACACAATCCAAATAAGGCAGTATCCCATGGGGTATGATCAACAAACATGTGGGCCACAAAGAGAATAGAGCAAATATTGGTTGGATGCTGAATAAATCATTGGCAGGATCCATCAATATATACAACTCAATGGGGCATCTTAGAACTCCTTCGGTAGGCTCATGGGATGCCTCCAACAGATGCTTCTTGGACAGTGCACATGTCTCTCTATACCTCCATGGGATACCTTTCTATGTCTCTCTGTGGCACAAGTCTCCATAACGCCATTTCACATCTATGGCCATTGGCCATCCTCTGCATTGGATACAAATATGAATATGTTATGTTATGTTATGTATGTTTATTTAAGCACATTGCTGAAGGGCTCCAGAGTAGCATTGCTTATCGGGCTGGAGCCCTGTACAGAGGTAAGTAGAAATATTAATATGGTAGTATTATAATTAATTGGAATTTGGCAATGAATGAAGTTCTTTTTTAAGTAAATCCATTAATATTATTTACCTCATAACGTTTCGAACATCCTTTCTGTGTTCTTGTTCACATGTTAGTGAATTCTTTGGAGAGTTGATGTTGTTTGACACTTGCTGGTGTTGTTTGGCCAGTGTTTGTTGCTGGTTCCGTCGCTGGGCCCCCTCGTCTGCTTCAGGACACTGTTGTACAAATGGGGCAGATGGTAAGCTCCTTCATCTCGATTCATATTATTTTGGTTTCTCCTTATCCATATTGCCTCCCTTATTCTACGAGTGTTGTTTTTATCATCCTGGCTGAGAACTCTGATATCGTTCCAATTTGGCAGGTGGTTTTGCTGCAACATGTGATCCGTAATAGCCGATTTGTGGATTTCTGATGCAGAAGATGACTGATGAGCTCTTGTGCTAACTCCTGGTGTAGCAGCTGATTCGAAATCCTTCCGATGTTCTGATATCCTGGTGCAAAGCTTCCTGCCAGTCTCTCCAATGTACACCTTGTTACAGTTGTTGCAAGATACCTGGTATATCACTCCACACTTGTCCTCCTTTCTGATTTTGTCCTTGGGATGCACTATCATCTGGCTTATTTTATTGATGGGTCTGAAAGTTGTTCCGATGTTATGCTGCTTGAAAACTCTTCGGAGACGCTCCGCTAAGCCATTTATATAAGGGATGATGACGTGTCCTTTGTTCTTTTCTTTCTTCTGTGCAGGTATTTTTGGAGTAATCTTTTTCTTCTCTATTTTCTTTTTGGTGTCTTCAACTATCCATCTCGGGTAGCCACAAAGTCCAAGGGCTGTTTTAATGGATTCTATTTCTTCTTTCTTGTCCACTAGATTTGTCACCACCACCTCGGCTCTGTCCACTAAAGTCCTAACAACGCTGATCTTATGCGAAATATGATGGTGAGAGTTAAAAGAGAGGTACTGGTTGGTGTGGGTGGGTTTTCTGTATACTTTAAGCTTAATGGAACCATCAGCAGTCACATGTATGTCTGCATCCAGAAAAGGAATGTGGTTGTCAATCATCTCTTCATGCGTAAACTTGATGCTGTCCGTTGTATCAATGGCATTGATGTGGTCTTTAAACTGGGAAATGGCATCTTTTGGGATCACAGCAAGGATGTCATCCACATATCTTTTCCAAAAGCGGGGTCTGATGGCTTCGGGAGATGTTGTGATAGCCTTTTGTTCCAGATGTTCCATGAACAAATTGGCTATCAAGGGCGAAACCGGGCTGCCCATAGCTGTTCCAAACTTCTGCTGGTAAATTTGTCCATCAAATTTGAAGTATGTAGTGCTGGCAACAAATTCCAACAACTGCATAATATAAATATGTTATGTTATGTTATGTATGTTTATTTAAGTACATTGCTGAAGGGCTCCAGAGTAGCATTGCTTATCGGCTGGAGCCCTGTACAGAGGTAAGTAGAAATATTAATATGGTAGTATTATAATTAATTGGAATTTGGCAAATTTAAAATTTGAGATTACAACCATTGTCCGACAGCCATTTTTTTGATGTATCAGATAATATTTGCAGATGTAGTAAGTTTTTATTGTTCTTTTAAATAATTTTATAGGAACAGAAAGTTTTGAAAGATCTTGACTTAAGTTTTTATTTATTTCATTCCATAATGTTGCACCTGCATACTGGGTCATTTTCTTGGCTTGTTCTGTATTTACTCTATTTGTACTTAGTGTGTTAGATTGTCTTGTCATTCTTTCAACTGTGTGAGATATACTGATAAAGGTCATGGAGTTCAACTCTTACAATATCAGTTACGCAACATCCATAGTTAATTCAGATTGTATAGTCTTAGAGTGAAGAATTATCGAAGTAAAATTTTTGCAGATACTGATATCAATCATTAACGATGTATGCACAAAAAGTCGCATTTCAAATTCAGCTGATTCACCAAGTATTGTAAATGCTCAGACTGGCTGCGAAAGCAATTTTCTCCAACACACTGGTGGAGCACTATCAAAAGAGTATGTGCTCAGATGACAGGCCTCTTCTGACTCACTAAGCAGAGCTTGACACGAGAGTATGCCACAGTGAACAACTGTTAAAGCAATGTTTATGTAAGCAGTTAAAAAGGTCAGGGAGAATAATAACAGACAAGCAAGCTGAAGTAGAAAAGTCAGTCAACTATCTACAAAAAATCAGCTCTCATATATCTTACATATATAGTAGATTTAAAAATGTTGTTAAAAGTTGAAGAGGCGGATAACTTATATATAAATAAATAGATAAGTAAATATATTGTAGCCAGATAGATAATTTGCAAAGTCTAGAATATTTTATTTTTGTCACGCACATGAGATATTTGCTTTTAAACTGTACTACTAGTGTACTAGCTGTGTTTTATAGAACAGTTGTTGTGGATATGTTGTGTGAAGTAATCAATGTGATTATTATGTGACTAATTTCAGTTGCCCATTGACAATGATCCGTCACCACTCAAAGAGGAATGTGAATGCAGACTTTGCAGATGCAGAGATAAATGTATCAATGTCAGAACAAATTATTGTCTATTGTTTATTGACTCTGGATTATACTCTTCGGTATGGGACGCCATTTTGTCCAACATGGACGCTTTTATAATGCCCAGTTACTTGTTTACAGTGAAATGCAGTCAACTACGAATGTTCACATTTTCAAAATGTTTTCCAAATGAGGTATGCAGTGGCGTCCCTATGGGGGGGGGGGCACAGGGGGCACGTGCTTCCCATATTGGACCTGCATGTGCCCCCCAAGGTGCTCCCCATATGAACTTTCCAACTCTGGCTAAAATATACTGGTTGTGTAGTGGGCGGCGCGCGCCCCCCAGAGAATCTTGTGTCCCCCCCCCAGGTGCCCTGCTCGAGACCCCCTGTTACCCCTCTGGAGGTATGGACACGGTGCATAGCATGAGTGAGCTTAGGTAGAGTATGTTATGTATCAAGTTCCATTTTTGGGGATAGGGTAATCAAATAAATGTTAAGTCTTGTAGTACTCCATACCTTGAAGTTGTTACTCTCTACACTAAGCAAGGAGGCAAATTTATTTCATGCAGGGATGAGGCAGTTTTCTTTTTTCGCCTGCTACAAAACCTGCTCAAATTCTGAAATTTTAACTATCCAGCTCACTCGTCAAGATTAGTTACAAAACATTCCAAATTAAGGCAATCCTCAACCATCAAAATGTGTCCTTCCACTATCTTTTGTATTTACAAAATATGATCAGAAATGTCTGTTAATATCTTTCTAATCTATCAAAATCACAAATATTCATATATTTACCTTGAAAATTAAAACATGTACTTATTTGCATTATGATATGTGGGTTAAGCATAATCTAATACTTTTCATCATGGTCATAATTCTCATGGTTGCACAAACGTTTCCCAAGATAAAATTGATATACCCTTCCAGATATGTTTATCAAATTATCACTGATGTATATATCTGAGCATATATCATGAACAGGGAATTTGATCCAACCAACCCAGTGCCTTCAACGCTCATTGGCATACATTCATTTGCATATGTGCTTGCGAACATAGTATAATATTATTTCCTTCTACTATGTTGCCAAACATTTGCACAATGGATACCACATGACAACAGGCACATATGCATACTGCATGACATTGTGACTTGACCGAAACGTAATTATGCCTTTGCAGTTGTAACATGTAGTAGGCCTGCCAATACGCCAAAGAACCAAGGTTATAACTAAGTCAGAAGTATTGTAGTGTTTTATTAGCCAAAGAGGCATATCAGGGAGGAAATAGACAAAGAACACCATTAAGTAACTCATAGTGCCATGTGATAGTAAAAAAATAGAACATGTGACTAGTAGCCTATACCTTTTTAGACACGATGCTGGAAGATGATACAAAACTTTGTGTCAGTTCATGGTGTTGTGATAAGACTTCAATATTTAAATATTGATAGATTGCAAGATTTGGTCAAAGACAGATGGACAGACCGACAGATAGGTAGATTGACAGATAGACTTACAAATTAAAAGAGAATACACCAATGATCAAATCTGAAACATCAAGATAATTCAGTTGACGACTAAAAGCATCAATCAGAATTGATTATTCCTGCTTTTCCAAAATATTGTTCAAACTGAATCACATGAATTAAAATGCCGCTCCTGTATCACATCTCTTTAAAGGCACTTTATAGCCAAATACAAACACAGGCAAAGAGCAGACACTTGTGGAATTCCAAATGTTTCTTCCATCAAAATGAGTCTCTTTCTGGTGATTCACTTTGCATCTGATCTGGAGTGAATTAAACATTGCAGAAAGCATTATTTGCGATTTCCTTCCAAAATTAAACACAAAAATACAAGTGCCGGATAGAAAATTGATCTTGCAATATTTGAATATGGAAAAGGGAAATATCAGAATAGAAGACATTTAAAGAGAAAGATATAGAATTAAGATTCCGTTTGAATGAAATTGACTATAAGTCCTTGGCGTACTAACCAGCTGGAGAGCTGAACGGGTAAATAGCTTTACAGATAGACAGATGAATTGACAGATGGATTGATTGTTTCATTGATTCACTCCCCTCAAGGTGATAATAGAGATTACAAAAACATTACCAAAATCGAACTCTGGACTAAATGATAAGAATCCCTTTGTGCTATGCTGATCTCCAAATTATATATCCACACAAAAATAGATACTGAGACATATACTATACCCATGTGGCTACATAGGTTTGGGAGGCATACAAATGGGGTAGATGAACGGGTAGATATCCAGACAGCCATCCTAATGGATATAAATAGATTTAGGGACAAATGAATATATGGTAAAAATTAAGATATACAACACTAACACATTCATTCACATCTAAAAACAAAGGATTACATGAATTGACTACTCAACAATAAATGGGCTGATTACTACAGATCTTAGAAGTGTTGCTGCAAATGGATGATGTGTCAAATATAGAGATAAGAAACAATCTGTTTTTTGATATCTATCAAATTAAATGCAAGCACTTCATCAATACTGTTTTGAAGATCTTAGCTTTCTTTTGGTAGATGTTCGGGCATGAGACCACAGGTGTTCAGCATACATTACCAATTGCGCGAACTGGGCGTTAATGGCCAGACAATGCCCTGCAAAATGATAATAATGATTATTATATGCAAAGAATAAGAGAGAAGAGATGGTAAATGAGCCATGAGAATCGAAACTAAGATAAATACATTGTCTGCTTGGCATGTTTCAGTTCATAGATATCTCGATTTTTGTACTAACAATAACTACTATCTGTAATTTATCTTTGCCGGCTCAAATCAGTAATTCTGTTTTAGACTAAAATGTGGAATACCATACAAAAGTATGCCAGTAATGGTAGCATTAACAATACTGCATATTTATACAATGTTAAAAGCATAAAGGTTTCCGAGCCATAGTATTCTAAGTTTGCAACTCTATCATAGTAGATTATGGCAATATTTTTTCTTGTTAAGCGCAAGTCATTTATGCACAGTGGCAGTGGAGTAGCCTTTGTGGAATTTGTGTTGTTAAGGCTGGGCACAATCCTACATAGCTAGTACAGAGTAACCTGCATTCAAGACAGGAAATGGCAATAATAAAATTCAATTTTCTGAATTTATGGCCAATGATGACAGGGCTCTCCGATGTCAAGTTTATTTCAGTATTTCTGCACTCACGAAGCATAATAGGACAAACAAGGACTATAGTAATTTTATTAGGTTCTCTGTGGACTTACTTTTAGGTTGGCCTGTAGCAAACACTTTGGGGTGGCAGCGCAACAGGCAAATTTGTTGTTGATATCTCCTAGTACCTACGTGACCAAAAGGTGTTTCTATATAGTGTGGCAAATTCACCCTGCGTTGCATGCATCTCTCACAAGGCAATCGCATTCCACATATGGCAAGGCCAGATGCAAGTGTTTTTGGGATTCCCCGAGGGGCTATCCTTTCAACCTTGGTTTCATGTCATGGCAAAGTTATGAAATATGCAGCAATAATTTTGGCATAAAACAGCCCCAGAATTTTACTCTAGATGCCAATATCTACAAAAGAATGACAATTTTGGAAGCTATGTGGACTGTATTATTAATAATAGAAAGGCAGATGGACCTAAAAGTAAATTGATATTTGTATTACATCCTGCATTTCTGTTCCTGAGTTTAAAATTCAACATATTACTGTTCAACATATCAAAAGACAAGCCAACCTTTTATGATATATATTCAGACAATGTCCATGAAGAGGCGGTTAGCTCAATTAGGCTTTGAGTTCTCCCTCACTGAGTCCGGGGTTTGATTCCAGTTCTTTTAGGATTGTCTGGATATATGTTGGAGAGCTTGCAGTTAAATCATCCGTTGTCTCATTTGCTTTGACCTCCGCTGTCCTCATGACTACATGATAAACCAAGGATGCATAAATACAGGACGTGATGTCTCAATCATCCAAGCATCCCTCAAACAAATTGCATGATAAATTGAAGAATGGTTTAATATGTCTCCATTTGTTTGTGCAATTTTGGTTATTTTCAATGCTGGCTTGTCATACTCTGGGATCCCGGTTCAATTCATGGCCTGGATAATTGAACTAATCTTTCAATGAGTGTTTGCATCTCTGTAAGAGTTCAATAAACAAAACACCAACTTTCAACTCAGCATGGCAATAGAAATGGCCCTAGTAGCTTGTTGTATAATGACAGCCTTTATAAGCTCCAATAGGTCATTTTGGCTCCTAAGCTACGAACAATTGCTACTATCAACACATCAAAACATAGACAAGATCTTTAGATAAATAGATGATATCTAGGAATGACAGTAGATTGAGCAATCGCATGACAAACAAAATACTATTTTTTAATCTCTCAGAGAGGAGAGGAATGGAGACAAAGGAGCGGGGCAGGACAGGATGTGTTTCAGAAGAACTCAACATGACAGCATAGGACAATGTAGGAGAATGAGAAGAAATTTCTCAATCACTGGAATATCTAACAAAACCAAACAAGTATGATCTGAAAATTTAGTACTGATGTGGGCCTATGACTACAAGACAAGTCGATGAAAGACATTTATATTTGAATCGACCAAATTTTGCATAATTATTACAGTCCTTGTCATACTTATGCGGAATCTCAAGTTTTTTTCTATGCTGTTGAACTGTGATGTCAGAGATGTCTCTATTCTAGAATTGCAATATATGTAAATTAACTACAAGCTGCGATGTCATTTCAAACTGGGTCAGTATCCCCAGCTTCTAGCCAATGTTGATCCTCCTGAACTGAGCGTCACAGTTTCAACACAGTGTCAGAGTAACAGTTTTATCAGGGATAGCCCCCACAACTACGTCATCACAGCTTGATAGCCAATGGGCTGACCGTAAACTACGTCATCACAGTTCAAACATTGATATATTGAAGAAGCATTACATTCTTGATCCCAATTATTTATCACAGCAATCACCAGTCTAATCCTACCAAATGGCAGCTTTGTGAATATTCACAGTAGACAACTGTTATAATCCCCACAGAGTTGTTTGATTAATCTACAAACTTGCTAACCTACAACTTCCACTTTGATGGAAGTTGGTATAAACAGAAGGCTTTGACAATTTGTTTGTAAACACATGGCTTATGTTATGCATATTTGTTCTGGCAGCCCATTGGCTGAGAGGCTGTGATGTCAAACTTGCATGGGTTTTCCCAGACCCAATTTTCACTCTGACACTGAGTTGAAACTGTGATGCTCAGTTTGGTGGATTCGCATTGGTTAGAAGCTGGGGAATCTGACCCAGTTTGAAATGACATCACAGCTTGTAGTTAATTTACATATATTGCAATGCTAGAATAGAGTCATCTCTGACATCACAGTTCAACAGCATAGAAAAGAAATTGAGATTCCACATAAGTATGACAAGGACTTTAATTGGAATCAGAGATGGGACACTTTCTGTTAAATCCAAAACTTTCCATAATATAACAATTAAAAATCAGAAATGAGATACCATCAGTTTTATTTTCTGTTCTGCATCAAATGTCTGGCTTTTGAGAGTTTTGAGTCACTAATTACTGTTTTGGTAATGAACACTAACGACAATTCAATCAGTTATCTGATCTTACTGGATATAAATCACATCGAATCCATGTTGTTTTAAAAGAGACCCTTAATTGCCTCATGTCCACATTAATAATTAACACAATTTAAGGAAACGGGCAACTCTCACGGACAATTCCACTTCGTCTTCTGACTGTGGTATTTGGAGGTCAAATGATGGACTATCTTTGGACATACTAAACCAATAGTATACTATGAAGTTATGTTCCGTGCAGTATTAAAAAAGTTGATATCTTCAAATTTGGCCACTGTTTCACACAGTTGAATTTAACATTCGACCAACCACCTTTTTTTTATTACTTGCTCAGATTATAGGAGTGTCAGCTAAGCAACACACATACTGGAAGCTGTATACAACGACAGCAATTAGGCTTCATGCAATATAACTGTGAGCTTCACAGAACACAAAAACTTATTCTACATTATGTTTGAAGACATTATCATTACTCAAAATGTGACTGTAAACATTTTACTCTTTTGTTTTTGTGTTCAAACATGGATTCTCTCTATTTTTTTCCTGTTGATGTTTGACCTTCTCAAAAACTAGTATGAAGGGATAGGTTCAACCTAGCTGCAATGTAACTATATCCTATAAGATGGCATATGGGGCAATGAAGATGTCCTTTTTTCTAAATTTTGATTTCATTCCATGTTTTTGCTTGCCTTGTACTACGAATGTTTAAATGTAAAAAATAAACAGGTTTTCCAGGTACACGAAAATGTTAACAGGTTTTTTAATGAAATTTTCTTGTTAATGTATATCAAAAAGGTAGCTAGATGACTTTCTTTCTTTTTTCTTGATTTTATGTCTCATATTACTCCTTTATTTTTCATTCTGTCTCTATTCACTTTTGCTCTATTCCTTTTCCATTTTCTTTCATTACTTCTCAAAATTTAGTTGTGTTACTTTCTCTCATTCTTTCTATCGTTACCTTGAATTTCTTTCTTTCCAAATTTTCTTGTGGCAACATCCTCCCTCATGTTTATTTCTTGGCTCCTCTTTTGCACTCTTCTCATACATATACTATGATGGAAGAACAATACTTGCATTACCATATTTTAGAAACACTAAGAATAATTGGCAAGTATGTCCCTATGATATGCAGATTCTCACAAAGGCAACTTTTCTTCCAAAATGAGACACAAGGCAACCCTCAAAACTTGAAGGACAATATTCTCTTGAAAAACCGCCCTTTGATATGTCTACTATGTCACACTTCTATGACAACTTTTGAAGACAAATGCATACAAAGGAAAAATATGACTCTTTTGAAGAAATTATGATACACCTCGAGTGACAAATGCACGCCATTTTCAGCACAAAATGTCACATTTTCTTAAGACGTTTTGAAGAGATCAAGGGCTGTCAACAAAATAAGGAGCTTAGTGACATTTGATTGTCAACTAAGGAAATGATGACAGCTATCTTTACATGTGAAGAAGTCTTTGTTTGTCACTGCAGCCTTGTAGGGAAAGTAAAACAAAGGAAGGGAGAATGAAAGAAGCACTTTTGTAAATTTTAAAAACACATCACTGTTTAAAACTTGCACAGGCGCTGGTACAATGGGCTGCTAATTTAACATCTCATCCAAAGGACAAAAATGTTAATCAAAATCACAAAACCTGTCCGCAGGAGTGGACATCTAATCTCAACAGAGCTTTTTCCCCTTGATTTTTATAGTCAAAATGACACTTTAGCAATGATATAGAGGATGCTTTGCCAACACCTAATTAACTATCTATTCAGATAGGAATTAAGTCAAGTCTAGCTATTTGCATAGTGTTCAATGTCATGTATAAATTTACATATTTTGTGATGATGGCAGTAGCGGCATTGTTGAAGAGCGACTATATGCAAAGTTTTGACACAATGACAAGTAAAATATTGATAGGTTTTATCTTGACTGGTCTAGTGACTGTATTGTGAGCTAAGATAATTGTAGAGTTCTGGACTTCCGATTGCTGGGTGATTCCAGCTCGCCGCAGATCTGGACAGGTTACCAGCACTTATTTTGGACAAAAGTTTAAATCATTCTGAGCATTATTGCTCTGGATTTCTTCTGTCACATATGGTAGCCTGTCATGTGCATCAATACAGGACGTAACCCAAAATCATCTGCCCATCCATTTATAAAGAATTCAATGATCTGAGAATCTAAAGCAACATGGCACATGATGGCAGTGTGATTAAATTCATTAGAGATAATTTCAATCTAACTTAATCTTGGCTTGTCCGCTTAATTATTGTTATGCCTAATTTAATTAGCATTTTCCTGTCATGATAATTAACTTGATTAATGCTACCAGAATATCTTGTTTCCAATTAGTGTTTTGGAGAATGTTTTAACTCTGAAAACAGTTCTTGAATCAGGCTTTAAATTAAAAGCTTCTGTGCTATCTGCAGTGAAATAAAGATTCTGCAAATATTAATTTAAATTGAAAAATAATAACCAATGCAGATCTTATCATAACATGACACATAAAGCAGAAAGAGTTAAAAAATTAGTAAGCTTTTTCTCACTAATCATACGAGATTGTAAATTCACCTTTCGAATTAGACTAAATATCAAAACTGTAAAAACCTGTTAAAAAATCATATATAGTGGTCCCTGCCTTATAAGACTGCCCCTACCGCAGTCTCTCGTGGGGGTGCGGTCTTTCCTTGGGGTGCAAAATGCACTAAACACACTACTTAGTATGGGAGGAGGGCGGTCACATAAGGCAAGTTGGTTTAAGAACAGAGGTCTCACAACATAGGTACAACTGTAGATGAATCAAGTTTCTCAATTATTACTGATTATAGCTAACTCAATTTCAAGCAATATTTATAAAAATAGATATTCATCTATCCCTCGGCACCTGATTTACCTTTAGATTTTTAAAGTTCTACCTTATAGTTTGATTTAAATAAAAAAGGTATATAAGATGTTATCAAAAAATAAGTTTAGGAAAGTTGGAACACAATCTACATGTTAACATAAAGGTTCTTTGTTAAATATTTATACAGACAAATAAATATTTTCACCCTTGAGGTGATTATTACTTTTGATAAAATATGCTCAAAGAATGTGTCGTTATAACATAATTCACTTTTAAACTGCATTACAACACAATGTTTGTGTGACAAAGCTTTGTGATTAAAGATTTAAACACTAAATGTAAATTTCCTTTTGATGAGATAATTTCTAAGACCCAAACAGATGCAATTGTCATTTTCAAAATGTCAACAAAGAATACAAAATGAGTTAAGACATGAGTTAAGATATGAATTAGCTCACTCCCTTTAAAATTAATGACATGAAGGATATTACTACTGAAGATAAATGCCCCAAAGCATGGATTTGAAACATTTATATATCATTAATTTCTCATAATTTTTCATAGAACTTTGTATCATTATCATCCCATGGATGTGATTCATACTGTCAAATCATGTAATTATTGACACCTTTAAATATAGATACTGCCATGTAAGAGACATTGTGGATTTGTTTGAAATTCTAATGATTTTTATCTTCAAATAAACTCATTTTTAGGAATAGATTTTCAGATCTTAACTTAATTTCTTCAAATTTATATCAGAAATATTCTCGATTACCTTATACATCATTTAATGGGACATTCACATGAATACAAGAGAATATTCATTACATTCATTTTCCGACTGGATTGCAAATGTATGCAAATGAATGAGATCTGCAGTATCTTTGTAAAATTCCTTTAGAACAAATTGCATTCATGGATTAAACAAAGCCAGGCTCTGATTTGAAGATATCTGGTATAATTAAGATTCAGCAGTTTTAAAAATATGGGGAATTGTCATTTGAAAAGCCACAGTGATTGATAGGGCTTGATCATTAAGGAAATTAGGCAACTGATTTGAATTTGTTTGTAGCAGATGAACTCAAAAATTGTTCTGCTTCTCTAAATGAATCATTTATTAAGACCTGATGTTTTATCTGACCTGAAAAGGAGGTTTACAAACAACCTTGGCCAAAATACCACTGATATAAAATATAAACAAATTTAATCTCAACAGACTCTGCTCTGAGGAAAGGATGGGTTAGCTCAGTTTGTGACACTATAAGGCAGTATGGGTTTCCATTCAGCAATGGCTGGGTGCCCGGTTTGATTTCATCTCAAAAGAAATGCATATGGCTGTATCAACAAGGAAAATTGATGGAAGAAAGACAAGGCACACTTTGTCTAATGCGATGTTCGATGAAATTTTTTCACAGACAAGACGATGCTATTTTGTGCATAACTGTATCAATACAAGAAAAACAAATGAAGGGGAAAAAAGTCCAAACTGAAACCCACAAGAGACAAACTGATCACTGTGGCTACCTCAAGTAGTAAAAGAGAGGTGCAGGGAAGTAAATGATGGCATAAAGCATGCAAGACAATAATACAGCAACATTGATTTTTGGAAATACCTCATTGTAGGGCAATATCTGAGTATAGGATGAGCCTGTGATAACATGGCTAGATTTTTTGTTGATTTTACATGGATATAGCATCCATTAGAACGTCGAGTTAGTCTTGCTTACTCTAAGTGTATGTTGTATGGAAGTGATGTATTTTGAGGAATCTGACTCGAACATTTCGTAAATTCAAGAAAATGTACAAAGGTAGTCTTTAAAACAATAATAAGCTATTACCCATATATGGCACTATTATATGATCAGTAATATGCATTTGTTTCTTTAAAGAGTCTCCTAAGACATTTATCAATTAATTTTTCCGCTTAATTTGACACATTTCACAGGCAGATTAGCTAAACCGTTGTCAGGTTCAATATCTGCTTGAGTGGCCAGGCATATTGCATCATGAACATGGAGCTTATCTGTATTGTCAGGTGTTTATTAATATTTCAGCCGCAACTAGTAGAACCAAAAAAACTGATTTATCTAATCTTTGTAAATAGGGTGGTATGTAGATAGATAGATGGACAAGTAAATAGACCGATAGATCTAATTTTAATCTAATGATATGAATAGCTAATTATAATTATAAGAGATCCCTTATTAGCAGTTTATCAAACCTTTTTAAAGCAGTTGCCTGGGGACAAGTTCTCTATTATATGAAATTTAGAGTCAATTATATTCATTTTGAGTTTTGAATGTTATAGACATACAGAGACAGATAGAAATAAATTATAAAATTTCCATTTATGAGCTCTGATAATCAATTACAGACTTATCTTATTTTGTTATTTTCATCCTAGTTTCACCTTAATGCACCCACCCATCATACAAGCAACGTCTTAATTCATCTTTCACTGCCTTGTTCCAGCCACCTCCCAACCCACATTTCATCTATTTTCCATGTGTCTTCCTTCTCCATAGCTCAACATATTTTCTGGTGTGACTCAACAACAGTGTGCTGGATGACTACGCTCAGCAAAATTTGAGCAACACGGCATTTTGTCTGACTCTCTCCATCATCCTCTCACCTCTCCTATTCAAAACCATTGTGAAGTCACAATAAGTTTATGGGCTGCTTTAAGGGGACACATGTGTATGATCAATCTGTCAGACCACCCCCCCCCCCCCTAAAAAAAAGGAGGACAAAAAGAAAGGAAGGGATGGAAAGCAGACTG
Organism: Platynereis dumerilii; assembly: GCA_026936325.1. Lineage (NCBI taxonomy): Eukaryota > Metazoa > Annelida > Polychaeta > Phyllodocida > Nereididae > Platynereis > Platynereis dumerilii. The sequence continues at coordinate 1,615,518 of JAPTHN010000042.1, read as the reverse complement.
TGTTATTCAGAATTCATGAGACAAATGATAGAAGCTCTTTCAAGCAGGTGTCTAGCTAAATTCCCTGTCAATATTTAAATTACCCAAATGACTCTTCTATAAATATAACAGTAGTAGGCTGTATCCTATTTCTGTTTTATTGCCCTTTTTGGAGCAGGTGCTTTCAGTGTGGAGAAACAAAAAATGATGGCACGAGTATAAATATCTTCACATTAAAGAGTTCTGCTGATTTTGCGTTTGTAGTGTTGTGATATTTTTTAAGAATGGAAAGTAAAAGTGTAGTCCACAAACTTATGGCTTATATTTTCTCAGGCTCGATCTATATCTTTGGAATAAACTGGATTATAAAAGATCATTCTAACTTACTACACTACTTCGGAAAGCTATCAAAACATGTTTGAGAGTAAAACCCGTTTACCCATCCACGTCGATTCCATGATGGAAAAAGATTAAATTACTACTCATATATATACATTTCTTATAAATGTGTATCTGTATCAATATATCTAATACTAATGATTAACATTTGTATTAAAATTACTCTTATGTCCACATTCGTTTGCTGAAATACAGGCTCATATCAGGAAAAATGCTTATAACACAATATTTCGGAAAGGGACAGAATTTTGAGTCTTCAGAATCTGGCATGCTGAGTATCCAAGCTGTATTCCAGGCTGTTATGATCAATCAAATGTTATTTGCTACTCGAGAATACAGACGCAAATCACATTTAAATTACATTCCTGTATCGTATGACTTAAAAGGCATTTTACAGCAAAGTACAAACACAGGCACACGGCGGACACTTTTTGAATTTCAAATGATTCCGCAATAAAAATGAGGCTCCTTTCTGGTGATTCATTTTGCATCAGATTCCAAGTAGTGAATAGAAAATGGATATTGCGATATTTGAATATGGGAAAAGAAAAAAATCAGTGAAGAAAACTTTTTAGAGAGACCATTTTAGAATTGAGATGCTGTTGGAATTAAGATGGTGCCTCATAAATAAGAGCAGATCATCTTTGCTTTTGATCCAAATTTGTGCAAGATATTTTTTGTACGCCCACATTCAAGAAGTAGGAAAAGTGCTGAATTTAGTGTACTGTAAGGTAGCCGGTTAGGGGGGGGGGGGGGTGAAATACACTGGTAGTTGGATGCATGGTAAAGGTGGGTAGGTAGATAGTTTGATATATAAATAAAATAAAATAATGAAATCGATAAGGCCCCCCATCTCACTTCCGACTAATAGATAAAAATATCTCTGCTGTTCAAATAGAAGTCATCGTCACGAAACTTTAAAATTTGACGCATTTCTGTGCGGAAACCGGCTTAATCTCTTCAAAGATGAAAATTAAATTGTTCACACAAGACGAGGTTGCTCACCCTGCATTAATCAAATGGAGATCACATTTGAACCGCAACATTGCAACACACAACACTCCAAAGCTAAGGATTTGAAGTTTCAGAGAAGTGATGGAGAAATAAATGAGAAAAAGATTTTGTGAAAAGAACATTTGTCGCTTGATATACTGATAAGAATTTTTAGGGAGACATTTCTGGTGATTTGGCAGATTTCCAAAAAGATTTCTTAAAAGATTTCCTCCATGACAGATTGTGGCAAAGATTTCAGATGGAATTCAAGTGCAGTCTGAAGTCAGACAGTGTTCAAGTTGTGAAGAATTTATATAATGAGTCGAACATAGAATTTCAGTATGAGAAATATGCTAATCATTTTTTCTTTTGTTAGTGTTTCAAAGGAAGTGTTCTGTTTATTTAGTAGGTCTTCTTCTTACAAACAGTGCAGAGTGATGAGAGGTAACATGCTTCATGGATACAGTTGACCTTAGTCAATTGGACAACTTTTGAGTTTAAACAACAACTATGTCAACTTTAAAAGCATCAGCCAAATGTATTTCAGCTATCAATTAATCAATCAACTTATCTATCTACAGCCATGGCCATAAGTTTTCACTCATCTGCAATGCTGCACTATGGTGCAACTATTGTGACCAATCATAACAAAGCAAATACTTAATACTTGCTCAATCTTCACTAAATCATGAGCAATTATAGTTTGTACAGAGTAGAAGGTGTTCTGGTAGAAATAATTGCATTAAATGATATTTTCACAGTAATAGTGAGGCAAAATAATGAATAAGTTGAATTTTGAGCATAAATCAATTATGATGCTGTATGTTATTCTCATGGTAGTAACAGCCACCAAAGTTTGTGGATGTGTTGTGTACACATAATATTAAGCACACATGACAAAATTATTATAAAATACAGGGTTGAATTTTCTGTTCATCAGGTTTTACCAGAACTGGATTTTTTTAGTAAATATGGCAAAATTTTATGTAGGTGAAGGAGATAACTGCACTTCTTCTTTTGGAAGAAAATTGTGTCAAATGTTTTCCATAGATGTGGAATTTTATGAAACAAATAAAAAATTTCATAGTAAGAAAAAAATTTACTACTTTATCCTCACATCAGAAATTCAAAAATTTTCTAACCATAAACACATCAAGCGAAAGCCGATCAAGCTACGTTAAAGTCGCTTATTTAATTGTAATTTTGTCATGAATGTCTAATTTGGTGTGTGCCCAACACATCCAGACACTTTGGTGAATATTACTAGCATGCGAATAACAATAGAGGATCAGAACTGATCATATGCTTAAATTTCAACTAATTCAGTATTTTGCCTCACAGCTATTATGTAACAGTATTCCATTCAACAATTTTTATCAGAACACCTCCAAGTACATACTTACTATAATTCCTGACATTTTGGTGAAGATTGAGCTAGTATTTGCTTTGTTATGATTGGTCAAAATTATAGCACCATAGTGAAGCATGGCTGCTGAGTGAAAACTTACGGCCATGGCTGTACCTCTCTGTCAATATAATATATTATGTGGCTATATGTCTATGCATCAGCCTT